>JARYHS010011408.1:262845813-263182384 GCA_031002005.1 Vandiemenella viatica | reverse complement strand
TCTTCCTTTCTTTTGACGCTAGCGTTTTCTTCAAAATTAACTTTTTGTTTGAAAATGTTAACTTTTAATGTTCTGTATGGACACGTAATTTCTCTTGAATGTTTTAAAAAACTAAAATGAAGTGCTTTCAATGTCTGCACAACAATTTTATTAACGAAATACAATCCATATTTTCGTTTCTATAACGAATATGTTAAAATATGTCACGTTTTTTTATGAGGTGGGTGAGTCTCAATTTTGGATATTAACATGAATGTACCACCTACCGGGTATAGTACTGTCTTGGTAGATGTGTATAATGGGTTGAATAAGTCCCAGGATGAAATGTAGCGATGTGCAATTCAGGTCGTTCGGATTAATATGAGCATGGTAGTACATTCTGTGACAAGTCACATGTTTGCAACTCTAGACGCACTAGAGGCCATAAGTAATTCAGGCTTCGCGCATATGAACGTTTAAACGCACTATTCCACGTGATGGGACGCAGAATTTGCATATAGGGCAGGTACGTGGCCGAAAAGACATTTCAAAGGTTTTCTGCGGCCACTCTTTACGGCGTGGACAATTTCATACTTCTGTAAGACACTTTTCCCAAAGTTAACGAGGATTGCAGTGTGCTTTTTCAACGATACTCAAAGTCACGTGCACCAATTTAATGTCTTATAACTTTGCAGATTGGTGAATGTGTGGTGTCCATTTGAACGAGAAGACCTTGAGGGAAAGCATTTGTCTGGTAATCGGCCTGGGCAATTCTCTTTTACAAGCCTCACACCTTAAAGGGCCTATGTACCTTCAGTTTAAGTGTATAGTTATCTGTCCTAAATAAATGAGCATAAATCTGTACAGTTATGTGAACTGAAGGTATGTCATTATCCCGACATGGACCTCTATCTTCACCATGATCAGTTCGGCATATTTTACCCATCGACCGTGACATCGATCTTCATCACAACGTCTATTTTCACATTTACTGCGACCTTATCAGCAAGTTTTTTCCCTAAGTATCATGAGTGCAGCTAGACTCAGCTAGACTGTCTAGGCTATCTTCAGCAACATACTCAACATCTTGTAACCATCCTGCAACTCCTTTCTACAAAACGATTATATTTCATGGAAAGAATTTTCCCTAACAGTTTTATGTATGTTGCTACTTCAAACAGCGATGCAATTTGTACAAATTTAGATTCTCAAAAAAGTGCGACCCCTTTTTTTTGTTCAACAATAAAAATACTTGTCAAAAATCTCATGGAAACTGAATCTTAATGGATGCTTCATACCTCCAAGACGATTGGCGGTGCCTTGCTAATTACATCAGGTACAACTCCGTGTTGCTCCATACTTTTGAAACTAACAGTTGTTTGTTTACTTTTGTTCTGGTTCTGAAACAGAGAGTTCAATCTAATTAGTTCCATGATATTCTGGAAAATTCATTTCAGCAAAGTTTGTTTATTTTTATGAAAAGAAAATGTTCTGATGAACGAGTATAAAAGTAACAAACAAAAGACTTTTTTCTTATTTTGATATCGCACTATTACTAATTCAATGTTGTGCGAGCTTAATCTATAATATGTATTCGGTATAATTTATGATTGAAATGCTGCAATCAAACACACACTGTTTACTATTGATTTAACAGAAATGTCAGTTATAGATGGAGCATAAAACTTCAGACATTGATCACAATCCACAAAGGCTATTTAATGGACTCTTTTGGCTAAACAATTTCTGTTCAAGGTGATTCCACTTCCTTCTTATGTTTACAGAGATATTTTTTTTTATCTTCGTTGTGCAGTATCGACCTTAACCGATTGCAACATATGACTGACAGCCGATATAACAAATGCAAATAAGTTGTACGTTATTTATGTTTTCATAAATTCTGCTCCTACATCTATTGAATTTCATTACTGAGACGTGATGGAGAAATCTTTAGGTCACAGCTAGGGAATCCTACGATGACCGTGAGACTGCATTTTGATGGATTCTTATGTAATTCAACGAGACAAAACAAAAGTGAAGAATAAAGTTTTTAGATGTCTGGCATGGTTCTCAAGATATACTGTTTAGAAATTGAGGTAATTAGGATGAGATGCGGCCTGGACCGAAAAATTTTCGCCAAAGCCGCAAGAAACTACATGCCTGATATGACAAACGGGTGTTTTGTTTTCTTACTATCAGTTATGGTTAGGTTGAAATGCGGCTTGGACCAGAACAAAAACGACGCTAAAGGCAAAGGAACTATACCTATAACTAATTTTTGACAGTTGATATTTCGAGAATTAAGCAAGATGTCATAAATTTTAGTCTTCTCTTTCGTTTTAATAGTCTAGTTATGTAGTAATTCAACATCAAATTGCGGCGCCACAGTTATTATGGTGTTGCCCATAGGTTAATCAAACAATTTACACTGTATTCTATACTTTAATATGACGAAATTTGTATATAAATCATTAAGATAGTCAGAAGAGTATGGGATCTCTAAGGCGAAACACTTCTAGAAAGTTCGAAACATGGAGAAAGGAAATATATGTAGACGACGCAAGAGACCTTCACCACGCATTGAAGTGAAGCAGGGCGGAGGAGGAGGGGGGGGGGGCATGGCCGGAGTGGAGGGGGCATGGCCGCTTCCATACAGACACGGGGAATATGTACAAAAACCTCAAGGGGACTCTAGGATAAAGGTGACGCCGCAATCTGGTGATGGATTATTATGTAACTCGATATGACAAATAAAAAATGAAGAATAAACTTTCTTGATATCCTGCTTAGGTTTCGAGATATTCTGTTCCAAATGTGAAACGGTTTTGGTTGAAATTCAGAAGAAAAAATTGGTCAAAGTCAAATTTGATGATGGATTCTTATTTAAAAAAACGAGACAAATGAAAAATAAAATAATTTTTATCGATATTTCACTTAGTTCTAGTATCAAAAGTGTTGAAATGGAGAAGAAAAATTTCGAAAAAGTCAAATTTAATGATCGATTCTTATGTAACACGACGAGACAAATCGAAAATAAAGAATAAAATTTTTCGATATCTTGCTTAGTTTTCGGGATATACTGGGAACATCGCAATTGTTTGGAAGCGCAATATCGCCGCTGCCGCCACTGCGCATGCGCGAGCCTGCTTCACCAATTTAACGTCACTTCTCCTCCATATATTCCCTTCCTCCATGGTTCGAAAACACACTTGGCGCATTATACTGTATATTCTCTCTGCAGTCAAGTCTGAAAATAATTTTTCAGATAATTACTCTGGTCTAGATACCGAAACGAGTTGCAATATTTCCGGAAGAGATGATCTTGTACAGAAGACTAAATATACCTTAAGGTAGCATAAGTTTTAACGATATCTTCATATTCACGGAGTGAACATGCATCCATACGTATATCAATGTCAAAATTCCTAGGTAACTAATTACATTTCTGTATACAGAGCTAACAAATGAAAAGATTGTGCTATTATTAATACGCCATTATCTTCGTGAAAGAATGGTATCAAGGTAGTTTACTACTATGAATGTTTCTTTTAACTTAATTGCGAAAAAGCAAGTGCTACGGTGAAAATTTCCCTGCAACCCCATTTATCCCTTTCTTCTGATTATTATTTTATCATAAGTTCTTTGAGTATAAATTCTATATTAATGTAATATTGCCCTTTTAGAATTTTATTTTTACATTATTTCAGTATTTTTGTACACTGTTCAGAACTTTCTTTGACAATTTATTCAAACTAGTGATCGCCCAGCGATCGAAATTCGACCGTAATTCATTAAGTTGTTTAGTTTCTTTCATGAAAGAGTAATAATCTAGTAATTCTCTGCATTACCTATAAAATTAAAACGATACATTCCACGCGTGACTGTATGCTAAATTTTAGCTTCTAATCTAACCATAGCAAATGATGAAATGTATTTATCGATGGTTCATTTGAATCCAAAACATTCATTTTGACTAAAGGCCGAAAAACTGCTTTAGCTTTATGAAGCATGCGCATTTAAATGTATCTATCAAAATAATTTCGTCATTTTGTGTTTTCGCTATTTAAATTTGGTCTATTATCATTTTGAATTTCACGCAAATAAGTATTCCTTATTTATTGTCTCTCTCTCTAATGAAATAACTGAAATTAAAAAATCAAAAGACACATAACCAAAGTTTAACAGTTTAAATAATCAAATGACCATATAGTATCTGGCAGAATCGCTACATTCCTTTTCAAAGTATTCCTTTCATAACTTCAAACATTAATCTCTACTTTATCCGAGTCTTTCGTTTTACCAAAGAACACAGAGTGTCTCAATGCGGGGAATTCACGTAAGAACGTTGACTCCGATCCTATTTCACGCGCACACACACGTTCACAAATTAATTTTTTATTTTAATAATATATTTGTAATATATGTTAACTATGCTTATTATATTTTTGGGTGGGGTGGGACATTCTCCACCAGTGAAAAACTGTAACTGACCTGTTGAAATTTGGATTAACTGTTTCCTTATAGTGTCCACTTCACGTTTAGCACTCTCCTTTTCCGGAAAAGTCGCCACGAATTAAATTAAAAATGCCGAAATATGGGATGCTCCGCAACCACGAAATGTTAGCAGCACTGTAAAAATGATACAAAAATTATCGGTACAGGGACCATATCAACCTAAACAGGTTCGTTTTGTCATAGTGATCATGGTTAGGTTGAAATTCGGCCGGAGCAAGAGTAAAAAGTTTACGGGAAATTCGTTCTGCACAGCCCATGTCGCAAACCAGAGACAAACTGCGCATTTGTTTACAACTGAAGGAATCGATTATCTCTGACTGCTTATATCGATTCCAAGGTTTGTAAAATATATTATATATAATTTTAGCTTTCTGTATTTCTTTAAGTTCCTCCGTTCGACCAATATTCTGGCCGCTAGCTGCGCTATCTACAAGCCCTCGAAATGTTGCTTCTTGCTTCTATATAAGTTCAGAGATTAATTTCGACTGTTTTGTTTCACCAAAGACCACAAAGTAAGGCCGCTAGCTGCGCCATCTACTATCCATCTGAACGAACTACGTAGGCGAGCGAGCGTTTTATTTTACTTAATTTAATGTATTTGTAACGCATATTATATATAGATTTTAGCTTCCTTCACTTCTTCTCCATATAATCTTTAACTATGCCAAATCTCACATTTCTCCGTGTTCGTAATATTCTTAAAAATGTATCATAAGTTTGCGCTTAACGTATTAATATATAGATCCCTTACTACCTGACCTAGAAAAGAAATATTATCAGTGCCTTACGCTTAAAATTGAGTGAATGTTTGATATCATCTTTTCCTTCCATGCCTTACTTCTTATTATTCGAACGATATACTTCCATCCCAGTACTATCTTTACTATCTTCCTATATTCAAGTAAATCCCAATTCAACTATTTCGTCATATCACTCAGTGACTACTGTAATTTGCGGAAACTAATCTAACTGCCCTTTTTTGCACCCCTTCCAATTCTTATATTTAATACCAAAAATATAGATCCCATCCTACACCATCATATTCAAACAATGGTTTGACCAAAGTTTTGAACCCAGTTCCTTCAACACACAGGTATCAGAGACAAAATATACAACTGGTATGTCTCATCATTACTTTTCACAAAATGTAGAAACCTTTCCTACCACCTGTTCAAACTTCACGCCCAATTGAGTTTATTAGCCCCCAAGCACGTCAAAACTGACGTGTTTAACGGAGTATTATGGTAATTTATTTCTCTGCAGTTGCTTAACAAAATAGAATTGTTAGAAAATAAAGTTCATTGTTATTTATCGTCCCTTGTGCTGTAGCAAAAAGCTTCAGTTGTCAACTTGGTGAAGGTTGCATTTCAGCCTAACTATAATCTCCACTAATATTGTCGCTAAAAAAGAAATGCTTCAATCACACGTGAATTAATACATTCCCTGTATCGCACATCAGTGTCACCATGCATCACATATAAACTTGATCCCAAATCTTCGCAGGTCCTTACACCTTTCTTTCTTATTACCTGTGATGAAGATCGATGTTTTAACGTCTGACACAGCATTTTCTTACTCGCGGAAGTTGTGAACGGATACCAGCTCTCTTAAATTACTTTTAATATTAAATAACGTGTAGAAATATTTGTCTGGTGGCGTGTTTAGCGAATTTGAATGTAGTAACACTGTGTAGTAAAAGTATCATAGATTAAATAGTTCAAAAAGGTGTTGGTTCGACAAGTTTAAAACTCGTGTGTGTGTTGTTTACATTATACTAATAACCGTATAGGGAATTAATCTTCTATCAGTGAAGGAAACAAGCAGTTACTAACAGGTTTATTGTTAAAATTGGTTTGCTTGCGTGGTAAACGGAGAAAGGTGTGTCTTGTGGAAATTATATTGCATAATAAGGAAAGGAATTTATAGGTTAAGTCACAACTCGCTTCAAGGGCACATAGTTTGTTTGTTTAAAATCTCAATGAGCATGAAGTGTGGTGGCTGTCGCAGGGTTGTAAAGCAGGGAAACAGCTGTAGTGATTGTGGAGTTCGTTTTCATCCGAAATGTGGCTACATGGAAGCTGAAAATGCACTTTACTCTCCTTGGAGTTGTTTGACTTGCAAAAGTAGCAAGGAAAAGAGGGAACTAGAAAGTAGGATCTCTTGTCTCGAATCCACAGTGGCTGAATTAACAAAAGAGCTCAATGTTTTGAAGGCTTAAAAAGCAGCATTAAATGTTAAGGAATTCCAGTGGATTGCAGCCAAAACTGGAATGAAACAACAGGACCTGCATTCTACAAATTTTCAGTTGGAAGTTTCCAATACTTTTGGGGTGTTGGAGAATCTAACTGAGGATGTATCAGATACCACAGCAGGGCTGTCTCATTGCAACAAAGCTGTAAAAAAGCACACATTGTGCAAAGCTCGAAAAAAAGAAATCCAAGAAGGTGTTATTGCTTGGAAGTAGTCACGGTAGGGGGTTAAGTGCAATGCTACAGTCAAGCCTGGGCTCTGATGTTGAGGTGTGTAGTATATTTAAGCCTAATGCAGAACTTGGCAATGTTGTGGATGAAATTTCAAGCCTGGGGAAAGATCTTACTAAAGAGGATCATATAATTATAGTTGGGGGTCCTGGAAACAGTCTGTCCAGAAATCTCAATTATTGTGTTGAAACAGACATTGACAACATTGCTAAAAACACCACTCACACCAATGTTGGTTTTGTTGACCTGTTCAGGCGTTATGATCAACCCTGGATGCGTGGTCATGTACAGCGTACACAGGCAGATCTGAAGCGTGCATTGTGTCAGGCTGACCGAACACACATTGGTTTGATAGATGTTTCTTGCATTACACGGAGTGACCATACCTCCCATGGACTCCACCTGAATGTTCGGGGCAAGCAGAAGCTAACGCAACTGATTGCCAATAACATCAGGAGAGGCAGGTTGGATGTGAACCCCATCCCAGTGGTAATTGGTGGTAGGACTCAGTCTTTTTTAGGCCAAATGTCAAGAGTAGGAAGAGTTATTTAAGAAATGTACATAATGGTATTACAGTAAAAAATAAAGAATGTCAGTCTAAAATAGCTTTGTTCCATCAGAACATTAGGGGTATCTCAAGCAAACTTGATGAGTTCATAATATCTATAGAAGAAACCCAAAAATCATTGAATCTTAACATAAATATCGTATGTCTGACAGAACATCATCTGAAGAATTCTGAAATAGGTCTCCTCCCTTTTATTGGATATAGATTAGCTTCTTGTTATTGCAGGTCAGAGATGAGAATGGGTGGTGCAGCAATATATGTAAGCGAAAATACCGAGACAAAATCGTTAGATGTAAGTAAATACTGTATAGAAAAAGATTTTGAATGTTGTGCAATACAGTTAGAATTAGAAAACAAATATCTTATAGTGCTGACAGTTTATAGGGCTCCCACAGGAGACTTCAGTAAATTTTGTAATAAACTAGAGGCGGTTCTAATAAACTTATCACGTACTAAAAGGGAAATTATCCTCTGTGGAGACTTCAACATAAATTTTGCTGTAGAATGTAACCAGACAGATTATCTTCTAGGAATGCTTAGATCATTCAATCTCTATCAAACTGTAAATTTCCCAACTAGAACACAAAAAGATAGTAGTACCATTATTGATAACATTTTTGTAGAGCACAATAAATTAGAAATATATGAAACAGTTCCAATGGAAAATGGTTTGTCAGACCATAATGCTCAAATAAATATTTTGGATGTTGTGGGAAATGAATGTAACAAAAAGAAAGGATTTGTCAGAGTTAGGCCATTAAAGAACAATTCAATAAAAATATTAAATGATGAACTTCTCAATGAGCGCTGGAGCACTGTTTATAAATTAAAAGGGGTAAACAATAAATTCAATTACTTTCACCAAAGGTTTTCAGAAATTTACAAAAGGTGTCTCCCTACAAAACTAGTTCCAATTGGTCAAAAACGAGTAAATAAAAATTGGGTTACAGTTGGTATTAAAACATCTTGCAGACATAAAAGGGAATTGTATGTAAAAGTTAGGAATACTGATAATATGCTTCTCAGACAACATTACAAAACTTACTGTAGAATTTTAACCAAAGTAATAAAAGAAGCTAAACGTTTGGCCATAAACGATGAGATTAGTAGTTCAGATAATAAGATAAAAAGTGTTTGGAACATTATTAAAAGAGAAACAACTGTATCATCCCTTGAACATAAACCTATATCTATAAGCATTAATGATAAGCTTGTAACTGACCCCTCTTATGTAGGAAATTCTTTCAATAACTACTTCTTAACAGTTGCTGAAAAAATAAAAGGAAAATATATTGGGAATATGGATGCTATAGCAATACTTAAATCCTTGTCACCAAAAACAGCACCTATGTCTATATTTCCCACCAGTCAAAATGAAATTGAAAAAATTATTAAATCCCTCAAAAATAAAAAGTCATTTGGTTATGATGAGGTTTCAACCCATGTAGTGAAACAATGTAACACCAGCATTAGTAGAGTTATTAGTCATATTTGTAATAGTTCTTTTGAAGAAGGTATCTTCCCTGACTCACTCAAGAAAGTCAATAATCAAACCGCTTTTATAAAAAAGGGTGATACCTCAAAAATTGAGAATTACAGACCCATTTCACTTCTACCAGCATTTTCAAAATCTTTGAAAAGCAATGTACAGAAGGGTGTATGCACATTTACAAAAAATGACCTACTCAGTAAAGTACAGTTTGGTTTTAGACAAGGCGTTTCAAACAGATTCAGCAATTTTTGCTTTTGTAAACAACATACTGGAATCAATGCATAAAAAATTAAATTCCCTAGGTATATTCTGTGATCTTGCAAAGGCTTTTGACTGTGTTGATCATGAAATTCTACTAGGTAAATTAGACCACTATGGAGTTAGTGGTAAGCCAGGACATTGGTTTAAATCATACCTGGAAAATAGAAAGCAATGTGTATCACTGAAAGATGTTAATACAGGAGATGTTATAAAACTCAGAATGGGGTATAGTTAAATGTGGTGTGCCTCAGGGTTCAATTCTTGGTCCTCTGCTGTTCTTAATCTATATAAATGATCTCCCACATATACTAGGTGATAATGAACACATGGTGCTCTTTGCAGATGATACTAGCATATCCTTGAAAGACCCATCAGCACAAAACCTCGAAAACACAGCAAATGAAGTTATAAAGAAAATTAACAGGTGGTTTAATGCCAACAAACTAATACTTAATGTAGAAAAGACACAGTTACTTCAGTTTGTTACAAAAAATAAAACAAAGGACAGCTATAATGTATTCAGAAGGAAAAGCAATCGATGAAAGCAGTTTCACAAAATTCCTGGGTGTATATATAGATAACAAATTGAACTGGAAACAGCATATTCAACAACTCTTAAAAAACCTGAATTCCGCAACATTTTCAACTGAGGGTAATATCTAGAATAGCTAATATAGAAACCAGAAAGTTAGTATATTTTGCATATTTTCATTCCCTGCTCACTTATGGCAATCTCATTCTGGGGAAACTCGTCACAAGCACAGAGTGTATTTAAATTGCAAAAGCGTGCTATAAGAACTATTTGTGGAGCAAACCCACAGACACCGTGCAGAAATCTATTTAAAAACCTGGGTGTTCTAACAATGCCAGCACAGTATGTATACTCTGTATTATCATTTGTAGTAGAAAATCCTGAACACTTCAATCTTAATGCTGACATACATAGCCATAATACTAGGAATAAATATAATATTCACAAGGATTACAAATCACTGTCAATTGTTCAGAAAGGGCTAACATTTACTGGAGCTTCCTTATTCAATGTATTACCAACAGAAATTAAATGTTATCTACAAAAACCCAACTACTTTAAGTCCAAACTGAAAGAGTTTCTGCTTCAGAACCCATTTTACTCTGTAAAAGAATTTTCTTCTTGGAATTTGGTAACTAAGAATGACTGATAAAATAGTATATATGGTGTATGGAAGGGGAAGGTGACAAAATTATCCACAATTACTAAAATGATATATGGTTTTTCTTTCTGTTGAAACTTGACAAATGAACTAATTACACTGTTTACAAAATTTCACTTATATTAGTAACTAACATGGGATAGCATGCACTCAAAAACTGCTGTGAAAAATTATCATATTAACAGGTTTTTAAGTAATTGACTGCTTATGAGTTGTTGGTAATATAATTGATATTGCTAATAGGTGTGTGTACTGTTCCACATAAATAGCAACTAACATAATATAATATGTAGTCACAAATTACAGTGAAACCTTACATGGTAACTGGTTGGTAAGAAAATAACTGGTTATTAGATGCTGGTAACAAGTGTATACACTGTTCCACATAATAAGTATTAATTAACTCGGGATTGTATTTGTAGATTACAGGAGATATTGGTTATACTAATGGGTTGTTGCTAACTTGTTGTCAATATATAATAATATTATCAATTATATAGTAATATTGACATTACTAATAAGTGTATGTACTGTTCCACATCCCCGAGATTATTCTCACATGGGATCAAAGTGAACATATCTATCTATCTATCTATCTAGCATACACCTGCTGAAAGCAAAGGATGCTAAAAATAAATAACATCATACGCTATGCCACGTAATATTTTATTGTGGTTTAGGCCACATATATCGCGATTAATTAGGAACTTCTTTCATTCAAACCATGTAATGATTTCAGTAAAAAAAAATTGATAATTAATATGTCAATTTAAACGAAATACATACCTTTCTTTAAATGTTCTGACATCTAATTTCATAGCAATTACTTAACTAAATAGAATTGTTATAAAATAAAATTCAATGTAATTCCTCGTGCCTTGCGCTGTAACAAAATGTTTCCGTTTCCATCCGAGTACAAGTTGCATTTCAACCTAACCACATACTACGCTAAACTTGCCGCCAGAAAAACAATACTTCAATCTCACACATAATAATGCATGTACTGTATCGCATTTTAGTGGCAATAATGCATCGCTAAATAAATTTGGGCTCTAGCGTAATCACTAGGAATCATAAAGGAATTGTCCTTTTATTCTGAAAGTTGTTACACACGTTCGAGAGATTATATTGTTTAATTTGTGTTGCTCTTAGAGCACACCTGACAAACTTCACTCAAAAAGTGCCGTAACGCAAGCGACTGGGAGAAGTTATATAGTGAAGTGTAATGATCTTGCACACGTTCTTTGAATGATATTATTAGGGAACATGTTGCTATCACAACCATCAAAAATAAAAGTATGGAACAAATTACACCCAAAAATCTGCAACAACTCTAAACGGCTAGCGAATGAAAGAATTTAGTTTTTATAGTTTAAATGCAACCTGTACCAAAATGACGTTTGGTTCTTGTTAATTTTATTTGACTAGAAATTTGGATTTATTATACATTTTCATTATAATAATTTTCATGCGGAATCATTAGCAGCGCTTGTGGATACGTTGGAATGTATCCTGAACCAGAATGAACATAGAAGCTTCCTTTTGTAGCTTAATGGACTTTGTTTTAATTATAAAGTTGGTTTGATTTTCATCGTTTATGGTCATTGATGCAATTTGTTGCATGTAATATTAGTATCACTGGAGGTCTCATAATAACAAATAGCGTTCTCTAATCGTTTAGTGTGTAACGTTACGGCGGAATTTTTTTGCTTAAAGTTTGTGTTATATACTATCTTGATGGGTGTATTAGTAACGTATTACTAAATAATATAGTCGAAGGAACGTTTGCGTTATCATTATACATCACTGTATGCCTTCTCACAGTAGCTCGCCGCTTTACGTTACGGCACTTTTCGAGTGAAGTTTGTAAGCACGGATATATTTTACAATTCTAACAGTAACATATATTAAATAATACCACCCAACGAACGTGTGAAACAGTTTTTAGAACAAAACAACGATTCCTTGATGAGTCCCAGTGATTGCGTAACAACCTAAATTTGATCAAATATCTTTAACAAAAAAGAAAGCGGTAAAACGAAAAATCTTCAACAAAAAATAAAGGTGTAAAAGCTTTCTTTTTTGTTATCCGTGATTCAGACCGATACTAAAACGTTTGAAAAGCTGACATAGTTACATGTTGTGAAAATAATAGCCTCAGTAATATTACTCAGTGAAAGCAATGAAGATTAAAATAAATCTTATAAACTTAGATTATTCCACGTAATATTTGCTTTTATCGTAGTGTAGGCTGCACAGTTCACGATCAGTGTGCAACGATTTCCGTTCAAACGATTTAATAATTTCAATAATAGGGCACAGTTTAAATTTAAAAAAAGAATTAAATTATTCATGCCCTCTGCTGTAGCGTCAAATGTCAGTTGTAATTCTGACTCATGCTAAGTGACAACCATGAGGAAGGAAATATATGGAGACGACGCAGCGACCTTCACCACGCAATGAAGTGAAGCCGGGCGGAGGAGGAGTGGGGAGGCATGGCCTAACCATACAGACACGGCGTATATGTACAAAAACCTCAAGGGACTCTAGGATTAACGTAACGTCGCAATCTGGAGATGGATTATTATGTAACTCGATGAGACAAATAAAAAATGAAGAAAAATTTTTTTGATATCATGCTTAGTTTTCGAGATATTCTGTCTCAAATGTGAAATGGTTTTGGTTGAAATTCAGAAGAAAAAATTGGTCAAAGTCAAATTTGATGACGGATTCTTATTTAAAAAGACGAGAGAAATAAAAAATAAAGAATAAAATTTTCGATATCTCGCCTAGTTCTCGAGATATACTGTATCAAAAGTGAGGTGTCTTGAGTTGAAACAGAAGAAAATTTCGCAAAAGTCAAATTTAATGATCGATTCTTATATAACACGACGAGACAAATCGAAAATAAAGAATAAAATTTTTCGATATCTTGCTTAGTTTTCGGGATATACTGGGATTGGGTTGATATGCGACCTGGACTAAAAATTAATTCTGCCAAAGCCACAATGAATTACATGGTGGACATGCAGAATGGATATTTCAGTTGTTTTTACTACCACTTGTGGTTAGGTTGAAATGAGGCCTAGACCAGAATAAAAATAGTTATTTTGTTACCATACATCGTAAGCTAAATTGGGAATAGCTGGAAGTGGAAGTAGTTTCCATCGCTATACACGTTTTGTCACTAACTTGGTTCTCATGAAATTACTAACAGTAATAGATAAATTCTTTGTCCCTTATGGAACAACAAAACCATTCTGGTACAGACTGCATTTAGACCTAACCACAATCTCCATTAAATTGCCGTTACAGAATCAAACTATGTAGACATACCCACACACGCGTATTTGAATCGCAAACTGTATTTGCGGTAACATCGTTTGCTTCATCAAGATTCCTAGATTGCATAGCATAATTTAACACATTTAATTTCATCATACAGTATAAACTACAACGTGACGAAGGAAAGCGCAATACTAAATTAACTGAACCGCGATGTAAAACACACCCCCTTTAAATCTCATTTTCAACACTCGTTAAAAAGTAATGCTAGTCTATTATGTGCAAAATAGCAAGGTATGCTGATTTTCTACACTACACCAACAAAAATTTGAGAACAAAGTCATCCCATTGAGAGCTATGACTAAATATTTATAGACATGCGCCAAAGTTTACAACTTACAACAATTATTAGAATACAACTTACCTATGAAATGATATTCCAGGTTCTTTCCTCTCTTGCCTATTTGTGCAACCGTATGCAACACAAGATGGCATTATAAAACACTTATGCACATTACAAAATGAAATAATCAGAACATCAGACACAGTGTGAACTCGGCATTTGTTTGGGTTACAATACCGCTGCTGCCGCCATGCGGGAGAGTTTAGAGCCTGCTTCACAGATTTAACGTCACTTCTCCTCCATATATTCCTTCCTCCATGGTGACAACCTAATCAAAGCTTTCACTAACATTGATGTTTGAAAATTAAAACTTTTAGCTTACATATCTATGGACAAAGAATTTAAGGATTACTTCTATTTATCAAAATAATAATACGTAAATATAAGCATCTAATGGTTGATATGACGATTTAAACGCAATACATACTTTTTTCATTGTTCTGTCAGTTAATTTATTCGCCGATGCTTATAAATGTTATTAAATAACGTGTATAACCAAGAAAAATGCGTGAAGCGTTACGTCCTTGCGCGACGTCGTAGAATGACGTCATGACCTGACAGTTGTTGGCATACATGACAGACTTGCTTATTATATATATATACACAGACGGAAAAAAAAAATCCCAACACCAAGAAAGACTTGTGTTAGATAAACGAAATTTGGTAGGCGTGTTTATACATCTGAAAGATGACATCGATTCAAATTTCGCGCTTCGCGCATAAGTGTGGCGCTAGTAGCGCTACTCAGAGCTTGCAAATCAGGTTTGCTTTAAATACGCGCTGTAAAGTTTGTGAACGTTATTTACCGCTGAGATTTGACATAGTGAGTTGATGTTAGCCAAGAATGCCTTTAAGAAGACGAAGAAGCCATTATCAACAGCTCACCGAGTTTGAACGAGGTCGTGTAATAGGGCTACGAGAAGGTGGATTTTCTTTTCGCGATATTGCAGAAAGACTTGGCCGGAATGTATCCACTGTGCATGATTGTTGGGTGCAGTGGTCAAGGGATGGTACTGCCTCAAGAAGACCGGGTTCCGGGAGGCCACGTGGCACTACTGAGAGGGAAGACCGCCGTATTCGGCGTACAGCTGTGGCGCATCGTACTGCGTCTGCGGCAGAAATTCGAGCTGCAGTTGGTACCACAGTGACACAACGAACTGTTAGAAATCGGTTACTTCAAGGACAGCTCCGAGCCAGGCGCCCTGTAGCGTGCATTCCACTGACTACAAGCCATCGCCGTTTGCGACTCCAGTGGTGTCAAGCCAGAGCTCATTGGAGGACGGAGTGGAGATCTGTTGTGTTTTCTGATGAAAGCAGGTTCTGCCTTGGTGCCAGTGATGGCCGAGTGTTGGTCAGAAGGAGGCCAGGGGAACGCCTGCAACCAAACTGTCTGCGGCCTAGACACACTGGACCTACACCTGGAGTCATGGTCTGGGGAGCAATTTCCTATGACAGCAGGAGCACTCTTGTGGTTATACCAAACACACTGACTGCAAATTTGTACGTCAGTCTGGTAATTCAACCTGTAGTGCTGCCATTCATGAACAGCATTCAAGGGGGAGTTTTTCAACAGGATAACGCTCGCCCTCATACCGCTGTTGTCTCGCAACGTGCTCTACAGAGTGTCGACATGTTACCTTGGCCTGCGAGATCACCAGATCTGTCTCCAATTGAACACGTATGGGATATCATTGGACGACAACTCCAGCATCATCCACAGCCAGCACTGACCGTCCCAGTATTGACAGCACAAGTACAACAAGCATGGAACTCCATACCACAAAGTGACATTCGAAACCTGTATGACACAATGCATTCACGTTTGCAGGCTTGCATTCAAAATTCTGGAGGTTACACCGGCTATTAATTTAACAGTATTTCACATTTGAAATGCATTTTCTTGAGCTTAAATTAACCTGTGATCTTGAAAATTTAATCAATTAAACATGTTAACTTGACAAATGCATTGTCCAAATTTCATTACTCTACAATAATTTTTTCTTGGTGTTGGGATTTTTTTTTCCGTCTGTGTATGTTATGCAAAGATATTTACACTTCAATTCATCGACATGAATTTCCTTCACCACTTTGTGCATTTATCTTCTTTCAGTGTTGACCCACACAATTAGATAAACTGCGCAGTTCACACTGCATCTGTTCACAGTGTTCTCCTGATTATATTATCTACCATTATGTCATCTGAAAATCATTAACCACACTCATTAATTGGAATAAAGAAAAGAAATGCTGGCAATATGCTACCCTGTGTATTCCCATTTTCATTTTTACCAATTTTGATACTTCATTTCGCTCCTATAGGCTTTAATTTTTACATTTTATGAATTCATTTACGCAACAAATCACTTTTTTATCTCCTTCAACGATTTTCACCTTATTTTACATCATTTTATGCCTAACTCTGTGAAAAGCCTTAGAAAGATCTAGTGCCACATTGTCAATTTGGCCTTCCTTTTTCATTTCATCCAAAAACGCGCTCGTATCCGTTCAGTATCTATGTTATGTTAGTTGCATTCGTCAATAAATAAATAAAATAAGGCATGGACGCATATTGGTACAATAATTAGTAGCAATGCGTGGAAGGAAAAATGAGAAAAACAATTGTTTCAGTCATAAGGAAAGAGGAAAATTTTGTAATATAAGAGGGGTATCAGAAACTGAAATACTACTTAGTGAAACAGTGATCAATTTTTTAGGTCAGTTAAACTTGTTAAGCCAAATAAAATTGTGAAATGCTAAGTTAAGAGACTAGGGAAATTGTCACAGGAGCATTTTATCCACGGGAATTAAATTAATAAATTATAAACTTTGGGTTTTGGATATTATGTGGACGATTTAATAACAGTGGAAAACATGTATCAGAAATCAGCACTAGAAATCATGTGTAGAATTAGGAGCTTAAATATTAAACGTTATGACACCTGTAATTTTAATTTTCGAGAGTAGTACGGTAATTGTTTATGCTCCATTGTAATGTTTTTTTATGTTGTCGATAATCTCCAGCTATATTTTGGTGTTGTGATATAAATACAAATTCTGTCTCTGTTAAATGCTAATATTGCTTGTTTATTATATTGTCTCTGATGTTTACAATGTGACAGACAGAGACAATATAGTAGTGACAGAGACAATAATGTGACACGTTTGACCTCTTGATGAAATCTTGGCGAGTAGTTGGAAAAATGGCAAAATTCTACGAACTAAAGCCAATCAAATTAGGGTGTGAAGTCAGAGGCGTAGATCTGAAGACAGAAAACAGGCCTGAAGGTGATTTTCTAAAATGATTTTAGCGGTTGCTTTTAAGCTTCTTGCGCTCGATAGGGAACGTTAGTTTAATTTAATTTAATTGCAATGGAGCACACGCTCCGGTGGCAATTTCCCTACACACCCAACTTCCCCATATCCTACACTCACCTACACTTGCCCTCTACAAATTTTAACTTTAAATTCTTTTAACGTTTTCGGTAGGTTATTCATCATTCCCCTTGGTAACTCATTCCAATCCCTGACACCCTTACCTAAAAAAGAAAATTGCAGAAATTAATCACGCAGATTTCGTCTGCAGCATAAATAGACTGTTCATATAATTTTGATTGAATCCGCTTGTTTTTTCATCTTTGGTTGTTTAGTAACTTCCAAAACATTAAAAAAAACTATCATTTAGCCTTCAGATATTTATTGCAGCTGGGAGTGATATTTGCCCGGTTAAATAGTTATGTTTAAATGCAACCTGGACCAGAATCTTTTTGTTGCAGCGAAAGACACTAAGAATTTAGTTATTATTATTTGTAATTAATAAGCTGCTTTCATGAGCGCTGTGTTAGTGTATCGCTATGTAAACTACTCCCGAATATTACTGGTCAGTAGATCATATCAACATATCTCCGTTCCACTTAAATTGCATAGTATTAGAATTTTTCCACCTTGATTTGAGGGACAAATCTCAGGTAAACAGCATCATTTTCGTGTTGGTTACATAAGTGGTCTTTTACCTCAGTCCTTAAGGTGCTCATCTTTAAAATTTGGAGTTATGGATTCAGATCTTGTTGTGATCAGCATTGATTTGCATTGTGTTGTTCATGAAAGTATGTTATGATATTCCATAGTTAAACTGGGTTCAGCCGTGACAGAACTGTATTCCATGGCAAATTGAAACTCCGTCACTATATTGTAAGGTCACACAGATTTCCTTTGACTGCCTATGGTAGCACATGTTCTTAACGGAATAGTACCACTGGTGGCATGAACGGGTCTACTGGAGATCACGATTCCCTTACAACAACATACAGTAATATCGTTAGAATACTGCTGTAGTCAGTCGCAAGACGTATTATTCTCAAGCAGTAATTCCGTTGTAATACAGCCTGGACCATTATTTTCAAGCACAAATTAGGTTGCATTACAGCCTGGACTATAATGAAACCATTAAATGTACTTCGGGAAGAATTTATAGTGGAATCGTGCGTATGATGACAACTCGTGGCGGAATCGCGATCTCCAGTAATCCCGCATGAACTTCATAATAATTTTGAACTATGGAGTACTTTCAAAGCTACTTTCTCTTGCAACAGTGCTTTTGGGCAAGAGTAATGTATGAATGGATGCTTTCCTAGTTTATCCACTGTATAAAATGTTATCAGGTCTCCCACTGGGGGAACACGTCAATTTGAAGTGACATTTTGTTGTCAGTCTCTGACCAGGAAATGAAGTCTGAAACCAACTTTCTAACATCATATTGATGTGCTTCTCTTATGGGAAACTCATGAACATTTTATACAAGGATAATGTAGTAATTCTACAAGACAAAAAATGCAATAGATGATCAGGCACTATAAAATATTAATATCTAAACTGTAATAGAATGATTATTATTGGCCCAAGGTTAATGTTAGCCTAACCACTTTTCTCTTAAATATTATTATTTTTTTCTTACTTATTTTGAAGAACAAAACTTAAACGAGCAACTTAATTATTGCTTCTTAAGAAATTAGTAATCTATTGCCAGTATCAAAAGAAACAATACTCTCTGGGGTAATGGTGACAAGATGATACTGACAATGCCATTCTAGAACTTGGATCTTTATAGGGAATAGGCCTACTGTTCCAATCCCATCCCAGTGAGATGAGAAGTAATTATGCTGACACTCCATATTTTACAGTATTTGTTTTTGCAATCTTCATGGATAGTTTAATTGCAACTAAATATCAGTTAAATGTATACAAGAATGAAAAGAAAAAAAAAATCCCCAACAATGGATTTGCTATGCTAGTTCAGTAAGTACTATAATCCCCACAGATGTGTTACCATTCTCATAAAGTTTTTTTTAAAAAAGCCTTGTGTGTTTAGTGATTTGTGCTAATTGTAAAAATAATAAAAATATATATTAATCTTTCAAAACCTTCTATACATTTTGTCACAAAGTTGTCCCGAACTAGTGTTTGTAAGTAATTGCTGTTTGTGATTTTCTGATTACATGTGTTATGTATGTATTGAACAATAAATTCTGGATTATGACTTTCATTTCATTCATCATTTTACCCTCATACCTTATATTGTAGTTCCTCTTTGTCATACATTGTTTGCAAACAGAACAATTCTGAAAGATTTGGAATTACACAAGATAGCAATTATGTTAGGAATTGGCATCATAATACTGCAGTAGTCAAATGCAAAACACTGCTAGAAATATGTTTTAAATACGTCTAGTTAGGACATGATGGTCCAGGGTGCTTTAGAGACAATTTCTGCTTGAAAATAATGTTCCAGGCTTTATTACAAAAGAGTTAGTGCTTGATGATAATTTGTCTTGCAGTTGACTACTGTTGTAGGGGAATCTCAGTCTTTGGTAGATCCAAAGATATTTTCAAATACTGGATTTCCTCTCTCTTTCTTGCTTAAATATAAGAACCTTACTTCTCAGCCTCCTTGCAAAAATCCCAAAAAGACTCATATCTTCACATCAAAAATTCCTTTACGATAATAACATTATCATTCCTCAACAGGGTGCACTCTGTCAGGCATAGCACAGAAGATGTTATGTTAGATATTGGAAAAGCTCTTGATGGAATTTAGAATGATGGTCTAATTAAAAGATTACATATATATGGCTTCCCAGATCACATGTTAATAATGATGAACAGCATTCTTTATACTAGAAAAATCTATATTGTGATGGACAGAGATGAATACTAGTTCAAATCAGTTGAAGCAGGTGTGCCACAAGGATCAGTTGTGACTCCAACTCTGTACAGCATATAAACCAACAAGATTTACAGTTTGAATCTTACATCATAAGGAAACTGACACAGCAACATTTGTAGAATCAGTGTTAGCTCCAACAAATGCCAGGCTACGAAAAGGATGGTATCCATACACCAAGTCTACTATGACAATATGAATCTTTGCTGGTGTAACTATTTTGAATATCTCGGCTTGAAGTTTGACAAGAGACTAATGTGGATGGGGCACATACAAAATGCTTGTAATTTAGCTTCAACTTGACTTTTTAAACTGTATCCTTTGCTCAAGAGGAATAAACTTAGTATTAAGACAAAACTCTAGATCTACATTGGTGTTGCTATACAGTTCAGAACTTTTTAGTATGGCATACAGTACACAGATAAAAAAAAACTTCAAATTCTGATGCCCCACAGTAGTTGTCAACACACATATGCCTTACGACTCGGGCATTCAGGAGCTTACTGGCTGCATCAACAACAAATAGACACCGAGAGTGGTGGGTGAAGGGTTAACGTTCTGGCCTCGCATGCGGGAGGATGCGGATTCTAATCCCTGTCCGGGCATCCAGATTTGGGTTTTCCATGGTTTCCCCTAATCACTACAGGCAAATGACGGGATGCTTCCTTCGAAAGGCCATGGCCAAATTCCTTCCCGTTCCTTGTCGCCAGTTACATCCCGCCTCTAATGACCTTAGCCGTCGACGAGGTGTAAAGCAATGAGTAAAAAAAAAAGTAGACTAGAGTCTTTCAGCAAGCACTTTATTCACCCCATAATTACCCAAGACATGGGACAAACTTAAAATTAAACTGGCTACAACAAACAAGTTACAACACTAATCAGAAATTATAGGGTCTGACAAAAAATTCTTATAGGAATAATACCAGGCCTTCCATTAAAAAACAAGCCCAAATCCCCTTTTCATTTAGAGGGCTACCTTGCCCTGGTACTTCAGGATTAAATGGGTTTAGGCCCTACCAGATATCTTGTCTGTTTGCCAGCAAGCATTTTAAAACATGGATAGTGATATTTCAGTTTCCATCGATGTAGTGGGTCAGTGCTATCAGAGCATACAAGCAGGGAAAGTGTGTGCACAAAGTTTTCTTTATTATGTGAAGGAGGAAGTGTTATGAATTATAGGTAGGACATAATTAATTTTGAGGCATCCAAATTTGGGAGAGAGTAGTAGGATATGATTTTTCAGTTGAATTAAAGAAACGGGTAAAGTTGCAGAAATAATTTGAAATGTTTAACTTCAGTTCTTGAGTGACTGTTGGTGAATGAATTTGAAATATCCTTTTAACTGCAATTTTAAAACTAAGTAGGGTGAGAAATTTAACCCGGTAGGACTATATTGGTATCGGAAAAACAATTAACTTGAAATTTGGATATTAAGAGAAGTTTAATTTTAAACTACAATGATTTTGCTTTAATATACTACGTACCTGAATTCAATTTTATTTCTCTTTCTAAATATATACTCTTCTTTGTAATTGGCAACCAAATTCTTTGAAGACGAAGTGAAAGACTAAAAAAGCTTGAAACAGTTGTCATTTAGATACCGACATTAAAGTATAGAAAGCACACATTTTTTGCAACACTAAACAATATAGCACTTGGTTTTTGAATATCACTCCAGGCAAATGCCAAAATGGGCTCTTCACAAAGACCATTTTTGGTTTCCTCTGTTTCTTTGCTCTTCATAATATTTCTAATATCCTTGTAATCAACGAGCCATAAAACCTCAATTAAATGACTATTGAATGATATATTGAAAAGAAATATAGCAACTGCACAATTATCATCATTTGTAGGTAAATGCTTTTATTATAACCTGAAATGCTGTACTTAACTGAACAGAAGCCTATATGGCACAATTATTTATTAATTTAGTATCAAAAGCATTCTGTTACAATAGTTAGATATGCAAACAACAAAATTAATAAAAACAGAACAGGAAGATAGAAAAAAATCATAGTAATCAAAACCAATCAATTCATATCGTAAATAACAAAAATTCAACAACAACACTGTCACTGACATTAAAGATGTCTTCCAAAGTGCAAGTTGTTGGACACTGCGGGCAATTGTGAAGATGCTGGATGGTCTGTTCTGCCCCACATTTTTATGTAGAATTTGGATCTTCAAATCATGCCACCTTACTAAATTATCTTCTATCCTGCCTACACTACATCTCAGCCTGTTTAGCGCTTTCCATGTTTTCCATTTAAGATTGCCACCTAAGGATGGCACCTCTTCAGTGGAGGTCCATCAGTCTAAATGATTCAGTCATGCTTGTCACAGATAGAGCTGAGCAGTTTTTGGAGGTACATCTAATGCAGTGATAATGACCTCACCAACCTTTCCCCTTTGTCAGGGAAGTTGATGTCGGAATAATGGATGAGCTACATTTTGATGAACCTTATTTCTTTCTAACTTTTCAGGTAAATCCTGCCTTACATCAAGGGGAGCAATTCCAGCCAGACCTTGTACTTTTTCATTTGATGTGACTGAGGCAACCATAATAATATTGCAGTGCAGTGCTTCATCTACTTGTTTGGCATAAGCAGACTTGTGCCGAATAAGTCAGGTTGCAGTGGACATTTACCAAGAGGAATATGAATATGTAAATTATCTATCAGCAGATTTTAACTATGAGATGAACAGCTTTCAAGCTACCAGGAGAATTACACATATTATTTTATGATAACTGGGATTGCAGTTCATACAGGTTTACTCTTTACCCCAGGAGCTCATGGGATGTCGTAAACACATTTACTTGTTCAAATAATGATGAAGCCCACAGCATGATGGCTGAAACATTAGGTTTTAATAAATCGATGTGGCTCCACCTGGAGAACCAAGATAATACATTAACTTGTTGTTCAGTTCAGAAACTTGTAAAATCTTGTAATGCAGAGAGGGAAGTATTGATTAATGGTAAAAATATGTGCGTACTTCATACATCTTCTAAACACCCAGCATTTTTGTATGCGATTCAAATATTTCAACAAAAGGTATGTTGTGAAGAGAGTAGGCTCTATCAGAGTGGCAGACAGCCTTTAGGGTAAATACAGCTTAATGCTTTCTTACGGGCTGGTGAAAATATTTCAACCTTATGAAAGTACTTGATATAAAACATAATTTTTTTATTTAGATTTTTATTGACACCCTAACTACTATTTACAAATAACAAAGGAAAGGGAAATTAACCCACCACATACCAAAGTGGGTGGCTGCAATGAGAGGGAACACTTATGCTGACAAACAAATACACAATATTTCGGAATCTGCCTTCTTCAGTGGTAGGCCATTAGGCTCCGTACCTGTGTACACAAGGAACATCACCCAATGACTACTATTTACATTAATTTGCATATATCACAGTAATCCATTACCAAATAGGTCCTAATTTCAAAAAGTGTCACAATGAAATGGCCATTACTCTCATCATTGTACTTGAAAAGCAAACTATGAACTATTAAAGTGCATTGATTAGCTGTTTTTTTTTTACATCTTTCGTTTAAAAAATTGCTCTAATTGTATAAGAAAAATCATCAGGTTGTGCACCTCTATGCACAGTCATATGGTAGAAATAATTGGTGGTAAATGTTGTAGTACTCACTAGCAGGATGAGAAGTAAATTTGATATGGGCAAGATAAGTGTTTGCAAAGCCCACTGGTGGACAAAATTTATAAAGAAATATGTTTTTTCTTAACCTGTCAAATTTTTATGCATAAAAATGCAATACTCCTCACTATAATTAACATTAATTCTTTACTGATAGCTATTAATTAATAAAAAATGGAAATTTCCTACTCTTGCCTTGCTGAACTCCTCAATTGCTAATCCTGCTTGGATTCTATATCTGTTCAACTGATAAAAATGGTAAAGCCGAAAGTCTTTGCTGACCCATTGTACTTAGTAAATGATTTTTTTTATTAATTTTGATTTTGAAAAGCTCCTTTCAGCAGAGGATTTACTTACTGGTACAGTTAACAAAATTTGAATGACAATATATATATCTGGGTAAATTTCTTTCAAGTTTCTTTCTGTTATGTACTAATGAAATCAGGTAAATTTGTTATCAATGTTGGCAAATTTCCATATAATTCATTAGGATGGAAACCATTGCTGTCTCCCACTGCAGGACTGTGTGTAAATCTTGGTAGTTTTTTAATATACACTCTTTTGGAATATTTTTTAACTTTCTTAGATCATAAAGAAAACCAAAATTTTTAATGTGTTGGTTAAAAGACAAATCTTCAATCCTTATTGCTGACTATAAAACCCGTAATAGTGTTAAAAAATCTGTTTCTTACTGGCTTTTGGGAAACTGTGTCGATTCATTGCTGCTTTCATAACTGAACTTCCTTTTATTTTTGGCTGTGCTTTTTATTACTAAATTTTTGCTTTTTTCAACAAACTGACCAGTGTTATACAAACGTTCCGAACTCTGTTTCTCAATATCCTTTGCTCCAGTCACAAAATTTATGCAAATGTTCAAAAGCAGTGCTAAAATGAACTTGTACAAATTGGCGTAATTTTCTTAGGATTAAACCCTGATAGTATCCCATACTATAAGTGGTATTATAAATTCTGAGTTGAGCATTTTGTTCAAACTGAATCACGATCCTTAAGAGTGTGTGAGTATTCTGCGAGATGGGTGCTCTCAGGAACATCATCAGATTGAAATAATATGGTCTTCACTGCCTCGATCCTGCGAGAGGCAAACTGGATTGGAAAAAAGACCAGTTATTATTATTATTACTCCGCAATTCACTAAATGTGTGTGGCGGAGGGTGCATTGCACCTATCGAAAAGGGTGATGGTTTAGAAGGGATATGTGGGATATGGTAGGAGGCGCCCATGAGCTACTATTATTTTATTATTATTATTACTCCGCGATTCACTATAAGTGTGTGGCGGAGGGTGCATAGCACCTATCGAGAAGGGTTATGGTTTGGAAGGGTTATAAGGGATATGGCAGGAGGCGCCCATGGGCTATTGTGAGGAACCATCCCCGCATTCGCGTGGAGTGATCTGGGAAAACCATGGAAAACCCAGATCAGGATGGCTGGAGTGCTTTATCGAAAGCTACTCCTGTCGGATTTTAAGTTTACTCGCCCGGGTAAATCCTTTCTATTCCATTCCCTAATCGCTCGTGGGAAAAAATGAGTACAGAAATGAATCGGTTCTGGCCCTGATTTCTCTTATCTTATTTTCACGGTCATTTCGAGATATGAATGTTGCTGGTAGCAATATTTGCTGACTGTCATTCCGAAATACATCTGTCGTGAATTTTTCAATTAGCTTCCGTCGAGAGCAACGCCTTCGGTGTTCCAGGTCTTCCCAACCTAACTCCTTCAACATCGCACTTACGCTTTCCCTCCAACTATATATACCTGTCACGAATCGGGCGGCTCTTCTTTGGACCTTCTCTAAAGCCTCCATTAACCCCTTTTGATGGGGACCCCATACAGAACAACAATACTCTAAGTGAGGACGTACTAGTGACTTGTATACAATCGATTTAACTTCCTGAGTGCATTGATTTAAATTACGACCTAGAAATCGGAGTATACGATTTGCTTTCCCCATTACATTCTCAATATGCTCATTCCACGACAAATTATTACGAATTGTTACCCCTAGGTATTTAGCGGAATCTACCGTTCTAAGGACAGTGTCATTAATCGTATATTCATAATTAAATGGTGTCACCTGTGAGGAACCATCCCAGCATTCGCCTGGAGTGATCTGGGAAAACCCAGATCAGGAGTGGCCAGGAATTCCCGCGACTGGTCACCGTAATGCCAGCAAAAGTTGCTAGACTAGTAGTATTGTCAGATGCTCACTAGCCTGTGGAATTTATCATTTTATAGTGCTGACCCAGTCATATCCTTTCTTGTGCCAAAAGGTTTTAATGGGAATGTGCAGCTCTACCTCTGTGAATCCTATGGCAAGGGGCAAGAGCCTTTGGAACCCCGTGACCTTTACCTTTAAACTATTTAGTCACTGTCACAGCTTTTGATGGTCCTAATCTATTTTATAAATTTAATAAAGTTGCATAAACCTTTGAGGCCCCTTAGACTGTGTGGCCATAGATGGTCACCCACACCTTACACCGCTTCTGGTAGTACCATCAAGTTAAGTTTGCAGAATGTTTTGAAACCAGTATGGAAGAAATTTGAATCATGGAAAATTTGAAGTGAAATGCGATGTTTTCGAAAATTCTTGTAAATTATGTGAAAGATAACACTGTGAATTTACTGTCTCAGAGATGAATGCTAGAACTGAAATACTTGTGTATTGGTTCATTGTGGCTTTACATACCAATACAGTGACAGTAAGCTTAGTCAATCATGTTTTCCCAGCAACAAAATATTCTTTTTGTTTGTTTGGGCCTGCTTCCTTTATCTTGGCTATTTTCCCTATTCTTTCTTGTTTTCATTACCTAATATCATTTTGATTATCACCATTTCTCAGATATGAAATATAGAACAAAAGAAAATGAGAAAAGCATATTTCCATGTAAAATTATTATTACTTTAGTATCTTGTCATACAATATCAGAAAAGAAAAAAAATCAGCCAATATACACTGATATGCAGTCCATTTTAAAATTGCTAATAATATTCACATTTTACAAGAGTGGTTGGGAATAGTCCCTCCCATAAAAAAATTATTTAAAATGTTACATAAACAATTCAAGAAATACAGAACATATGTAGGAAACACATACCTTATGCTTTAGTTTGACCAGTGATATTTAAGTATAATTCCCTTTATACTGAGCTTGTAATAGAGTTATGGGATCAGAATTTTTTTTTAAATTGCTGATTAACATTTAATATCAGAACCATCAATTACAATCATGAGTTCAGGTAACTAAGACCGTATTAACGTAGTGGATTATTACAGCAGGACTTGGGCTAAGCAATATTTTACTCCACTGTGGTGTTACCAGAAAGCAGTTACTGTAAGGTAATCTATGAAAATACTATGAAGTCCCTTATTGGATGATAAAAAATGAAATAACTTTAGTTTTGAAGCATTAATATTTTGGTGTATAGGAAATGTAGTATCAAAAGAAGTGGAATTAAAAATGGGTGTGCCACAGGTTAGTGTATTGGGACCATTGCTATTCATTGTTCTAATGAATAATTGTGTTGATTGTTTACTGTCTGAAATTAGATTGTTTGCAGATGACATAATGCTGTATAAAAGAATCAAAACGATAGAAGATTGTAAACACTTGCATGGTGATCTGGACAGGATATCTAGTTGGGTTGGTAAACATGGAATGAAGATAAATGCAAAGAAGAGTCAGCTTATTAGATACACAAATAAAAAACAAAAGGTTAATTATGAATATAAGGTGGGGAAAGAATTGCTTGCTGAAGACTTGAAATGTAAATATCTTGGCATTACTTTTTATAACAAGCTTAACTGGGCAGGACACATTGGACAGGTGGTAGGAAAAGGTTTCAAAGTTCTGCACTTGTTGGAGAGAGTGATGAGGGGAGGTACGAGAGGAGTAAAGGAATTGGGTTTACAAACTTTGATGAGACCATTGCTCGAATATGTAGTGTAGTATGGGACCCTCATTTTACGTATCAAATACAGGAGTTGGAGAGGGTGCAAAAAAGGGCTGCTAGATTTGTTTCTGGAAATTATCGCAGAATGCAATCAGTGACGGATATGATAAAGGAGCTGGAATGGGATTCATTGCAAGACAGGAGGAGGATGAGGAGGGTCATGGGAGTGTACAGGGCATATACTGGCGATGAGGCATGGAAAGATGTTGCAATAGGTATGAAAAGTAGTGCATGGAAGGGAAAAGATGGACCATGACCACAAGCTGGCACTTGATTTCAGGCACAAGGGTGTGGGAAGATTCTCTTTTTCAGTTAAGGGTGTCAGGGATTGGAATGAGTTATCAAGAGAATGAGTTATCAAGAGAAATGATGAATAATTTACCGAAAACTTTGAAAGAATTTAAAGATAAAATTTGTAGAGGGTAAATGTAGGTGGGTGCAGGATAGGGGAAGATGGGCGTGTAGGGAAATTGCCACTGGAGCCTGTGCTCCATTGCAATTAAATTAAAGAAACTAAGATTTTATGTTAACCTGTGTGGTATGCAATTGCTATTTGTACAATTTCAGGTATAGGTCATCTCTGTATGAAGAAACTAGCTTATTTTGCCTTAATTTCGCTCCTGTTTTATGCAGTAATATTATAGACCAATTTAACCCATAGAGACAAAGTATTCAGAGCCCAAAAGTGATAAATAAAAATTACGTGTGGGGTTAGCAGGAGTACTTCATGAAGAGAGATGTTCAAAAAAATAGGAATTTTAATGTTGATGGTCAAGTATATCTACATATTAATGTCCTCTGTATTCACCAGTCATAATCTATTTGAAACAAATTGTAAAATATGCAATTATAGCACTGGAAGTACAAATGATCTTAAGAAGCACTACAAGCCATCATTGCTTGTTCAAAAATGGCTCCGAGATTCAAGAATACTCATCTTCAATAAGCTCCCAACATATCTCAAATGTCTGGCTGGTGATGAAATAAAATTCAGGGGAAAAAATTAATAATTTTTAATTGACAACCACTTCTACTCCATCAAAGAATTTATTTCTAAGATGTCTATAAAATCAATGCAAGTAGTTTGTGTAAATAAAGTTTATATAATTAATGTATACATCTATTTTGTTGCTATTGTTTATCTGTAAATTTACAACTTTTGACGTCCTACAGAAAGTGAATGTATTGTATTGACAGACAGATGGAAACATATTCACTCTCCAATAAAAATATGATATGCCTAGCAAACATTAAATGGAACCTTGCTTTTAAAATAAGCACAGCATCCCAATTTCAGTGGAACCAAGTACCATCATTTATCACGCTACTAGTTTCACAACCTTTCTCATACATCACTTACCTGTCGTAGGTTTTCAGTTTGGATATACCTCTCACCACAAATGTTCAAGCTGAAGGGTCACAAAGTAGACCCATACTGGTCCATACCATCTCCCACAACTCCTGTGACTTGAATAACCTTCTCTCTGTCAGATTCCTGTGTGTAACCACTTCCCCACATGAACTCCATACGTGGATAGGTGATCTACCAACACATTCTTGACACAAGAGAACCCATTGACCTCAATCTCCCACAGTAACCACCCCTGTCTCATTCCATGTCTGGTTAATTTATTTTTTATCAGTATTAACTTTATTATTATTTGTATTTGTTGCCCTCACCATCATCTTCAGTTATACTATTTCATCACTTCATGGTCTTTCCCAGCAAGTAACAGATAATTCCTTTCACTTGCTTGGTAGAATTTAGTGTGGGAAATTGTTGATCTTGCCTTATATTTCAATTTCTTTCTCACATGACTAAGGGACTCAGTCAAAATATACATTTTTCTTGACTGCTACACTATTTTTATGTAAATGTCACTTAATACACATTTAACAAATTTACTGTAAGTTGTTCTGTTGCAAAATGTAATTTAGCTGAAGAAGCAATGGGGTATCTAAACAATCACTCTGCCAAAAGTTCTGTCCTATTTAGCTCTAGATTTCAATAATTTATTTAATATTCTTAAAATGATCTAATACTTTAGATTGCTTCCTATGTTTATGATCCCAACGATACTTACATTGGTCATTAATGCTTAAAATTGTTTGATTGTTTAAATTAGCTATAATTAGATCAGACACATCAATCTCCACAAGACTATCCAGAGCATCAAATTTAATAAGTTATTTATTAAAAAAAAAACTTAAAAGGGAGCATCCATAATTATGTGGCTGGGTGGGAGGGGGGTGGAGGTCGGCTGGAAAGCTACATGGGGGGAGGGAGAGGTTGCGAGCCAGGCCACATGGATTTTAATTAATATTATTTGTCACAGTTAAAAAATGTTACAGAACCCACAAATAGCATGTAAATATTTATTCTGTAATTTAATTATCTCAATATGTAATTTCCGATAATCTGACAAGAGAAAACAATACAAAATGCCTTCTAGAATCAATAGGGAAAAAAAGCTACATGCTACACAGGGGGGGGGGGGGGGAGTGTAGAGAGAAAAGCCACGTCAGGCTACGTGGGGGTGAGGGGGGGTGGTTCACAGGAGGCCAAAATGGAGCTTCGTGGTTTTGGACAATCCCAAACTGACAAAGGTGACAGTAACAAACAATTCTAAATGGGGAATAAAAAAAACATTCACCACACCAATGGTATGCAAACGGCATTTTATTCATAGAAATCTGGTGATCAGCAACAACATAAACTGGCCAACAGCCAGATTTGATATGTTCACAATTATACCATATGAGATTTGGAACAGCTCATGCCATTCTTAACACCTTAAAACCAGTTAATTCCTAGTATTACAGATTTGTATATCAACACTGAAGTCAGAATTTTCTATTCCTAAAGGTTGGATAGGGAAATGAACCACCGCTTATCCTATATGATGGCTTGGCATCGTGAACACACATGATGGGCACAGACACAAAAGACACTGAAATTTAATCAGCAAGTAGAAGAGTACAGAGGGTGGATGCTGTAAGAGACTGACTCAAATGGTGACTGTTGAGGAAATAATGGTTGTTAAGCAGCGTAAAGGAATAACAAATTAGGATAGCAAATGAACCACCACGTACCTTAGGTGATGGTTGCCTGGCGTGAATAAATAAAAAAAAAAAATATAAGAGAATATTATGGAGGGTGGATGTTATGAGAGCCTATCTCCTCGTGTATATATATATATATATATATATATATATAATAATAACAACAACAATGAGCAGGACAATGCTTTAAGGTGATAAAACTAAGGAAGGATAGGGAAATGTGATCTAACACTTACTGCAAATGAAGGCAGCTGGGAATGATTAACACAAAAGAAACGAATACAAGAAATGCAATATTTCAGCGGTCAGCCTTATTCTTTCCTGTTGTCTCACTCCTGGCAAGAATAAGGCAAACCACTGAAATATTGTGTTTCTTATGTTCGTCTCTTTTATGTTCATCCAGCCGCCTTCATCGTTGGTAAGTGTGGGGTTGTATTTCCCTATCCTTCCTTAGTTTGATATATATATATATATTATGTGTGTGTGTGTGTGTGTGTGAGTGCTTACCAAAGTCGAGGAAGAAGGGAAACAGCAACAAAACATATAATTCACAAACACAAAAAAGTGCACAATATTTCAGCCATGCCCTTTTTCAAGAAAATAGCAAGTGGCTGAGCTTATATAAGTGCCTGCATTCATTTCAGCAACATATAGGATGGAATTTATCATTGAAAGAGGTGGAGGAGCAATGCTAATATCATTGGAAATAATAATTTCAGGAAAGAATAAAAATAAGAAAAATGGGACATGTAAAGAGAAGATTTTTTACATTTGGTTATGGGATAATTTCCTGCAATACATTTTCCTTTTTTATAGTGTGCTGAGCTCTTATGTGACAAAATTATTCTTAATTTTATCAAAACTTAGTCACCATAATCTAGTGTCTGGATGATTAGCTGATTGATAGTTAATACCTGGTACAGAACGGCAAAAATACAGTTAATTTAAAAATAAGGAAGGTAACACAAAGTAAACCCATCAGTTACCATAGATGGAGCAAGAAAACAGCAATGAACAAATAAAAATGATCACACTTTACAATATTTTGTTATAAATCTGAATCGTGTTTAAAGAAGAACCTATGTGTACACACTAAAACACACAACATGATTTTCAGTGTGTAGACATCTGATCCCTTTAAAGTATACTTGTCCTTTATACATGATTAAGGTTCATTAAAGTTTACACCAAAATATTGTAAAGTGTGTTTTTATTTGTTCAATGTGATTCTCCTTTCTCCGGCTGCGGTGAGTGATGGATTTACTTTCCTAAGTCTTCCTTATATTCATTACCTAACAATGCAATACAATGCATTCATTTTGTATGGATACCAATATAAGAGTCTAGCTCTGTGGGAGGTGAAAAATTGTCAATTTACAGTTAAACTATTGCTTAACAAATTACATTAATACACGCCAAAAGATCTACAGTCACAGCATACTATAGACTTTAATTGTATCAACTACATTTTCAGGAAATACTGGAAATTATTTTGTAGATACCTTAGAAATAAATTCTTTGATGGAGTAGAAGGAGTTGTCAGTTAAATATTTTTTTTTTCGTGGATTTAATCCTATCACCTGCTAGACATTTAAAATGTGTCAGGAGCTTAGTGAAGATACGTATCCCTGAATATTGCACCCCTTTTTGAACAAATGACAATGACTTGTAATCCTTGTGAAAATCATTTTTACTTCTAGTGTTATAACTGTGTATTTTACTATCTGTTTCAAATAAAGTGACTAAAAAGGACATAATGTGTATATATACTCAGCCAGCAATTTTAAATACCTAACTTATTGAACAGAAAGCCCCACACATAATTCTTATTACTCACTTTTTGACCCTGAATATTTGTCTCTATGAGTAGAATCACCCCAGAATATTATTACATATGACACTAAGGAGCAAAATTAACCAGTGTCCTCGTACGGAGATCACATATTGCTGAAATTGTATGAAATGGAAATGTGGCTTCATTCAGTTGATTCAGTAAGTCAGAGACATGTGCCTCCAATTTAAATTATGATCATCATTCAAACTTAGAAATCTCCCACTCTCTAACTCTTGAATGGACTGGCCTGCAAATTTTATGTCTATGTTTGGTGATAAGGGAGCGTCCATAAACCACGTTGCTCCATTTTGGCCTCCTTTGAACTTCCCCCCCACATAGCCCGACGTGGCTTTTGTCTCCTACCCCCCTCCCCTCTCCCCGGAGCACAGAGCTTTTTTCCCTATTGATTCCAGAAGACATTTTGTACTGTTTTCCCTTTTCAGACTATTGTAAATTACAAACGGAGCTAATTAAATGATGGAAATATATATTCACATGCTGTTGTGTGTTTTGTACTTCATTATAACTGTGACAAATAATATGAATGGAAAGCTACATGGCCTGGCTCAGAACCCCCCCCCCCCTCCCCCTCCCATGTAGCCAAGCATAGCTTATTGAATTGCATATATTCAGTTTTAAAAAAAATTTAAAGACAAGCCATTAGCTGTATAAATAAGATCAAATATATAATTTGAAATATGTTCAGTAGAGAAATCTGGAGTATTTTTAATTCCAATGCTTATGTCATCTGTAATTTGAACAAATTTTGAATTTTTAGATGTAACACATGGTAGATAATTTATATAACTGTATATTAAAAACAGCATTGGCCCCAGTATACAACAACGAGGTAGTAACAGAATTTTCATCACTTGTATGTTTAATTTGATGCAGTTAAATACTGCCATTTGCCACCATTAACTTCCAAACTGTAACCAACTGTTGAGTGTTTTTTTGAAATTGTCACTGTGACTGATTTCCCTTTTAACTAAAATTATTTTAATAAGTGCTAAATAAAGAGCTTTATTTCCCTATCTTTTTTTCAATATGATTTGTTTTTCCTTCTAACCAAGAAATATTTTCAGTCCTGAGTTTGAAGTGTACTACACATTCTGTATTGTATTACTCGGTTTCCAAGTATAAGGATTGTTTCATGAAGTTATGTTTTATGGCAATTTAACCCATTAGGGTCAGTTTTCAGAGACAGTTACTCTGACATTATTTAACTGCAAAATCTCCTTTTTACTAATAAATACAAATAAAAAATTTAAATTGGTGTGGCCAGCTTTCACCTTGTGCTAACTTCTTTCAATATATTAATTTTATTTTTCTGCTTAGTATAATTTAAAAAAATGAAAACCAAAAGTAAAGTGGTACAATTGATTAAAAGCCATTCTTTCTCATAATATAATTAATTACTTCATAGTCATCATTTCTTAAGCATCTCCCATAATAATTATGTAGACTTACTTGGAGGAACTAAATCTTTCATGATATTGCATACTGTTGCTATTTATCAGATTTGTAACAAACAACTTATTTTTAGTGTGGGAATTATTTGTTGCTTCTAACATTTTTTTTTGTTCTCTGTTTTTTATCTTTTTTGTTATTTAATGAATGTCCTTTTTGTTAAAATATGTGTTTCATAATTTACAGTCATAGATCAAATAAAAAAGGATGTTACACAGCATAGATTACTTGTGTTTAAAGATCAAGGAATAATAAGTGGAGAAAGACATGTTGAAATAAGTAAATGGTTTGGGGAATTGGAATCTACATTTTACAAGCATCCAAAATCACCTCATCCAGATGTGTTTAGGGTTTCAAATGTATCTGCAGAAGGCTGTACAGGTATTTATCTCTAAATTTTTATCAGTATGTGAAAAAAATAAAAAACTAATACTGATTCCCATTCCTGCAGTAAATAACATAAGCCACATTTTTCCAATTTTTTAAAATCATAGCACACTTTGATATTAGCAACAATGTTGTACTGCTCAAGGTTTGATTAACAAATATATATTATTTAAAAAATAGATATAATATTATATTATTCATAAGAGGGCTTAGCTTGGTGGAAAGTTACTGATTTTTCAATATTTGGTGCCATATTTGTCATCTCAAGTCACCCTATTTAACTATTATCAATTTGTTTCTTTCCAACGGGCACTAATGACCTCACTGTTGATGCACTCTAAAGCCACAAAAACAACAACAATTGTATATTGATGACTACACCGAGTCCTCTTTTGGCTAAATATAATGACAATACAATGGAAAACTTCTTTATTGTTACCGTTAATGCCACTGAAATTGTCCTTTGAAGTGAAAATTCTTTTTACCTATTTTTTTTATTTCAGTTTTAATTCTTTGTTGACAATTCCATCAACTTCTCCTGCAGTAATAATTCCGCTATTTTTTGGTTTAAGAAAGATTCTATTACCCAATTGTGGCAATAAAAAAAATAGTGATTGCTATTGGTTTTTAGTTAATTATATAGTTGTAATTGAGTTGAAAGAAGTCTTTGTTTTAGCCACTATATTTAATATAGTGGCTTTCCCTTTTTGAAACAAATAGCTCCTACATTCACAACTTTATAGGTCATATCAACCTTTGTGTTTATTTAAAGTTTGCATATTTGTTTTGCAAGGCCACTTTTATGTAATACTAGCCCGTACCTGTGACTTCGTACGCGTGGATTAAATTTTTTTTGCCAGAATTAAATATAGAAAGTTGTTGGTAATGAAGGATTGGTCCCAAACAATATCGATTCTGAATAATATGACAGGAAAGCTATCACTATATAATTGTACCGTCGAACCTGAATAAAATTTCCAACATATTTCTGTCACCATTTGATAAGGTCTCAAAATTTGTGACTACAACTGTTAATCATACTGGAAAAAAATATCCTGCGCCCTTCATACAGATTTTCTTATCAAATTCCATCAATATCAATATAGCCATTTAGTCGTCAAAATGTAACAAAAAGACAGAGACTTACTTCTGTATTTATAATAATATTACTGTGGTTCACACTCATACACTGACTGCAAACAATACCTGAGGGATCATTATAACATAAAAAAGTGTACACCTACAACATTGTAAGACTACCTACGATTTGCCTCGCATTGCACCCCTAACTTTCTAATATCTACAGTTTAACATTCAATCCGAATAACCTACGGCCCAGGCCTGATTCTTACGATGAAAATTTTTAAAAAAATCTTAGCCTGCACGGAGATTTGAACTGGAGACCACAACGTTCGTAAGCAAGCGCTTTAGCCACTGAGCTGGCAGTCCACTACATGGAAACACGGCATGGAAACGTCCATATCCAACGTGTCTTGTCTATCGCCGTATTTCGAAGTTATGAGACAAAATGTGTTATTTATACAGATAATTTTTCAACTAAATGTAGACAGTATTTTTCTCCTTGTTTCAAAGGATAAGTGTGCAAAGTTTCATCGAGATCGGATGAAAACTGCAGATTTGTATGAAGAACAAACAAACTAACAAACAAACAAACAAACCAACAAACAAACAAACATACATTCATCTTTATATATAAAGATTCGAGGAAAGCATCTCTCCCTCACTCAATCTAAATTGTTAACAACTAATGTTCTTCTTCTTTTTCCTTTCATTTTTACCTCCCTTCTTTTGTTTCCAACAATTCCAAAATGCTTTCCCACAATCAGCCCTGTGCAAATGAATCTTTTTATGTTCTTTAGCTGATTCAAAATTTTAACCAAGCTAAGACTAAGAAATATTATCTGACCTGTCACACAATCTGTAATGATCATCTTCAGGGCATCCTGAAATTTCTAAAAATGCTTCTAAATGCTGGCAAAATAACATAATGTTGTCATTTGTTTCCATAGAGGAAAGATTTGGAACTTGTTAGAACTGTCTTTGCATCACATTTTGTTTTTTACAAGTCCTGTTTTGACACACACTCATATTAGAAGCCCTTGCTGTGATCAAATTCAAATCAGCTCAAAGTGTTCATAAAATATTTTTAGACAGGTACCCATTGATACGAAATAACCTTTTGTATGCAATAGAAAACCATTAAAATCTTAGCTGTTTTCATCTCAAAGTTTCCAAACAGGCTATAACTGCTTCCCATCTTATTAACTGCTGTTATCATGTTCTGCAGTGAGCAATGAAGGCTGTGATTAAGATTTTTGCAAGCAAATATTGTATTTGAATTATACAATGTGCAGTGACTAAATTTGGTCACCATCTATTCCAGACATGAAATAAATGCATTATTATCCTACCATTGCTGGAGCACCTTCAGTAGAAATGGTCACAATATTAATCAGAGTGCCATATATCAGTAATATCACCTAAAACTGCTTAGAAAGGCCCGCCACAAGCTGTTTGAGCAACTGCAATTATGCCACTCCCTATCTAACCACAGCCAATGGAGGATCTAGGAATTTTCCGAACCAGGTTAAACAAACTGCGAGATTGCCGCCCCTTCGAACATTATTTGCTGCCCCCATTATTGCCACCCTGAGGGTCGCTGGCCACCGGAAGCAGCAGTTGAGCTAAAAAAAATGTCGCCCTCTACTTAATACACGGGGTGGCGACTGTCAATGATTCAATTTGTCGCCCCCCTCGACATGCCGCCCACGTGCAGTACATACCTTGCACGACCGCTTTCGACGACCCTGCTCACACATATAAGTTATACACTAAAGGACTTTTGTAAACATTTTCTGAACAATGAATCATTTAAGAAACTTAAAACCAAGCAAAAGCATAAGAAAACATAAGGTTTTTTTCCACATCCATTTCCACTAATAGAGCTTAAAATAATGAGTATCTTTATGTTTAATATGTATGGGTGGAAAATTTTATTTAAAGAGATACTTCAATTTTAAGTCATATTACAACACATGCTTGGCTGGAGTGAAGTACAAAATTTAAAATGATCAGTTAATGGAAAGAGTTATTCCAAATTTAAATACCATAGGTTGTTGTCAGCAAAGATAGGTACATTCTGAATAAAAATTTGAGTAGTTGAGTAAATTCTAAGTATGGTTTTTAGTAATATAAAGAAAATCAAAATCTTTAATATTATAGGTAGAAGAATATAAGTAGGTACAGAAAATGGAGAAAATTATGGGAACTAAGAATATAATAACAGTTTTGTAAAGTTCAAAATTTTGGAGAAAAAAAAAAAGGATTTTTGAAGGTTAATTGTAGAGACGTTGTCTTGTTTTTTTCTTGGTTTGATGGTCATAAAGATAACTTTTTTTTTATACCAGGCACGGTTAATAGCAATAACCTAGCTGCTAGAGTTTTGAAGCAAAACCCCACCTTCAGTTTCATTTGACAATGTTTTTTACAGTAAAGATGTTGAAGTCTCCATAAACTATAAAATCAAAGAAGATGGGTTGGAAATCTTTAGAAGAAAGGAGACTGGGGAAGATACTGACTGGGAGGATAAGGCATACATTTCTAAGGATGCCTGGCTAGATATGGTGAGGATAGTCAAGAGTAGTACCGTACTTGGAAGGAAAGGACCATAAATTAGACTTAATTCCAGGCTAAGTGGCTAAGTGAATTGAACAATTTTGATATACAGGTAAGGGAGTTGGATATGGGAATAAGTTATTGATGGATGTGATAAACAAGTTAGCTCAAACAGTGAAAGATAATAAAGTGAAAATTTGTGCTATACAAAAATAGGTTTATATGGATTTTGCCAATGGGGTAAATGCTCATCTCAATTAATTTACTATAATAATTCTAAGCCTGTGGTGGTAAAACTCTAGCTTACTGAATGCTAATGAAAACTTAGAAATTTCATTGTTTGTTGTCATAAAGAATTATGTAAACAATTACTTGGATGCAGAACAGATTGGTAGGTAGGAAGTGTTGCTGCATTATTGCCAGTGGTTTTGACCAAATTCTGTAAATTGTTAAATGGTGGTGGTATATGATACATCAACTAGCACTAATGATGTCATCAATAAGCAATATAGCTAGAAGTAAAAAGAGAAAAAATATATAAATCAACAAAAATATTCAATATGTTAAAAATGATGTACCCTTGAAAAATTATATACATTGTGTAAATTTACAGTACAAACAAACTGTTGGTGATATATCAGAAAAGAAGCAAAAAATACATGGCAATAAATAAAAGTACCATTAAAGGTTAATACATATTATTGTTGGCAGTTGAATAGGATGCCAAGAAATTTGCTCATTGGATAAATTGTAGAAAACTTTAGATTGTTATCACATCAATATTTGTTCTTTAAAAGTATGTTTTACATTGTACGTTTTTACGCATTTTCAGGGGTTGGTCGTACTGGCTGGCATATCGATGGTTCCTTCAGCCGGCACCTTTTGCGTATTCCTTATATCACATAGTGTCTGTACCAAAAGAAGGAAATACAGTATTTGCACCTCTGACAGAATTAATTGAACAATTAAGTCCTGAAAAGAGGGATGAGTGGGAGAAGCTATGGATGGTCAGTGACAGACGATCAGGACCTGCCCACCCATTAATATATTCTCATCCCGTGACAAAGAAAAAGGTAAGCAGTTGATTAAATATATACACATAAGCCTTAGGAGAAAATTTGGTATGAGGAAGACATTCCTTGATTGTTGTTTCTATTGAATGCACCTGCAAGGTCTGAGTGTGTGGAAAACTTATTTCTTTTTTCTCCATCAACTAACAGTGATATTGTCTGGTCTTTATGTATTGAGGTTTTTCTCTCTTGAAAGTTACCTGACACCTGATTAATGTGGGCTGAGTGAGATCTTCGTTGGTAGCATGATTTACAGTGGCCAATTGTTTGTGAACAGATAGAAATTCTCATATTGGAAACTTCATATTGTTGCTTAATTGCCATGAAAGCTGTAGTATTGGTAGCTGTGGTATTGATCAACAAATTTCTTTGGGATCAATAAACTTCTGTGATTGCGAGCTCAGCATTTGTTTGTTGCTGAAGAAATCTCTCAAAACTTTTAATTCAAAATGGTCCTTAACAATTGGCAGAAGCAGGGATATAAAATCATTTAGGAGTACCCTTTTATGCTCTTTTACTATTTTACCCATTTGTTTTAATTTTTCTGTGGTGTAAAACATATTACAGATTATTGTGTGTTTCTACATGTTGGTCTATTAGCTTATAACAAAATAAACGTCTCTTATGTTTATCAATCTAAAATAAAAAAGACTCATTATCTCATGTTGTTAGCCTGGTGGCTAGGTTCAGATTTTCTTAAAGTTCTTCTTACTCAATGTGATTAACTCTTGTCAAATTCGTATGCTAAAAATGAAAAGTCAGCATTGCTGTTTTTCTGTAAATCATTTAATATAATCACTACTTATGCCCACTGCTGCTTTGTTAAGACTGCAGAATTATGACATAGGAAACCATTACAATTGTCATTTAAGTTGAGGAACTTATGTATGATGCTAATGAGGAGCTGGTCATGACAGATATATGTATATTGGCCATAAAAGTTTGAGACATAAATGCAGTAGACCCACATGAATTTTTTAACTTTGTATGTGTGAAAAATGCATAAATTGCCTAATATTTCAATATAAATTATGCCTCATCCATAAACAGCACAATTTCAGGATTCCTTACTTACCAATGAATGTGCTGACAGATCAGAATATTAACTCATAATGGTTAGCATGCAGAAAGTTATGTTATTATTAGAACTGAATTTGTTGGTGTATCATATGTATATAACCTCTGTTTTTACTACGTATGTATTCTATTTAATGCATCATGTACTCTAATTTTTGTTTTTATCTACACTCCTTCCATTCCATTTTTAACCAGTTCTGCATGTTTTAAAATTTTACCCACCATCTTACTCATTATTTTTATTTATGATAATGCTGACAGTGAAAATGGCATTAGTTAATGAAAAATATGGAAGGCTAGGAAAAGCAAACAAATCACTCACCACAGATGGAGGCAGGCAGTGCCGGATCTGTGGGAGAGGGGGGGGGGGGCTAGGGGGCTCAAGCCACCCCTAAAAGTATTTAGGTCCACCCCCAACATAATAATTTTTGACATTTGGAATTTATTTTAATTTTTTTTTTTAGCCCTACTGATCTTTTAAAGGCAGTGTGACTATAAAGCCTACCTTTACTCAACTCAAGCTCCCCCCCCCCCAAATGGAATCCACTCAAGCCCTCCTTCCCTCCCCCCCCAAAAAATCAAAATCTGCTCAAGCCCCTCCCAAACCAAAATTCTGGATCTGCTACTGGAGGCAGGAGAGCCACAATGAAAGAATAAACTCATACACACTTTGCAATATTTCACAGCCTCCATTTATAACATCTCCTTGAACATGAATATCCCATCCTGTGAAATCCTCAGTTACGTAGAAAATTTTCTAAGCAACCCTCACATGGCCTCCTCAGATTAATCCTTGGCTTCCTTCATCCTTTCCAGAAACTACTTCTCTTTCAACTCTCAAATTTATCATCAAATATCCACATGGCCCCATCTTATGCTAATCTCTCCCTGGGCTGTGTGGAATTTCTGAACAATAGACCACTCAGATAAATAGATGATATTTTTATCATCTGCATCCACAGTGGAAACCACATCTTAGATTTCCTCAACTTAACTGGCACTTACTCCCACCCACATGATATGGACATTTCAACTGTTTGGACATCAAGCCAACAAATTTACAACAATACTTCCACTTCAATAGTTGCCATCCATTCCAAACCAATTGTTCCCTTCCTTCATTGAAATCTATGGAAGAGGCATTTGTTTTGATCAAGAATCTCTATCCAGTTTTATCCTAATTTCGAGTCCACTAACCAGTATGGGCGTGACTTTCTTTCCCCAAAGTGTGCAACTTTCACCAAAAATCCTGCCTACTGCCCATCCCCTCCCCCATGTGCTTCAGCAAACCATCCAATCGCAAGAACATCTTGGTCCACAAAAACTCACTTCTGATTCTCCTAGACCAGCGGTTCCCAACCTATGGGTCGCGACCCACTGGTGGGTCGCGGCATGTGTTTTGGTGGATCGCAGAAAAAATCGAGGCTTTGCCCCCAAAATATATCTTAATGTTTTTGAAAAACAAAATACAGAAATAAAATATGTGTAGAAAGTGACTGAATGTTAAAATTAACCAGTGTTAGCACTGATATCGATGCCCCCATCAGTACCAGTGCCAGAAGTCTCACTTATTGTAAAGTTGTGTTTTTATAATAATTAAACGTATTTTTCATTATCTTTGTAAAAAAAAAAAAAGCAGGAGGCATCTACACAAAGCATCGCCTCATCGAGTTGACGGCAGAAATTCCAGGATTAGTTAAAACTCGATTTGTAAAAATGTCTCTAACGTGCCAAGTCATCTCTTGGTGGAAAACACCTACAAATCCCATTTTAGTGGTTGACTGGTAAGTTGACCATTGTGTTTTCCTGCTCCCAGTCTTCCATATTTTAATATATTTTAGTGCAGTAAAATGATAAACCTTCAATCAACCATTAAATTCTGGTCTGCAGGTGGTTTCCATAAAAAAGTGACTTGGCAGACCAATTGCATTTTAATGTGCTGATCGAGTTACTTCTAATCGTGGAATTTCAGCAGTCAACTTGATGAGGTGATGGTCTGTGCAGCCGCCTCCCGTTTTATAATATGTTTGTTGTTTTATGTATTATCAATCCTCGTTTTTGTTGATAGTAAATCCTTTGTACTAAAATTTGCCTTTTCGTAGGATAGGATAGTCGATAGCGTATCGAGGTCATACAACATTTCCCATTCTGATATTGGATAGACTCTCATATTAGGTGGGTCGCGAAAATTTTTTTCACTTAAAGGTGGGTCGTGTACCAATAAAGGTTGGGAACCGCTGTCCTAGACTATCACCTGGAGCTTTCCATTTGAAATATTATACACCCCTTTTACCAAATTACCTGCCTTCACTCCACCAGTGGTGGATCTTTATGAACCAGAGCAATAACTTTGAGATTGCCACCCCATCGAACATTATTTTGCCATTCACCTTTGTCACCACCCAGGGCAGGAGTGGAGTTAAAAAATGGTTGCCACCACATAAATTTGCCATTGCCATTTGATATCCCTTCAAATAAGATTTTGCTGCCCCACTGAAGTTGCCACAAGTGCCACAGTTTGCCCCCCTCCCCCTAGATCTGGCACTGCCACGCACTGCTTTTTACAGTAACTTGGCTTCACCATTAACCAACTGTCAATGAGGATGAGCAGCCAAGGACAAACAGCTTTCCCCTACACACATCATTGTTATCTATCTTGACCTTGCATCTCAGTAAGTAGATAGTTTCCACTCCTCTTCAGTATCCTATTTTTATGCCTCACTTACTGTTGTTTTGCAAAATGATAACACATTTTACTTCTTTGTATTTTCCCCACATTCAGAATTCTACTTGTCCCAGTACTATTTCCATGATTCTTGAATCATCAGAAAACTTTCTCACATATTTTTCATTCAATCCTGCCTCTGGCCACGTAGTACACCTAATGATTTAACTATAAAACTTCCAGTTTCAGTTGCCCTTCACCCATGTCCCCATACTTCACACAATCCCACATACTCAACCTGCTGGTGCTGAAACATTACATTTTTATGACAAATATACATTCCACCTGACTTGTCTTCCTCCATAAAATCCTCTGCCTCCCATCCCTTCACTTAATTCATCATGCTCAACAGATTAAATACAGGCCCAGCAGGCATAAAAACATCTGTGCCAGGTATCAGCTTTTGTTAAAAGCTCGTTGGCTCAATGTCTGTCCTTCACACAACACACCAACATCATCCCTGGTTGCCAAGGCTACATGCGTGATTACCTCAATCTCCCCCAGTTAAACCTCAGTAGTCTGTTGATTAATATTTCTCTCTTTTTACTCTCAGATTCCTAATTATCAGTTTTATCGAAGATACTAACATTCTCCCCAACTCCCAAGCTCAACCATGCTGTTTTAGTCTGGGATTCATTAGTGTTCTGCTGCTCTTTCTGTTGGCGGTATCACTTTGCCACCATAGTAGGAAACAGTAGCCAGCTTATTGAGGTTGACTCCCTCCTATAACAATGACTATCATCTTGGATCCACACCAGTGCTGCCAATTCTACGGATTTATCTGTAAATGCACAGATTTTTATAAAAAGTTAGGATTTTCGGATTTTTTAATAATATCTACAGATTTTTGCTACTTTTTACTATTTGTTGATTTTTCCTTATATTTGTGTTTTGTTAAACTGTGAGCGTATAGTGTTAATGCATTCCAGAATTGTTAATAATTGTGAATCCTTTCCTTGCAACTGCTCATGTGTAGTGTGAACCAACGATTGAAATAAAGCTCATATTTTGTTTGATTATAGATTTTATAGATCTTAAAAGACCGTAATACAGAACTATCGGCACACTCTTTACGCACAGTGACGCGCTCGATGGCACGGCTTACAAATCAGTGCCTTCCGAGAGTCAAAGGGGTTGCAGTTTTTAACCTTTTAGAGAAGATATGCTAAATTTAATGTCAACAAAGAAAATGTATGGACTCAAATAGGAAAAGCAGCAGCAGTGATGAAAGTGATGCTGTATAAAAAAAATCAGAGATATTTATTACTTTCAATGTAGAATACGGTAATTATTTTTGTATTTCGAATTTTAAAGACCTGGAAATAAAAAGTATTCTTAATTTGACTCTCTATTCAATAATTATTGTTTCAGTCTTTCATTTAGCGAGTCTCCGGATTTTTGTACCCAATCTACGGAAATTTTAATGGCCATCTACGGATATTCAAAGCTGCAACACTGATCCACATCTTCTCACACAGAACCATACCCTCCTATTCTCACATCCATCTATCCTCAGTCTCTTTCCTAAAATCCATTCCACACTCTAAAAACCTCAGTGTTGTGGAAATTCAAGCCATCATAGAGCTGTCCAGAAACTGGATCATCATCATCATCATTCTACTGGTCAATTAAGGTTCACCCACCATAGTCATGGACATCAATGACTATGAGGCAGAGGCAGCTGTCTGATACCAGTATTTACTGTGTGCACAATACAGCCCCCCACCATCTTCTTGACCTTAAGGGCGCTTTACAGGGCCTCTCATCTCAGTCCATTTCTTTCCCAACTCCTCAGAATCCCCATACCCATCCATTGCCTTCATCCCAAGATCTACAAGGTTCGCAATCCTGGTTGACCTATAATTGCAGCATATAGGTCGATATAGGTCGCCCACTGAATGAATTTCAGCCTTTTTGGATCAGTATCTTGAACCTTTGTACAAAATCTGCCTTCCTGTGTCAGAGACAACCCACTTTTCGTTGAGCATCTGCTCACAGTCTGCATTCCTCTACCTCAAGACTCCTTCCTTGTCTCCACTGATGTAACTTCCATCAATATGTACATTTCTCGCAATCAGTGCCTCAGTATCCTGGAACACTTCCTAGATCTGCAGTCTCCACAAAGCATTCCCAGTATAGCTTTACTTACATCCTAGGCTCACCTCATTCTTCCCAGAAACTTCTTCTCCTTCAATCCTAAAGTATATCACCAGATTTGTGGCACTGCCATGGATACTCACAGGGCCACATCCTGTGCCAATTTATTCTTAGGTCATCTGGAGGAACATTTACTAAACAACACTGCTGTAAACCCACAGAATGATTCAGCTACAAAGATAATATATTTATACTCTGGACTCACAGTGTAAACCAACTTCTAGAATTCTTCAATTCGCTCAACGTTGACCATCCTGTTAACTTCACCTGGACCTACTCCCATACACACATAACATTTCTCAGTGTGGTCATTTCTCCATGGCAGGCTGCCCTTCATACCTCTGTCCACATCAAACAAAGTTGCAGCAATATCTTCAGTTTGGCAGCTGCCATCCATTACACATTAGAAGCTCCTCTCTTACAGTCTTGCTATCTATGGCAGACACATCTGTTCTGGTGAATTATCCCTCTACTGATACTCCCAAAACTTATGGCAAGCCCTCATTTACTGCTGTTACCTACAAATTTTGAACAAAACAAAAATCTTGTGCTGTCACCCACCAGCCACCTTGTACTTGTAAAACCAACCATAACCCTGCATTCATCATTCTTATCTCTCCTTGTCTTCAGTCAATCAATCTTGTGACGTGGACATGTCTTCCTTTGATCGTTTCCAGGGATGTGCACCCTTCTCACCAAAATTCTACCCATAGTCCACTGCACATGTTTTAGCAGACATCCCATTCTTAACATCTTGGTGCAGAAATACTATCTTTCAGATTCCCTGAAACCACCACATGGTTTTCTCCATGGCACAGAACTCACTGCAAAACATACAGCATTCAACTCCTGCCACAGGGGAAAACTTCCTCATCATCGGATGTGTTACTTATTCCACAATGCATGTCATATACCAACTAGGGAGCTCCATTTTGGCCTCCTGTGAAACCCCCCTCCCTTCCCCCTCCCTTCCCCCCCTCCCACATAGCCCAATGTGGCTTTTGTCACTTCCTTCCCTCCGTCCTCCCAGTGTATCAAGTAGCATTTTTCCCTATTGATTCCAAGAGACATTTTGTACTGTTTTCCCTTGTCAGACTATCGTAAATTACATCCGGAGGTAATTAAATGACGGAAATAAATATTTACATGCTATTGTGTGTTCTGTACCTCATTTTAACTGTAACAAATAATATGAATGAGAAGCTACATGGCATGGATCGGAAACATCCCCTTCCCTCCTCCACCACATAGCCCAGTGTAGCTTTCCAGCCAACCCCCTCCTCCCCCAACTAGGGTGAGCCACGTAGTTTATGGATGCTTCCTAACCTGCCATCACTGCACTAGTTCGATCGCAGGCCTCAGGCAGTATGAATGGCCACAAACAAATAGTCCACACCTATACCTATACCTTCCAGTAACACACCATGCAAATCCCCCTGACTCTGACAACTTCAACTGCTTTACGGCAACCACATCTGAACTTCAGAGATGGGAACTTGCATAACAAAACATCCTGGATACCAGACATCCTGCTGGCCTAGATCACTGATATGATTTCACCAGTAATCCATTCGTCTAAATTTTTTTACCCCTACATTAATAAAATTTTACATTTTTATTTTTGTGCATATCTACTTTTAGTCTTTTCTCCAGAATTATTGACAGTTCACTTCACAATAGTTTACTCCCACCACTGCCTGCCTCCACACTATTCTCTGTGGAGTAGCTAGCCATGTGATAGACTGTGGTGTGTGCAAACAATCTCCTTTCCAAATCACTCAGATTTACATGCATGAATAAGGTTTTAAACCAAAACATGTTCTGCATGTTCTGTTTTCCTGTTCCTTTGGCTCTCCTGTCTTCATCTGTGGTAAGTGATGGTTTATTTTCCCTATCTTTCCTTATTTTAATTGCAGGAAGGTACTTTCATTGTCACCATCACCTAAAATATTAGCTTTGGCAATAAAGCTATTTACAGATAAAAATTCTTTATGGAATAATGGAACCCACATGATAAGCATGTGCTTGATATAACCAAGATGAAACATTAATTTTTTTGTTAAGGACCTTGGTCAAGCAGAAAGTATATTTTTATATAGATTTTTGTCTGATGATTGTGTGCAAATTATAAATGATTGAAACTAGATTATATTAACAACAAAAAAATAAAAGAGTAATTATGAATGAAAACTACTTCCTTTGTTAATAATTATACTATAAAAAAGAAATCCATATAGCAAAAAATTTATGGTTATCATAAAAGTATCAGTTTTGTTCTCTAGATTATGTTGATATAAACTGAAGAATATAAAATAGGATAAGAAAAGTAAATTACATCTCTTTCCAAATTTGAGGGAAGGAAGGTTGCAAACATACAAGAAACAAAATGAACACAACTAGCAATATTTCTTGAGAACTCTTAATCATGCAGAAGCATGAAGAGCCATGTAAGGGAACAAACTGATACTGGGGGTAGTAGCATCGGCTTAGTCACTTAACTAGCAGTTCACTTGAATTAAAAGTTCTGTGGAATTTTGACAACATAATTTTAACTTGATCATGTGCCTGCCTGGATACTCAACTAAAATGCTTAATGGTCGCCACCAAATTTGTTCAAACCACAAACTTAGAAAAGTTTTACTATGAAATCACAAAAAAGTTCACTTGGACAAAATTTTAGAGTTTATTTAAAAAGTCACATTTTTCAAAATTAGCATTATACAGTTGAGTAGGCAATCGAACATACGTTTCCAGAACATTGTAGGTTGTGGAGAGAAATAATACTGACTGAATAAAAAACCCATTTTGAAATTTAAAAGGTCTTAGTAGTCATTGAAATTACGATCTGTTAGGCCTACAAGAATACCCAACATGGCCGACACAAGCTTCCAAGCTAGTGCGGTAAAAACCGTTCTGCCACCACACGACTAACGCAGAGTTGCCTTACATATCGCTCCCGGAGAAAAGAAAAGACAATGTAAGCTTGCTTCACAATCTTTTATAGAACTCTCAGATCCTATGACATCAGCAACTGTATACAACCTTTATGCTTCCGCTTTACCAAACATTCCCAATGATCGGGGATATAGAAAGCGTTACAACTTTAACAGTGTCTAGTCTTATCTGCTAGATGCCTAAAGGATGTTTAGTGAGAAATTTAGAGTGGTTAGTTTTAATTTTTGTTTAATTTTGCGTAGTGATACGACCTCCTACGCAATTGGGGAATTACCTAAACGTTTGAATTAATTCGATTTTTTAGAATTGCAAATTACCTGAATAAAATTAATGTCAAAGTGTTCTATGTTAATTCCAGAGTTCAGTGGTGTAAATTTTATAAAAATCGATGGTGAGATAGCGAAGTTACAGCTTAGACAAGATTTGGTAAAGTAACTGTTTAGAAATCACTCGGTTTATCGTTAATAATTCTTCTTCTATTGTTTTTATCAAAAAAGTAAATTTACCAGAATTTTCTATGAATTTAATTACATGTTTTACAAGTTATTTTATCTATGGAAATGGCTTGGTTTAGTTACAAATAATTCTTAATTGACCCACGTGTGTTCAGTGACGAAATAATCTTTAAAATGTCTATAAAATCTGCTCTACTGCATCAAATGTTCTGAAATTTAAATATGTGATACTAGATTTTTGGTTCTTTCAAGAAATCTACTTTTTACATCGAGAAATCACTAGGAATGTGTGTTAAAAAATTTTAAAAGTGAAGTGCATTTATCAAAATGTTTAAAAATTTATTTACGTTATTTACACGGTGATAAACTACAGAGTTTTAGTGAATTTAGCTTTCTTTTGAATTATTATTATTTTAAAATTACTTTACTTCACTTAAAAGTGTTCAGAAATAGTGAAATGCTCACGTAGCAAAAAACTATTGTTTGCAAGTGGTACAATAATGGATTAACCTATTCCAGGTTGGTTTAAAATTTTCTTTATTATTATAAAAAGTTTATTTAGTACTTTTATTAAATGTTGAGGGTCTTTACTACTTTTAAAAGTGTCCAGAAATAGTGAAATGCTCATATAGCAGAAATCTATTGTCTACAAGTTGAATTATCATGGATTATCCTATTTCAGGTTAACATAATGTTCCTTTACTCTTATAAAAGTTTATTTAGTGCTTTTATTAAATGTTGAGTGACTTTACTGCTTTTAAAATGGTTTATTTAATAAGTTAGGTTGTGGAATCAGCTTCTACATAAAACGTTCCTCCCATAACCTGTGTATGCAATGAAAACTATATGTTTAAATGAAAGCTTACTTCCTCCCTTATACTTGAAGCTAAGAAACTAGAATTTACCAAAATTCTAAGGTGCTTACAGCCATATAGCAAGTGTCTGGGTATGCACACACCAGCTTTCTCTATCATTTTTTGTTTTGTTTTCTTATTGCCTTAAAACAATTTTCTTTAATTTCTGAAACTGAAGAAAAGATATTTTATTTTCAAAACAGGTACTTTGTTTTCACCTTGGTATGACTAGTGACTTTGTTTGGGACAAAGATACTCCTAATGAACGATTAGCAACAGATGAGGAATTTGAGCGCATAAGGAAAGAGATTCATGAAGAATTTGTCAAGGATGATGGGAAGATACAGTATTCACACAAGGTTAGTGTTTGTCAGTTCAGTGCTAAAATTTGTATGCAAATAAAAATTTTCTTAGATCCTCTAATATATTAATATTTATTGCTGAGCGAAAATGATGTATCAGAATTCATAGTTGATTTGTATGTACTCTCTCATAGTAGCACAAAGTATAAAAAATAAATAAACATAATAACAAAATTTCTCAGCATAAGGGTATTACACAGTAAATTTGCCATTAAAGGACACATTTTCATGCAACTTCCATAAATAAAAACATGAAATAATTATCTGAATATAATTTTCATGGGAAGTGAGACTTTTTCTATTATCTTCTTTCAAACAATTAACTATAGTTATATATAAACACCATAATGAGTGAAAAAACTTTAAATTTAATCACTTTATTTGTCTCGACTTCCTTTCATTGTTTTATACATACGCCATTTAACTTTCCAACTATTGATCCAGTTCAGGTTACTGTGAGAATTTACATACTCATAACTGTTCATAAAATTTTGCACCTTTTGAACCGAGAAAATGTAAGTTAACTTCAGACCAAACTGAAAATCCAGTGCAGCAAATTAACTGAACTTTGTCTGTTTGTGTCTACCAAATGAATGAGAGATGCCTTCACAATATGACTTATGAATTGCAGTCTAGAATTAGTTTTTTGATGAATCGATGTTATTTATTGATCTCATTTCATATTGCTTTGTACTGTTAAACCTAAGAAGTTGCAGGATTTAACCTTACCAAGAATTGAAAAGCTTACTTTACAATTATGGGTAATTTGTTTCTTTTTGTTCATTATATGCATTCTTTTGCTCTTATTGCAATTTAATTTAAGCTGTCATTTATCCCAATCATGAAGTAAAGTTGAGATAATGTTGAATCTGCAAACAGTCAACAACAACCTTCTCTATAGATAATTGCATTATCAGCAAACAATCGTAATTGACTATTAATATTTTCTCCAAGATAGTTTACAGATGTCAGGAATAGAAATGGTTCATTATACTTCACTGTAGGACACTTATTTCCACTTGATAAAGTGTTAAACCCGAAATATTGTGTTTTTGTATATTATTTTGTGTTGCTGCTATCCTTCTTGCTTCAACTTTGGTGAGTGTTGGGCATAATTTATTTTTCTTTTCCAGATAAATATTGCCTCACAGCAGTCCTTTCACTCCATTGTTACTGATAATATATTTCTAATTTTTTAATACTATGCCTACAAGTGTTATGTGAGCAGGCCCGCCATAAGCGGGCGTGCAACGCGTGCGCCGCACGCGGGCGGCACATCGAGGGGGGGCAGCAAAACGAGCGATCGACAGTCGCCACCCCGCGATAGTTGCCACTCCATTGTCGCCGCGACGAAATTTGCAGCGTATTATGTAAGGGGCGACCTTTTTTTTTTTTAGCTCAACAGCTGCTTCCTGCTTCGGGCGGCCGGCGACACTCGGAATGGCAACAATGGGGGCGGCAAATAATGTTTGAAGGGGCGGCAATCTTACAGTTTTCTGACCCGGTTCGGAAATTTCCTAAATCCACCACTGGCTAGTTAGACAGGGGGCGGCATAATCGGTATTGCACGCGGGCGCTCAAACAGCTAGCGGCGGGCCTGTATGTGAGCTATAAATTGCTGCTTACTTTTAAATTATAAGCATTAAAATCTTACAAATTGATGTTAATTGAGTAAAACTGGTGAATTATACCAGGATTCGAAAATTTCTGCTTAATTTTACAAGAACTAGGATAAATTTTCCTGATGCTTAGTTGTTAGTTATAGTGTTATCAGTTTAGTCAGTGCTTTCTTATCCACATAAGAAATCTTTCAATCCATACATTCTCCACAAGTTCAGATACACATGAGTTCACCATTTTCTCAGGAACTAGTAAATGTCTTGGAACATTGCTAAAAAATTTGAAGTTTGCTTCCATTTCTTTGAGAAAACAACCTGTTTTCACTTTATGTTATTGAAGGGTTGCCAACTTTACTATTTCAATGACAGATACTAGTATTACAAGTAACGCCATTAATAATTCAAATTAGCACTTCACACATTAAACTGGTTAGGTTCGTTTGCACTTGGTTAAACTTACGTCTTTCGGAACTGACGATATTGTTTATTACAGGAGCAGATATGTGGAATGTTTTCCCAATAATCCACCATGTACCATGTTCTTGAGGGGTTGCAACTTAACTATTGCAGTGACAGATACTTGTATTACCAGTAGCGCCATTAAAAATTCAAACTAGCATTTTACACATTAAACTGCTTAAATTAATTTGCACTTGGTTAAAATTACATCTCTTGGAACTGACAATATCGTTTATTACAGGAGCAGAGATGTGGAATGGTTCCCCAATAATCCACCATTTATTAAATATGTTCCTTTTCTTTCTTTCTTAGATTAATAACTTTTAAAAAGTTTTCTTCCATTAAATAGTAATTTATTTTGTTATTAATTTTAATTTCCCACTTTCTTTTTTCAGTGGGAACCTGGAGATTTCATCATTTCTGACAACCTTGCTGTAGGACATGAAGCTAGCCCCCAGACTCAGCTCCCATTTAGCAAAGTCGGTTTGAGAGTTATGCATCGAACAACTGTTAAGGGGACAGTTCCTCCAAAAAAATAATTGAAATTCCAATACACTTGTTCAGATTAATTTATTCATTCTGTCACAAACTTAATAGCATCTATTAAAATTTTGGATGAAGTGTTACATATCATTTGATAGATTTGTTCGTTTAAGCATTTGTGTCTTAAATGTTGAATCTTGCTGTGTATTACTCAAGTGTGTCATATCTGCAGATAAATAATTCTACATAAGCCTATGACTATTGATGTAGTAAAACATTTTTCCAAGAAGTGGAAGGAAAATTATTACTTAGTGGGGAAATTATAAGTTATACCTCAAATGTGGTGCCCAAAGAGGATTCAAACACACCCAACAATTAATATTAATTTTACTTAAATTCTTCTTGACTGCAGATCATATAGATAAAAGTAATAAAAATTCACTCAAAAGCTTCTTTCACCATTCTGCAAGAGTGGTTTGGTAATGGAGTGGTTTCGATGACTACTTTGAAAATTAATGGTGTAGCCTACAGTTTGAGTCCTAGCTTGATCAGAAATTTTTGTTGGCTTTGCTTTGTTCGTATGAGATATGCTAGGACTTACTGGATACCATGTAAGTCCAATTAGAAACCCTCTCACATGGCAGAGTCTCCTAAAAAAAAAAGGTCGCCCATCTGGCCTAATGGCCCAAAATATTTTTTGAACTGGGGCTCTTGTTAACCTAGCTACACCATTATGTTTTTTGCTACCCTCCTCCTCCCTTCAGCTTTGGTGAGTAGTGGGAATAATTTATCTTTCCTTTCCATTTAAATATAGGATCATGTATTTCTTTGTGCTCCATTGTTGCTGAGACTATTTTAATGTATAGATATTTAAAACAATCAGTTGTTATTTATCTCAGATTGTTACAGCTCTTATTTCATTTTACTTTTCAGCATTGCTTATGTAGTCTATGTAAAGCTGATGTTATCTCTTCAAAAGGATATGTGACAGTTTAATTATGTCTGTCTTCACATTCCATGATAGTGTTCATCAACAAAAATATTTTGACTTTTCAGTTAATCCTTGTTAGTGTTTGTTTTAAAGAAAATAATTTTATTAACACATCTATTAGAAGTTGACTTTAAAACTTCAGATACCTACCCTCGAGCATGAGTATGGTATTGAGGAGGGTGTGTGTTTAGTACTCAAATTGGTCAACTAGATTGTAGCTTTCCATGGTTTCCCTGAATCACTCCAGGATAATTCCTTCATGAAGCAATGCTTGATTTACTTTCGATTCCCTGACAGAATTTCTATTACAACTTTAGTACAATTCAACTGTTGAATAGATAAAATGTCATATTGCATTAATGACTTGGTAATTTTTGCACATTTCAACTCTCTCTGCCTATGATGAAACAATGTGTATCAATTTACAGAGGAACAGCTATGTTTTGAATAACATAAACAGGAATATGTATGTTGCTTGTGTAGAGTTTTTTGTCGCTGTGTCCATCCTTCCTTCTTCTTTATTGAATAACAGGTCTACTTTATGTTTCCTTTTCATGATAATAGGAAATGTATTAATAAGAATAGGATTAATAGGAATATATTAGTATGAAAATGTTTTAACTGAATTCTGCTGTGTATCCGAATCTACAAGGTCAGTTCAAACTTTTCCCCCCTCAGAAAGCATTATTAATAGAATGGCAACAATGCACTCACTGTTTTTGGAAAACTTGCGTGCTGGGATTTTTTTGACAAAGAAATAAAGTTAAATTTTACTGGTTTCCATGTCAAATGCATAATGGATAAAAACAATTTATTACAATGGAAGTTTGAAGGGTGCTGAAAATTATTTGAAGGGCAATATTTTGATTCAAGTGTACATTGTTTTTATATGTATATGTTTTTGTTTATTATCTTTTTAGCTAAATAAAACTGAGGATTCTTTTAATTGTAACTAGATTGCAACTTGTTTTTCTGTCAGAATTGTATGGGCTCTAAAATGATCCTGTATTACTTCTTAAACTATTTTCAGGATTTTTTTCTTATACTACTTTTTTCAATTTTCATTTGAGTGTTCACTTTCAGGCTCCACTTTGTGTGGGTCCACCGTGGATCACAAGGGTCCAAGTGGGGGAAGATTAACCTCCAGGCTAGACAAAAGGCAGTGGAGTACCATTGTAGTGGGAAATGTTATATTGACACTGCCATGGGGGTACATTGGGTACCGAGATCTCCCCTGTTGCGGTAGCACTGAAGGGGATCATTGGAGAGTAGTGTGTCCTCTGCCCTATGGTAGCACATATGGTACTGGCAGTATGTGTCAGTGATGAACGTGCTGTGAGGGATGTGATGCCTCCTGCCGCCAGGAAACAATCTGTTCCGATAATCCAGTTGTGCCATTGCCATGGTCTTCAGGCCAAGCATAAGTTGAAGTGAGGCCTTCCAGAATGGAAATACATGGAACATCAGATCCTGTTTGATTTGAAGACTGGGATTATAGTCAGGTGAAGGGGTGCCCCCGTGCCACCAGTATGCACTCACTGCAAATGCCCTTGACAATAAGACTGACTGCACAGAGAATAGGGACTTGTCCCTCGGCTACTGTTCCTGGCAGTAAGATCTTGGGTGTAAAGAGGGAACTTGAGTCTGGTTGAGGAGACAGACAGTCACTGTAAGACAGCACGTATCATTGAAGGAGGATGTCATGTTAGGGGCATTAGTCCTACGCCTCTGGCTGTTGCTGTTGGGTGTCTTCGGTTATCAGGTGATTTGGTGCCCCTTGCTGAGTAAGGCACCATTATCAGGCTTCATCACCATACCTGCGAATATTTAAAACAACTAAACAAGGACTTAATAACAGCAAAGAAAATGGCTAAAGATGGGTTTATGAAGAGTATTGTCAGTGCAGGAGAACCATTGACTGATGCATCTAGAAATTTCTATGGCTATATCAGGAAACTGATGGGAAGGGAGGGTGTAGAGACACTTATAGATAAGGATGGAGAAGCAGTTACTGACGATTTGAAAAAGGCAGAGATTTTAAGTAACTGGTTCAGTGAAAGCATTAGGGACAATGAATCAGAAACAGGAGGGTCTAATTCGGAGAACGAGCTTAACAACACAATTAGAAATGACGATAGTAAAAAATTTGATATCCATCCTGAGGAAATCATGAAGGAAATAAGAAAGCTGAAAAAAAATAAAATAAAGGGCTGGTGAAGATAATATTACTACAGATATCTCAAAGATAGCCAGATGTGACATTGTACCTTATCTTGAAATATTATTTAAATTGAGTCTAGACACTTGCTGCTTACCACAGGACTGGAAAAGTGCAATAGTAGTACCGGTACATAAGGGAGGGGTGAGAAATAGAGTTGAGAATTACAGGCCAATCAGTTTGACATCAGTGGTAGGTAAATTAATGGAAAGATTGATATGCAACTACATCAGAAATATATGTGGGGAACGTAAGTGGTTTTCAAGCAGGCAACATGGTTTTAGGCAAGGATATTCATGCGAATCTCAGTTGGTGGGATACATGCAAGATATTTCAGATGAAATGGACAAGGGAGGCTAAATTGATAGTGTAGCACTAGATCTGTCTAAGGCGTTTGACAGAGTAAGCCATAAAATGGTAGTAAATAAGGTAAAAACCATTGGAGTGGATAAGAAAGTCATTTGCTGGGTAGAAGAATTTTTAAAAGGTAGAAAACATAATGTTAGGGTAGGAAATGTAGTATCAAAAGAAGTTGAAGTAAAAATGGGTGTGCCACAGGGTAGCGTATTGGGACCATTGCTATTCATTATTCTAATGAATAATTGTGTTGATTGTTTACTATCTGAAATTAGATTGTTTGCAGATGACATAATGCTGTATAAAAGAATCAAAACGATAGAGGAATTGTAAACAGTTGCAGGGTGATCTGGACAGGATATCTAATTGGTTTGGTAAACATGGAATGAAGATAAATGCAAAGAAGAGTCAGCTTATTAGATACACAAATAAAAAACAAAAGGTTAATTATGAATATAAGGTGGGAAAAGAATTGCTTGCTGAAGACTTGAAATGTAAATATCTTGGAATTACTTTTGATAACAAACTTAACTGGGCAGGACACATAGGACAGGTGGTAGGAAAAGGTTTCAAAGTTCTGCACTTGTTGGAGAAAGTATTGAGGGGATGTACGAGAGAAGTCAAGGAATTGGGTTACAAAACTTTGGTCAGACCATTGCTCGAATATGGTAGTGTAGTATGGGACCCTCATTTTACGTATCAAATACAGGAGTTGGTGAGGGTGCAAAAAAGGGCTGCTAGATTTGTTTCTGGAAATTATCGCAGAATGCAATCAGTGACGGATATGATAAAGGAGCTGGAATTGGATTCATTGCAAGACAGGAGGAGGATGAGGAGGGTCATGGGAGTGTACATTGCATATACTGGCGATGAGGCATGGAAAGATATTGCAATAGGTATGAAAAGTAGTTCATGGAAGGGAAAAGATGACCATGACCACAAGCTGGCACTCGATTTCAGGCACAAGGGTGTGGGAAGATTCTCTTTTTTAGGTAAGGGTGTCAGGGATTGGAATGAGTTACCAAGAGAAATGATGAATAATTTACCAAAAACTTTGAAAGAATTTAAAGATAAAATTTGTAGAGGGCAAATGTAGGTGAGTGTAGGATAGGGGGAAGATGGGTGTGTAGGGAAATTGCCACCGGAGCCTGTGCTCCATTGCAATTAAATAAAAAATATTAAACAATGTCTGTTACCAGTCCTAATGTAATATTCTGTCTGTGTGTATATATATGCGATGTTGATGTGGTATTTTGTTCACAGTTATGTAACAATAAAATTATAAATTGAGAAGAAGTTAGTTATCTCTATCAGAGTTATTCAAATAATGCTGCACATTGGCTGTTTAATTTTTTCTCTTTTGTTTTTGTCCAACTCTTGACCATAGAAAATAACTTAATTTTTTCTTTTCTATTCCTGGTTGCCAATATTTCTTAATCGTTTAACTATGTTTTTCCTTCTTTCTTTTTTGCAAACTGTTTTTCTTTGCTTCTGAATTTCCTCTTGGAAAGTGTGTATTAGACGCTACATTCTTAAAATCTATTTCGTTTTTGTAACATCTGCTTATTTCTCAAATTATTTTTGTTAATTTTCATGTAACTGGTTTTGTTTGTACTTACATTTCGAATTATTCTAATCATTTCTGTTTTTTCATCCTCTCTAATGATTGTGTACTTCTTATAATTGCTGCATGTTTTTAATAACATAATGTGAACCTTTTTTTATGTTGCTACTTTTTTCAATTTAGATGATGAACTTCAGATGTGGTAATTAAGACATTACTGGTTGTGTGGTTCATGCACTTTGGCTGATGAAGGAGACTGTACTCAGTCTGAATGGTTCAGTTTATGGGACTGGACTAAGGAAAGCGAAAAATGATGCTACTAAATCAATTTTGGCTGAGTCATAATCTGTGTTCTAAATAGCCATTTCCCTTTTGAAATGGTAGCTGTATCATGAAGCATAGATGCTGAACTGTAAATATAGGAGGGGAAAAAAAAAGAAAAAAAAAGCTTATGCCATTTTAAATCTACTAATACCCTGAACTTGAGAGTCAATGAATACTAGCTATTCTATATAAAATTTCGTTAAATGTTTTGCAGCTCTCTTTATTACTGGTATTGTAATTACTTTTCTCTTTTGTTCATGAGACCATACTGATTATCTGTACAATCCTCTCCTCCTCCCCATCCAGTGTTAGGCCTGGTGGCCTGTTATGGTCTCAATCCATCTTCTTGGTGGTCTTCCTACATATGTCCTGCCTCTTGGATGGTATTTGAGAATTTTTCGTGGGATCCAGTTCGTCTTCATCCTTAGTACACAGTCTGTCCAAGATGTACAGTCCTACTCTCATCAATCACCATTTTATGGCTGGAAATGGAATTGTTTTTGGAAGTTTTTTAAATGCTTCATCCATTAATTTTGCTTTGTGCGAAATGTTGTAATGAGAAATGTATTTTGTGATCTTATGATTCTTTTGTGCACCAACAGCTATGACCCGTACCCATACTCAATCAATTCACATCTCACCTGTCATGGATAGAAATAATTGTAATTATTAGTATCATTTTTTAACCTCATGTTCGATGTGATACTTGAGTATAACTATCTCAACTTTTGATATGTTTACAACTTTGCTAGATCATAGCCATGAGTTACTTGGGGTAGATTTTTTTTTTTTTTTTTGGTGATAAAAAAGAAAATATCATAAAGTTGGCTGGAGTCATTAAACCAGTAGCTGAAGACAGTAACTGAAGAGATATTCGCTATTTGGAAGGAAGGCACAAATACAGTGGAGCTGAAACAGGAATGATCCAAGGAGATAATGAGAAAGGGGGAAGAAATGTTTTTTGTAAAACAGAAAACAAAGAGAAGTACGCAAATTACATATGAGGAGGATGAGGAGATGAAGAGGTTGGTGAAAGAAAAAGGGGGGGGGGGCAATGTTAATGCATTAGGGAACACTTAAAACAATTAACAAAGAAGGAATAACAACAAATAGAAAAGCTAAGAATATTATAAGCAAGAGGACCACTCAATGATGAACCTAGAAATTTTATGGCTATTTTAGAAAGCTGAAGAGAAGGGTAGGTACTTAGAGAATTATGAATAGTGGTGGAAAGGAAATTACTGAGGATCGGAAAAATACAGGGATCAAAGTAATTGATTTAATGAGACAATTGGGGACTGTCACTGTGGAATGAGAGGGAATAAATCAGCTTCTCCACATAAGCAGAAATGAGAAAATTACAAAATATGAAATCGATCCTGAGGAAATTGCCACCGGAGCCTGTGCTCCATTGCAATCAAATTAAATTAAATTTTGAAGGGACTATGAAAGTTAAAAAAAATGTAAAGGGGCCAGTGTAGGTAATATTACTGTTGTTGTATTAATGATAGTGGCAAACAATGCTATACTTTGAAATATTATTTACACTGAATTTGGAGTCTTGCTGCTTAACGGAAGACTGGAAAAGTGTGATAGTAGTATTGATTCATAAAGAAGGGGTGACAAATAAGGTTGAAAATTATTGACCAATCACTTTGACATCAGAAGTAGGTAAATTGATGAAGAAATTGATATGCGACTATGTCAGAATTGTCTGTGAGAAAGGAAAGTGGTTTGTGAATTGACAACATTGATTTAGGCAATGATATTCATGTGACTCTTAGTTGGTAGGCTATATACAAGATCTCTAGGATGAAATGGACAAGGAAGGCCCAACTGATAGTGTAGCATGAGGTCATTCCAAGGCTTTTGACAAAATGTTCAATAAAATGTTGTCAAGTAAGATGAAAAACGCTGGAGAAGGTAAAAAAGCAACTTGCTGGGTGGAGGAATTCTTAAAAGGTATAAAGCAAAGTGTCAGAGTGGGGTATGTAACATCAAAAGAGTTGGAAGTGAATATGGGAGTGCCATATTGTAGTATTGGGACCATTGTTATTCTCCCATAAGAACGAAGTTTCTCTTTGTGTTGAGAATTTTTAAAATAGTCTCGGGTAACTAGCCGAGTTAAGGAAGTGTTATTACCAAATGATATTTTGGCGATCACATTCACTGTTGCCATCTTCTGGTGAAGTGCAGGATGCTCGGCAGTCAAGTGTGTGTGATGTTGTCGAGCCAGCCAAGACTCCTGCTGCCATGCCGTGATTGGTCGGCTTTGGAACCCATCATAGCCGGGGCCATCATACCACCATACTCGAGCAATGGTCTGACCAAAGTTTTGCAACCAAATTCCTTTACTTCTCTTGTGCATCCCCTCATCACTCTCTCCAACAAGTGCAGGATTTTGAAACCTTTTACTACCACCTGTCCAATGTGTCCTGCCCAGTTAGATAGATAGATAGATAGATAGATATGTTCACTTTGATCCCATGTGAGAATAATCTCGGGGATGTGGAACAGTACATACACTTATTAGTAATGTCAATATTACTATATAATTGATAATATTATTATATATTGACAACAAGTTAGATACAACCCATTAGTATAACCAATATCTCCTGTAATCTACAAATACAATCCCGAGTTAATTAATACTTATTATGTGGAACAGTGTATACACTTGTTACCAGCATCTAATAACCAGTTATTTTCTTACCAACCAGTTACCATGTAAGGTTTCACTGTAATTTGTGACTACATATTATATTATGTTAGTTGCTATTTATGTGGAACAGTACACACACCTATTAGCAATATCAATTATATTACCAACAACTCATAAGCAGTCAATTACTTAAAAACCTGTTAATATGATAATTTTTCACAGCAGTTTTTGAGTGCATGCTATCCCATGTTAGTTACTATATATAAGTGAAATTTTGTAAACAGTGTAATTAGTTCATTTAAGCTTGTTATCAAATGTAAGGCCAAGATATTTACATTTCATGTCTTCAGCAATCAATTCTTTCCCCACCTTATATTCATAATTAACCTTTTGTTTTTTATTTGTGTATCTAATTAGCTGACTCTTCTTTGCATTTATCTTCATCCCATGTTTACCAACCCAACTAGATATCCTGTCCAGATCACCCTGCAACTGTTTACAGTCCTCTATCGTTTTGATACTTTTATACAGCATTACGTCATCTGCAAACAATCTAATTTCAGATAGTTGGTACACACGTTTCTGGCTGTACGACAAAACATATGTAGTAAATGGAGCAATTGTCATGATATTTGGTTCACAGGTTTACAAAATTGAAATCTGTTATTAACTTCAGTATAGCTTGAAAACTGTTTAATCAATGTTGATGGGATTTTCAAAGTAACAAATTTTATATTCTTACTAGCTGGTACCCATGGCTTCATTCATGTTCGTAAAGAATTTGGATTTAGCTACCAACATCTAACAACCATAGTGCATGATGGAAGACTTGATTTTATTACCACACACAAATGCCAGTCACCTGCGCTATGTAGTTCAGGCAGCAAAGTAAAATTTAAGGACACACATCTGGACGAAATACAAAATATCCTTGATCGACCTCTTTCAACCACCATATCTCCCACACACTCAAAGTTACCAAAATTCGGCCAGTGCTGTGATCGATGGGTGACTCTGTGTTACTACCACACACAAAGACCAGTGATCTCCGCTTCATAGTTTTGGCTAAAAAGTGATACATTGGGCACATACGTTTTTGGTAGAAATTTGAAAGTGCCGCAGGTTGACCACTTTCTACCCCCATATCTCCCACACCATCATAGCTACCGACATCTAACAACCATATTGCATGACATGAGACATGATACTACTGCTATACATAAACACCAATGGTCTATGCTATGTAGTTGTGGCAGAAAAGTGACATATGCTGAGACACATGTCTTTTGTCGAAATACGAAAATATCCTTGATCGGCCACTTTCAACCACCATATCTCCCACACTCCCACAGTTACTGAAATTTTGCCAACGTTGTGATCAAAGGTGACTCTGTGTTACTACCACACACAAACGCCAGTAATCTGCGATAGATAGTTTTCGCTGAAAAGTGGTACACCAAGACACATGCGTCTTTGGCAGAAATATGAAATTGCCGCAGGTCGACCACTTTCAACCTCCATATCTCCCACACCCCCATAGCTACCAACATCTAACAACCATAGTGCATGACACAAACACCAATGGTCTATGCTATGTAGTTGTGGCAGGAAAGAGAAGTATAAGGAGACACAAATTTTTGGCCGAAATATGAAAACGTCCTACATTGACCAACTTTAATCATATCTCCCACATCCCCACAGCTATCTGCATTTGGCCAATGTTGTGCTCGACAGGAAACTCCATGCTACTTCCACACACAAACACCAGTGATCTGTGCTAGGTAATGGTGGCTGAAAAGTGAAATATAGGAAAACACATGTCTATTTTTATATATGAGGGCAGACTGAAAAGTAATGCACACATGATTGATGATCTGATGAAAGCCACAGCAAGATGGCAGAAACGTTAGGTTTTAACAAATCGACGCGGCTCCACCCGGAGAACCAAGATATTATAATGCACACCTGCTTGTAGAATGTGAACGAAATGAACTACAGAAGCGCACCTGGTGGCATTCAGAAGTAACATTCCTCCTTTATACGCATGAACAGTGTGAATTCTTTGTGTCCATTCAGTTGTTTTTGAGCAGCGTAAATATGGAGACGTATTCTCGTGCTATGTCAATGAGAGTTAAACAGCCTGCTGTTATCGAATTTTTAACTGCTGAAAAAGAGACTCCTACTGAAATTCATCGTTGTTTAAAGGGTGTTTATAGTGACGATGCTGTTGATATGTCTACAGTCAATCAATGGGTAGCAAAATTTCATGATTGCACACCTGGAAAAGCCACAATTGTTGACAAAAAACGCAGCGTACGCCTGATCACTGCCACAGGTGATAGGCATTGCAAACTCGTCGATGACTTGATTCAAAATGACCGGCGAATCACTCAACAGCATATCGCAAACCATGTTGGATTATCCAAGGAACATGTTGGCTTCATTATCAACCAGTTGGGATACCATAAAGTCTGTGCACAATGGGTACCACGCTGTTTAACAGACGAGAACAAACAGCGCCAAAAGGAATGCTGCCAGCAACGTTTGCAGCGCTACCGTGATGAAGGAGACTACTTCCTTTTGAATATCGTGACGGGGTACAAGTCATGGGTACCTCATTATGATCCGGAAGAGAAAAGACAAAGCGCTGAGTATCGAAATTTGTCTTCTCCTCAGAAAAAAAAAAATCAAAACACAACCATCCGCAAAAAAAATTCTTTTGTCTGTGTTTTGGGATGCTCATCGAGTTTATGTGACCGATTATATGGAACGAGGCGCAACAGTAAATTCTTCTCACTACATACAGACTCTACAACACCTCCGACATCGAGTTTGTCATGTCAGAGGCAGCCTGGAGCCAATAATCTTGCATCATGATAACGCTCGTCCACACACTTTGCGCGCAACTGAAGAGGCAATGAAAAAGCTGAAGTTTGAACCACTTCCATACCCTCCTTATTCCCCCAATCTTGCGCCTAGCGATTTTTATTTTTTTCCTCTACTCAAGAGAGACCTCAAGGGTAAACGTTACACCTCAGACAATGATGTGAAAGCAGCCATCAAGTCCTGGATTTGAGGAAAGTCGGAGGAATTTTTCAGTGATGGAATGAAAAAACTTGTTACATGTTGGGATTAATATATTAGTCTTAATGGCGACTATGTTGAAAAATAAATATATGATTCTGAAGCTTAAGAATTGTACTTTAATTTACTTTTTGCCTGATCTTCCTAACTGTTTTTGTCCGATTTCTACAAGCATGTGTGAATTACTTTTCAGCCTACCCTCGTATATATAAGATTTAGGAAATTGGAAGTGTAGGTTCTCACTTAGAATTTTCTTCTCTATCATTCAGAGTGACAACTACTCTCTGTCCATACCACTGGCTGGTTGGGATGTCTGTTGAACTTTCTAATATGTTTTATTATTTTCTGGTAAGTCTGGGGAGAATTTGATACACATGTTTCAAATTGTGCAACTGAAATTATTGTATGTCCAAAACAACCACAACCATACCAGGCAATGCTGGGTACTCTGATAACAGTATATAATATGATCAAAACAGGTGAACACTTAACAGCTGCAGTGTGACCTAAACAGAGTATCTAACAGGATAGGTCTACAAAGAATGGAGATAAATGTCAGGAAGAGTCAGCTTATTAGATACACAGATATTAAAAAAAACTGAAGGTCATTTGTTACATTGTGGGGAAGGAATTTCTTATTGATTACCTGAAATGTAAATGTGTTGGCATAACATTTTATAATAAACACAACTGTACTACTTGTCTTTGCTCAATTGGGCAGCACACATTGGCCAGGTGGTAGTAAAAGGTTTCAGAATCCTTCATTGATTGAAGCAAATAATGAGAGGATGTAACAGAGAAGTTAGGGAATTGGGTTACTTTGGTCAGACCATTGCTTGATTATAGTGGTGTAATATGGGACCTTCATTTTGGGAATCAAATACAGAAGTTGGAGGGATAGCAAAGGAGGCCAGCTAGATTTACCTTTGGTAATTATTAAAAAACTGAATTGGCAGATGGAAGATCAGAAATAAACAAAGAAACTGTGGGGTTCTGCATATAGCAAAGTTTGTTATGAGATCTGTGTAGCTGTTAAAAAGAAATACATAAGATTAGTATTCAGATGCAAAGGGAAAAACATGACATAGCACTTTGTTACAGGCATATAATGGAGTTAGAAAGTTTCCTTCTTTACAGAGAGGAATATAGACCTGAAATAAGCTTCTAAGGATGTGTTGAACCCTATGCTAAAAACAATGAAAGACATTAAAAAATAATTAGGAATGTTTTCATTGCAACAGTAACTGCATTTCAATTTTAAACTATTAATACGTGTTCCGTAAAGTTCTGTATTTGTATTTTCTTTGGCCTTGTATCTACATAATTGTACTGAAGTGTAATTGTTACTTTAGCTGTCTAAAAACATTTTATGCTCTTTCGTGTATTATTTAGGAGTTAAATATAATAATCTCAGCCCTATTTTATTTTAACCTGTTTAGAAACATTGACTTAAATGATAATCAGAAAGAATTTATATGGAAGGGTAGAAAAATCAAACTTATTAACTACCAAAGTTGAAGAATACATGATAGGTGCTTAATTTTCTGTCTTAAATGGTTAAGTTGTTGTTCAAAATATTGTTTTCCTTGTGCTTATGTTACTTTTTTCTCTTCAAACCTTTATCACCTTCAACTTTTATAAGTGGCTCCATTGCAATTAAATTAAATTAAATAGTGATAGGTTTACCTTTTTTTATTCATTCGATATTAAAATCACCTTATAGCACTGTTTCTTTCTCAAATATTGCTTGATATTATAATTACTACATTGTGTAAAATTAGAGATATTTTCAGAGTAGATATCAGAGAGAAACTTTTCAAGGAATGTATCAGTTAGTAGTACCGGTATACAAAACTCTTCCACTGCAACTTCTAGACTGTAATAAATGCCACTTGAAGTCAATGTCATAAAATGCACAATTGGGGAAGGACTTCTGTGATCTAGTATTTCCCATAGATAGCATATTCATGGAAGTAGTTAAGTACACATTAAAAAGAAAATAATTTGAATTTTTGTTTAATTTTTAATTATGTTAAAACTGTATAATGAGATAAAACTATATGAGTGATGTGTTTTGACTAGATCCATGTTGGTGATTACAGGTACATTTATTTTCTGTGATCCCACACAATATCTTCAATCCAAGCTATGAATTGTGAAATAGTAGTGAATATTGTTGGTGTTGTTCCACCACAAATGTTTGACCCAAAAGATGTTACTCCAACTATGGTATATATTTTCAGCGATTTGTCCAAAATCTGTAGTGGTCCTCCTGAATCACCCTGAAAAAATTTCAGATTATTGTAAACTTTACTTTAACACAGTGTACAACATCCAGAAGTTTCACAAAACTTACAGTACATGTCCCTCCTTTACCAGATGGATCTACAGCACAGAACATTGTGGGTAAAATTCCATCTGCAAGCTTTCGAAGAACATTTTTATATGCTTCATGACATACTTCATAGGTAACTGGAGTCAGAGCAACTTTCTTCAAAACTTTGCTCATGTTGGTACCTATGGAGCAGTAGATTTATTGTACAGTGCTTTGTGCACTTTGCTAATTTTTTATTAAACTTGTAACTCAGGAACCAGCCATTGCTTTTATTTCTTTCCTTACCTTCAATATTTATTGCTCCCCATCCTGTGGCAATAAGGTCATGATATGGTACTGTATCATCAAAGTGTAAGCATGCTGGATGTATAGCATCTGAGAAGTGGACTTTTGCTGTCAACTTCAAGAGTGCTAAATCATTATAAATTACTGACTTCTTGTACTCTGGATGAATAAACACACTTTCAATGTAATAGTAACTTTCATTCCGATAGTTACCATGTAATTTTACTTGGCCAAGTAAAACTTTTTTAGGTAGTCCTCTGAAAGAACAAAATCATTTTTATATTACTGTTTCATTTTAAATACATAAGAACTAAGAGGTTCTCACCTGCTGTTTGAGAGTACAGGTGATCAGCTGCCACACTTCATTATAATAATGTATCTTGATGTACACTATTATACCTATATATAAATATAATTGTAATTATATTTAAACAAATCCATCTATACAGAATTTATAAATTCCAGACATATTACTGAACACATTGGATCAATCATATACCTTTGTGAAATGCAAAACATGTTCAAAAATAAACCAAAAATTAGACAGCTGCATTGATAAACTACTAAACACTTGCTCGGCTTCTAGCCATGTTTTAATTTACAACACCGTGAAAATCTTCATTCTTACAACTGAATTGGTGTTTTACTAAATAATAATTTGTTACTGCTTGAATTCAATTGCTTTCTCCAGTTTTAGCAATAGATGTTTTAGCATATTTACCAACTTTTCTGGGTTGATCAGTACAGAGAAGTTGTTAAGGAGTTATCTTTGCTTTGAATTACAAGGTTATGAAAAATCACCAATGATTCTTTTTGCAAAATGCCATTTTTTCTAGGAAAAAGTGTTTGTTTCCACTTGTTGCATAGTTGTTTTTGATTGCATTGTGTATTCTCCTATAAGTGCTATATGGTTCAGTGATGCAAACCATGTATTGATTCTAAACTTTAATGGTGATATCTAAATGACAAACATTCCAAGATTTTCTGATCTTCATCTCCGAATGATTCAGTTGCCAATTTAAATGCAGTAAATACTTTGAAAAAAAAAATGTTTTCAGGTAGATTGTAGACCATTTAGAAATCACAAATGTCTGAGATGCACTTAGGTTAATAAAAAGATTTCAAGTTACAAGATTCACTTGTACCGACATAATAACATAATACTACTGTGTTACATTTCGGACTCCATGCCATTTGAAAAGAGTAGGTAACTTCCAAAGAATATTTCACAATAATCCACAAGTAGTAATTCAAAAAATGAAGTTAGAAATTTCAGCTAACTTTGCCAAAGGAATAGTGTGGAGTCTTTCCAATTTTTAACTCACTTGGAGATTCTCATACTATTATTATCTTCCTAACTGGGAGTTGCAAGGTGACATGTACTTTTAATACAGGTTTTGCACCCTATACTCTGTGTGACATCACCTCTATTTATTTATTACTCTTGTTCCATAGATATATGCTGAGGAAGGATCTCTTTGATGTGTAACATGTCATGGTTAATTCATAATTCATATATACATACAGTCATAGTGAAAAAGTACCTAATATTACAAACAAGCAAAATAAGTAAATAAACATTAATATTTACAACTGAATTTTTGTAAAAGCCATATTAGGTGAAATTAATTTTTTTTAATACAAATTCCTAGATGAAATTGAAGAATTTACCAATTTAATTATCTCTCTTTTTTTCTTTAAATGCATCTTTATTATCTACAAAATGTTTCACACCTTTAGGAAGTTTATTAATCAGATGAGATCCAAAATAATTAACTCGTCTTTGTACTAATGATGTTTGTGTTTTGTTTGTTTCTTGTAAAGTTAAAAGCACATGGGGAGAATATAAATATTGAGAAGTCATTGTAAGAATATTAAGTGTTTTAAAGCATTGTCTGTATTGAAATTCTTGTTTCTTCTTACATAGCATGCCTCTAATGACCTTGATGTCAATGAGTTGTAAAGCCATAAGGAAAAAAAAAAATACACAGCATCCTAATAACTATTTTCTGTATTGTGAAAATGTTTTTACATTGTGAAGAGTACATGGCTAAATGAAAATAATGTGTAAATAAAACACCTGGAGATTCATTGAAGAAAATAAACCATTTGGTTGACATAAAATTCTGAATTAGTTCAATTGTGTCATAAATTCTCGAACTAAACCACATGGTTCCACACTCAGTATATTGGAAGCCGACACATACAAACTGATATTTACATGCCGCATCACACCACCATCCAGCGACAAAAAGAGGCGTTCCCAAAATCTTGTGTACAAGAGCGACGAAAGTGTGTGATGTAAATAGTTTGATGACGGAGTTGGAGGCACTGCAACACACATTCAGGTCCAATGGCTACCACAACCATTGTATTAGATGGGCATTGCATTCAGCCATGGCAGGAAGAGACGCCAACTCAGATCTATTCAAGCTACCTCTCAGGAACGCATAGTATTTGTTTTACTCTACATAAGTGGCGTTACAGACAGAATTAGAAAACTATTCAAGAAAGTTGACATAAAAGCTGTCTACAAAGTGCACAGCAAGGTCAGTAACCAGCACATCAAGGTGAAGGACAGGCTGCCTCCACTACAGGTTGCTGGGGTCTATGAGATTCTGTGCACCTTTTGTCGAGTGTACATGGGAGATATGGGGCGTACTTTAGGGGACAGGCTGCATGAGCACATCTGCAATTATAGATCTAAAAAACGTCAATAAATCTGCCATTGCACAGCATGCAGCCAAAACTAATCATGCCATAAACTTCGAAAACACCACCCTTATAGTGCGTGAAGATAAATGGTGGCCAAGGAGGCGTTGGAAATTGCCAAATGCTCAAACAATATAAACGAAGACAAAGGGCTTAAATTACATGAAGCCTAGCTCTCACTAGCGCTGACAGAGCAGGTCACATGTCACCTCCCACCAGACTGCGTTGCGCCCACCAGGCCAATTAAACACATGACGGTTTGGACCTTCAGATTGGCCGGTAAATTGAACCCTCTAGACAGGCTCAGGTCTCAGCTATAGAACAACACTGCACACTGACCAAAGACACAATTCTGCCCTGGAAGAAGACCACAGAATGAGGGTCCAAACGTCGGCTACAAGGAATATGATGCGGCGCCACCCAGACACCCAAGAATCAACTAACTCTGGCTGCGGAAGCCTATGATTACACATGGTTTCAAGTCAATCGTATTCCAGGTACATCTCACATTTCCAGAATTTCAGTAGTGTACTGCCAATAGAATTCATCTCGCATGTTAAATTTCCCACTGACGTACTTCTGAATGTGCTCCATGAACACAATCATTAATAAATACAATAATCACTCAGAAATATGTTTCTTTTCTATTTTTACTTTGTTTACACATTTCTAATAGCTTTCCAAAAATTCACAAAATTTTCGCAAACAAATTTATTGAAATTTGGAGAGGACAACATCTGTTAGATCAGCTAGTTTCATTAAAAATCTGCTAAGCAATGTTTACTTGTTACAAAAATTTATTTCTTCGTAATTTTAAACAATTACAGAAAAAATACTACATGTATTGTATACATTGTACAGTATATGCAACAATCTAAGGTTAGTCAAGACAAGAAATAAATCACATTTTCTAATACAAAACTTCATGTACAAGCCTATCTTCAGCCAAAACACTGAGAAAACAAGACAAGGATATTACAGCCAAGGGAGGTTTTTCCAATACCTTGCTGCATCAATAACGGATCCTTACTATTTTTTCAACAAATTTAGTGTCTTACTTTCTTAAAAAAATTTTTTAAAAGAATTCAATGAATATAGGACTTAACATGTTTATTTTCTTTTAATTGTTAGAGCTCTAACTTCTGCGTGGAAGATGGAACTCAAATGGATTCACTCATTTTGTCCACCCAGTATCAAACTCTCATAAATTCTGAATATTGCACGTTTTAATTCCTACAACGACAATAATATAAAATTTGGTAAATTCATTGGGAGTGGAAGTAATTGTACTGTTTAGTGTGAGGCTAAAGGAGAAATTTTCTTTACATAATTTTGACGAATATTGAATGAGAGCTAGCAACTTGCAGGTTTTAAAAATGTTTTAACTTCTCTTTTTATTTCATGATTTGTATAATTAAAGAATACCTTCCCCTCTCTATACCTACCCCTTTCATTTGTGAAACAACTTATTCTAAAATTCTTTAAAAATTTACAGTGATATGTAACCTGTTGAAGTTTACAGGAAAACTATATATTTTATGGTTTTCACAAAATGCCTAAGTGAGTGCCTATTATTAAAAAGTTTGTTATTTAAACAGATATTTTTTTCATGGTGAAAAAAAAAATAATAAGTATGATTTAATAAAGAACTTCATGAATTGGTTAATAAATATGTCTTGAAGATAGGAACCTTTTTAGAAAATTTCCAAAATTCATAATCAATTAAATTTATATATTTACATGGAAAAGAAAGGGAAAACACACCCAACACTCACCAAAGTTGAAGGGAGGAGGGAAGCAGCAACACAGCACAATACACTGTGCTGTGTTGCTGCTGCCCTCCTTCCTTCAACTTTGGTGAGTGTTGGGTGTGTTTCCCCTTTCTTTTCCATGTAAATGTTGCCTCGCGGCATTTCTTTCCTTTCATTGTTACCTATAAATTTATATATTTTCCTATATCTCCTTCAACTTACACAATTTATATGTTCAGTATTTTTTAAGGTTCTAGGAAGTAGTGCGGTAACGAATGTGTTTTATTTGCTCTCCACATTTAAAATACTTACACGTTTCGTTGTGTGACACAGTGAGCAGCAGTTAAAATGAACCTATCAGTGATCAGGCTGCCAGCACATTTCCACTCGAGCTTAGTTTTCCCTTGTACTGAGTAACCTAGAGCTGCCTGAAGATTCAAAAATATTTTATCAGGATTGATGTCATATTAATATATCTTTGTTAATGAATAAAATAAAATGGTAAACTTGCTGACATAAAAAATTCATGGTTTTAAAATATATTTTTACAGAATATGGATTAGATTGTAGATTTTCTGCAAAAATTTTATTGTATTTCAGAGCTTATCATGTAATCTTAAGACAAACTAGAAAAGATACCAAAAAAACTTTCTGCTATACACTGATAGCACTGAATGGGATTCTGAGTGAGCAGTTACTCTTTGCCTTAAATAATTATGAAATTGTCAGGACTAAATTTGTGGCCCTGATCACAGTAAGATTGTAATCTTACATTGGTGCCCCAAAGACAGATTTTTTAATGATTTGTATATAGGTCAGGGTCATTAAACACAGAAGAGGATTGCGGAGTATTAACAGGAAGGAATGGCATTTTGAAGGAACAATCCCAGCTTTCACATGGAGTGATTTTGAATAGTAGTGAAAACTGAAATCCAATGAACAGAAATGATTGAACCTGTGTGCTTCCTGTAACCAGACCTGGGCACTAACCATTCATTCACAAGGCTAGGTGAAACTGAACTAATCTTATCTAATATTTGTGAATAGCATCAGTTTTTTCAGTCATTCCTTGTTTTTCTCGGCTGTATTAGTCTTTTCAGAGTGATATTAAATCATTAAAGATCATTTAGAAGATGCTCCCTCTCTCATTCAACAGCTGAAAAATAACAATGCTACTGGAGCAGGCAAAATACTGTAATATATCTATAACCTTGCCAAAACCATTGAGGAACAGGCTTATTCCACATTACTAGTACAGGAAATCATTTCTATCGACTGTCCTTAATTGTTAAATACCTTTTAGTCTGATTTTGAAGACAACTTCATAAGAAATATAAGTTTCAGTTATTGAAGTATAATGAATTTTGCCACCTCCATTCTCACTAAGAGCACTCATGACGATGATCATTTTAAGGTGTATTTTCTATGCTTGAAAAAATCTAGTTTAAAAGTTATTCAAATTTCAGTGATGTAAAAGCACATTGTTAGGTGGCATGAAAAGGCAAAATTTCGAATTGCTAATTAATGCAAAAAGCTACATCAGATCTTTTATCACCAGCTATAGTCAGCATCCACAAGAAATGCCTGAGCATAAATTTGGCTAATTAGATAAATTATAAATATGATTTTTAATTAGGGAAAGAAAATCAAAATCTAGAATAAGCAAGATTAAAGAATAAAATTAGTTTCAAGAGATAGATAAAATCAAGCTGATTAAAATAATAGTCAGTTCCAGGAAAAGCTTAAAATTTCAATAAGAAAAGTAAGATTTTATAAATTGTATTGGTTGTCAACACACTAAAAGTGACGACAACAGAATTAATTTTTTATTTAGTAGAAACATCCTGGAGGAATAAGTTAGGTCAAAATATTTAGAACAGGTTGCTCAAAGAAACGTAATAATTGCAGTCTAAGCAATTAAGTGGTTAACTAGATATTAATTTTTAAAGTTAAGAGCTGATGTCAGATTTCTGGATTTGTCGGTAAAACAGGTTAGCTATCCTTAGTTTTGAGTCTGTCTTTCACGAGTTTTTGTCAAGAGCAGTCTACGGTATTATTCTCAGTTTCATTGAGGCAAAATCATGGCAGGAGAGGCCTCCATAGTTAGCAGCCTTTCGTCAGCTTTTTTCAATGTCATTTCATGGCAGGTGGAGTGAGCAATGTCTCGGTAGTGTGTGGTGTTAGTCAAGAAAGTTCTTCGGTATGCATTGGCAATATTCTCATCCTAGCAGGGAAACTAGGGTGAAAGTTGGTCTTCCAGTGAATGTGCTTAACCTGCTTTCTTCATGTAGATCTGATAGTCCAGTGCCTTGTCCAAATTTAACTACTGGTACTGAAAACTGTAAAGAAACTTTTAGCAGAATATAAACCTATGAAATTTAAACTTGTGTACATTGTCGACCATTCAATAATATCTTTCACCATGTAATACCTTTTGTTGAAGAATTTCTCTCAGAAACATAATGTGGCTTCAGACTGAACAGAAGTGAAATTGACATGATTTTTAGTGCCAGACAACTAAAAGAAAAATCCAGAGAGCAAAATCACCCTCTCTGGAGTGCCTTAACATTTGTTAGGAGACCTGCCAAATATATCTGAATAATTTGGCTACTACACTACAGCATGAATACTATTCCTCTTTTTTTTTTTTTTTTTTTTTTTTTTTTTAAAAAAACCAGGAATGGATAAGGAGAGCCCTTTCAGGTCTTAAGTAAGGGAATATTTTGGCTCCTACCCTGTTTGCAATCTATGTCGGAACTATGCCTTGTCTCATTAATGACAAATCAGGTGTAGATATCATGTACAGAACTGATGGGAAACTATTTAATCTTTACAGACTCAAAGCCAAGACCATAGTAACTTTGACTTCAGTCATTGAACTTGCTGATGACACAATTGTAATGACTACCTCTGAGGAGGAGCTACACATTATTTTAAATGAATTTACACAAGCATAAAAGATAATTGGCCTGGAGCTTGACAGTACCAGGATGCATATCCTTTACCAGCCACCACCAAATTCTAAAATAATGGCTCTATTTATCATGATCGCTCCACAAGAAGTGAAAGCCTTACCTCGATAGCCATATCTCAACAAATGCAAACATCGATAAAGAAATTCAGATTTGACACATGACATTTGTGACTGGTCAAATGTCTACATTTACAGTACGATTGTAATACCAATTCTGTGGTTGGGCCATCGTCTGTGTTATACATGTGAGATAGCCAGTCCGCGAAGGAAAATGTTGATGATTAGAATCTAACAAATGAAATTGAAGGCGAGGAGATAAAAAGAGATGTTTCTCCATGATACTTTCTTTGATGTGTGCCATCACTGTGGTAAATGCTATGCTTCTAAAATTGGATTTTTAGCCTCTTAAGGACCCATAAATAATAAACTCAAAAGACACATTCATACTTATAAATGAGTAAATGCCTTGTACATTGTATGCATTAAATCACAAATATACAAGTCCTAAAATATAAAATGCTAATAGAGTTTTACTGCAACTGTAGAAGAAAGATTCCTTAATCCACAGATATCACAAATTCTTTCAAAAAGACAAAATGGAGTTTGATAGGTACTATAAATTCAGAACACCAGTGTTGCTGAAACTGAGCTATGGAAAATTAGTTGTAGAAACTTACCATATGAGGGACTCACTCCTTTTTGCTTTGTCACCACCCACAATCCGAGATACTGGACGCAGAGAGTCTAGATAATCACGGTAATGTAAGCAAGCTGTAACAAATTTGTTTGCTTTCACAAAAAATTGTGCCTCATTGTGTTAACTATTTTTTAGCTCATTGTTACATACTTTTCTCATAGCTAAAATTATTTTTACACTATCCCTGTAATTTTAATTCTCAAAAAAAAAAAAAAAAAAAAGAATCTAAAGCATTCACTCTATCTAAGTCAGAAACTGTAGTAGGCTTAATTGTCTTTAGTGAAGAGATATGTACTGTGACTCTGTAGTATTTGTATCATACTAAAAATGAAGATGATTCAATGCCTAATATTTTTATTTTTGATAAGATCAGGAAAACATAAAAAGTACTCAGTTAATAGAAATAATGTTTGCACTGAAAGATTTCCTCTTTGATAAAAAAAAAAATCAGTAATATAAAATTTCACACTTTTTGCAGGCGTCATTATTGTAAAATTGCACTTACTTGTCTCTTTTTTGGGGGTTGCACTGCATTTTTTTTAGTTGATATTGCCAGTGTTTTGCCACCAACCTGGAGCCTTTGTCAGGGCCTATCTCTATCTAGCTGCTTCATTTGTATAAACTTGATCACCAGGCGGCTAGATAGTGAGAAGCCATGATAAAGGCTCCAGGTTGGTGCAAAATGTTGGAAAAGGGGGGGGGGGAAGAAAGCAGCATAAACCCCAAAAAAGAGACAAGTGCGTTTTTTTTTTTTATTATTTTTTTTAATCAGTATCAACTCAAATCATTAAAGTTGTCTGAATTATGTAAATATTTCTTTCATTCATTATTTGTGAAATATTTTTTCTATGGCAACATATATGTAGTGCCAAAACTTCAAGTCTGACCTGAGAATAATTTATCTCAAACACAAGTCATATGTATACTCTGGCTGCTAACAGAATACCTTTTTATCTCTTGGCACATCTGAATATGCAGTCCATGTTGAGTGATGTAAATAAGATCATAGATCATTAATAAATTTTCTATTCCTTAATTTAAATGAGAGAAATAAAACAATTTTTATTTTGAAATTGATAAAGTGCAGAATAGCACATTAATAGTTTGTGTGAAAATGGGTCTCTAGCAACCATTATTATGGCCAGATAGAGCTGAAGCTAATAATTTATCTAATATCATTGTTTTATGAAAATCAATGATAATTTTTGAAGCTTAAGGTCAGTAGATCTTGTAACTTAGTAGAGAGAGACACGAAAATAACCGGGTGGAGAAAACTTATTTTTTTACAGGAAAGGATTGATAAAATACACCCAACACTCACCAAAGTTGTAGGAAGGAGGGCAGCAGCAACACAAAACAATAGACAAACGCAGAAAATACAATATTTTGGGGTAAACCCTTTATCAAGTTAAAAGAAGAAAGTGGCTGATCTCACACAGGCCTTGCGGTCGACGGAGCCACTCATAAAAAGCAATTGAGTGTCGGAGGTGGTGGGGAGAGCAACGATAATATAACTGAAAATGATAATCAAAAGAAAAATTAAAATGGGATATATAAATATATATATATATATATAAATATATTTGCGTGTGTGTGTGTGTATCCCTACATTTTACTTTGCAGCCATAACAACCTAGCGCAGAGCGCTGATGTTTGTGTGTGGTAGTAGCCTGGAGTTCCTATCGTACACTGTGTTGACTGCATGTCAGTACCTATAGGGGTGTGGGAGATAATGGTGGTTGAAAATTGTCGACCTAGGGCATTTTCATATTTGGACCAAAGACGTGTGCATTTCACTTTATAGCCACAACTAAATAGCATAGACCACTGGTTTTTAAGTTTGGTATTAGCCTGGAGTCTCTCATCATTGACTATGGTGGTAGTGGGTTGGTAGCTGTAGGAGTGTGGGAGATATGGTGGTTGAAAATGGTTGACCAAGGTCATCTTCTTATTTTGACAAAAGTGTTCTACAAAATCTTCTAGAATGCTATTGAATGTACCAAAATGTTCTAGACTGTTCTTGAATAATGTTCTAGAGCATGACACATTTTCAGCAATTAACAAATATAAATATTTTATATGCAACATATTTAGTGAGTGATCTGATTTAGACAGGACTTTCACTGGCAGGTGGCTGTTTTGATAGCGACTAATGTAAGCTACTTATTACCCTGGCAATATTTATGATTCAGTGCAAAAATATAAAAAACCTTCAAAATTTTTGACAAACATGAACAAAAGTCAATAGCACCAGCTAGTTTTTTTTAATAAATTAAGGTAGCTTTTTTTTGCTGACATCAGTCTTTTGAGTGGTTTGATACAATTATTCATCCCTTCCTACCTTGTATTTGACCTCTTCATCTCTACATACCCCTTACAACCCACATCCTCAATTATCTGCTTCATATATTCTAATCTCTGTCTTCCTCTACACTTCTTACCTTCGACTGTTTCCTCCACTAACAAATTAACCAATCCAGCATATCTCAAAATATGACCTACGAGTATGTCTCTTCTCCCTCTAAGCTCCTTTCACAAACTTCGTTCCTCACCCATCATTTCCAAAACTTGTTCATTTCGTACTGTGTCTGTCGACTTAATTTTCAGCATTTTTCTGTAGCACCACATTTCAAATACATCAATTTTGTATTTTTCTTGTATTCCTAAAGACCATGCTTTGCTGTGCTCCACACATTTTTAAAAAGTTCTTTCTAAGTCCTAGATCAATATTTGAAACTAAAAGTTTTCTCTTTTTTGTGAAGGCTCTTTTTGCTAGTGCTATTTTGCTTTTAACATCATTCCTGCTTCAGCCATCAGTTGTAATTTTGCTTCCCAAGTAGCAGAATTCACTTTCTTCTCCTATTGCATCTGGTCCTATTCTTACTGTGATTGGTATTATTTCTGATACATTTCATCACTTTTGTCTTGCTTTGATTATAATTCAGTCCAAAATCTTACTTCAACATTTTGTTCATGATATTCAGTAAGTTCTCAATATCCTCATCTTGTTGTGCTAACAAGACAATGTCATCAGCAAATTGTTGCATACTCACTTTTTCTTCTTTAACACTTATTTTATTTATTTATTTTATTTATCAATCTTGTTCCATGGATCCCTGCTGAGGAAGTACCTCTGGGATGTGAAACATGTCATTGTTGATACATATACACATAATATGAGTCATATCATAGTAAATATATATATATACATATTTTACAAATACAAGAAATAATAATAAACATACATTTTTGCAACTGAGTTTTGCTAACGTCATAATGAGTACAATTAATTATTTTCTTCAAATTCTTGAATGGAGTAGAAGGAGTTGCCAATAAGATAATCTCTAAGTTTTTGTTTGAATACATCTTTATTATCTGAAAGCTGTTTTATACGATTAGGTAGTTTATTAAACAGATGTATCCCAGAATAATTAACTCCTCTTTGTACTAATGACAGAGATGTTTGTGTTTTATGCAAGTTATTTCTGTTTCTTGTATTGAAACTGTGTACCTGTGAATTAGGTGTAAACAGGTTAAAATTTTCTATGACAAAGCTCATGAGAGAATATATATACTGAGAATACATTGTAAGAATATTGAGTTTCTTAAAGAGTTGTCTGCAAGAAGTTCTTGGTTTTACCCTACACAGAAACCTAATAGCTCTTTTCTGTGCTATGAAAACTTTTTTACTTTGTGAAGAGTTTCCCCAAAAAATTATGCCATATGACATACTGAATGAAAATATGAGGAGTACACCTGTTTCATTAATTCTAGATCTGCTGTTAGAGAAAGTGTTCGTATTGCGAAGGTGGCACTACTTAACTTTGCCAGTAGTGTAGTGATATGATCATGCCAACAGAGTTTCTGATCTATTTTAATACGAAGAAATTTTATACTCTCTGTTTCTAAGATTTTGTTGTTTTTATAGTTTATACATATATCTGGCTGTGCATAGTTTTTTGTTTTAAACATAATATAATGTGTTTTTTCAAAATTTAATTTTAATGAATTTGCCTTAAACCAATTTGCTACTACTCTAAGTACTTCATTTACATTAAATTCTATAGTACTGTTTGGTGTTTTACGCACAGTCAGGTTAGTGTCATCTGCAAATAAAACACTCTTAACTTTGTCGGATAAATTTCCAGGAAGGTCATTGATGTATAACAGAAAGAGGAGGGGACCTAAGACAGAGCCTTGTGGAATTCCATGTTTTATTTTCTCCCAGTCTGATGAAGCATCTTTACTTATTTTAGAATCAAAAATTGAAACTTTTTGCATTCGGCTTTCAATGTATGATTTAAACCATTTACCTGCGGTCCCAAAAATACCATAGTATTCCATTTTTTTCAAAAGTAATTCATGATTTACACAGTAAAATGCTTTTGCAAGATCACAAAATATTCCTACAGGATTCATTTTATTATTCAGTTCCTCAAATGTGTTATTTAAAAATGAATATATAGCCATTTCTATGGATGATCCTTTTTTGAACCCAAATTGTGAATTAGTTAGGATATTATAGTGTGTAACATGTTTTATTACTCTACTATACATGACTTTTTCAAAAACCTTTGAGAATGTTGAAAGTAATGAAATGGGACGATAGTTGTCTACACATGTTACGTCTCCTTTTTTAAATAATGGTTTTACAACAGCATATTTTAGTCTATCGGGAAAAACACCTTGTATTAAGGATTCATTACAAATGTGAGCAAGTACATGACTGATACAGTCTGAACATCTTTTCAGTAATTTACTTGAAATATTGTCATAGCTGGAAGAATTTTTAGGTTTTAATTGTTTAATGAGTTTATTTATTTCTGATACTGTTACTGGTGGCAATTTCATCTCCACAAAGCTATTTGGGAAAGCAGTCTCAAGAAGCCTTAGAGCACTATGTGGGGATTGCTTTTCTATGCCTAATTTATCTACTACTGACGTAAAATGTTTGTTAAATATTTCACAAACCTCCCCTACTTCGCTATACACATGTCCATTTTGTTCTATTTTTATGTCTTTAGAGTGATTTACAGTTTTTCCTGTTTCAGTCTTTATTATATTCCATATTGTTCTCATTTTATTGTCTGAATTTTCTATTTTCGCCGATATGTACTTGTTCTTGGCCTTCCTTATTACATTTCTTAGTATTTTAGAATAAAGTTTATAGTGAACTTTCAGCGCATAGTTATCTGATTCTCTCATTTTTAAATAAAGGTCCCTCTTTGTTTTACTAGAGATTCTAATACCCTTTGTTATCCATCCCATGCCCAGTTCATTGTTTGGAGTGTTGAGAATTTTCCTTTTTTTGAAACTACCTTCAAAAAGTGTTAGAAATATATTCAGAAAGGAATCAAATTTCGCATTAACACCCTGCGCATTATATACTTCTAACCAGTTTTCATTGTTTAAGGTATCTATGAAGTGTTTTATATTATTTTCACTAATATTTCTTCTATAAACCCAGCTTTTCTTTATCTGTTTAACAGTGTTCCTGGACTCGATACATAATAGCTGGGCATCATGATCTGAGATACCATTTATTACTGGATGTATGCTGTAATTACTGCACTGAGAAATATCCATAAAAAAATTATCAATTGCAGTCCTGCTATTATTTTGTATTCTCGTAGGAAAATTTACAAGTGCTGTTAAGTTAAAAGACAACATCAAGGCTTCCATATCTAATCTATCATTGCTGTGATTTAGAAAGTCAACATTGAAATCTCCACATAATACTATTTGTTTGCTATTTGTAAAATTAGTAGCAAAGACTCTAAATGAGATAAAAACAGTCTGAAATTACCTGAGGGGGCCCTGTAAATTGCTATCACTATCAGCTCTTCCTTATCATATTCTAGTTTAGTAACACAACATTCAAAGTGTTGTTCTATACAATACTTACTTACAACTACACTACTGCATTCAATATTATTTTTAACAAAAATGGCAACTCCCCCTTTCTCCATTTTACATCTGCAGAAATGAGAGCTTAATTTATAATTTGGGATGGACAGCTGAGATATTCCTGTATCAGACAAATGATGCTCAGATATACACAAAACGTCTACATTAAAATTTCTGGAATTTTGAATCTCTTCTTTCGCTTCCTATATTGCTTCTTCTACATACAAGCTGAATTTTAATGGGGATAGACTACAACCTTTTCTTATGCCCTTTCTAACTGATGTGTGTCTCTCATGTTTCTCTACTTGTATTATAGCTACTTGATTCTTATAAAGATTATATTCTTCTATCTCAGTATTTTAGAACCTTAAAATTTTGAACATCTTGTCCCACCTAACATTATTAAAAGCTTTTTATAAACCAACAAATGCCATAAAAGTATCTTTGTTTTTCTTGATCTGCCCTTCAAGTATTTATCTTAAGGCCAGAATTGCTTCTCTTGTACCACAGTTTTTCCTAAACCCAAACTGATCTTCACCTACTATCCCTTGTACTACCCTTTCCATTCTTTTGTATATTATTCTGGTCAGTAATTTTGAAGTATGTGATATTAGACTGATGGTGCAATAATTCTCACTTCTGTCTCTTGTGCATTATTCGGAAGAGTAAAGGTGATGTTTTTATTAAAATCAGTTGGAATTTCTCCTGTTTCATAACTTTTTGATACCAGCTAGAATAAACTTTCGATTCCTTCTTCTCCTAGGTATCTAAGAAGTTCTGCGAGGATCTCGTCAATTCCAACTGCCTTATTTGCTTTCAAGTCATTCAGAGCTCTATCAAATTCTGTTCTCAAAACAAGACATCCTAAGTCATTAATGTCAACATTGCCTTCCTTTTTCATTACTCTATTGTTCAAGTAGTCTCCATCATACAGTCTCTCAATGTATTCCTTCCAACTATCGTCTGAGCTTAAAAGAGGTTTCCCATTGACAGCTTTAATGTTTACACCTCTTTTCTTCATTTCTCTATACTTTTGTTTGATCTACCTATATGCAACATCTACTTTACCTAAAACCATTTCCTTTTCTACTTCTTCACACTTTTCTTCTAACCATTTTTCTTTTACTCTTTTACATTTCTTTTTTATTTGATTTCTAAATTGCCTGTATTGCTTTCTTCCTGCTTCATCCTGAGTATTTTGTGCCTACTCCTCTGATCCATCAGCTCCAAAATTTCCTCTGTGATCCAAGTATTCGAGTGTTTCTAAAGCCCTAATGTTTCTTTGCCAGCACCGAGCGTGGCGGTGTAACGGTTAGCGTTCTCGCCTCGCATTCGGGGGGACGGCGGTTCGAATCCCCATCCGGGCATCCAGATTTGGGTTTTCCATGGTTTCCCAAATCACTCCAGGCAAATGCCGGGATGCTTCCTTCAAAAGGCAATGCCCGAATTCCTTCCCATTCCTTGCCCCAATCCTTTCCCGTCTCTAAAGACCTCGCTGTTGAGAGACGTAAAGCATTAAAAAAAAAAAAAAAAAAATCCTAGCCAGCGTTCAGAAAACATTTTGTCTATTTGAAATACAATGTTTAAAAATTTATGCCATTGTTTGTTCACTTTTAAGCCTGGCACACACACTTAAGCTTGTCGATTGTTTTGCTTGCACAACCTCAAGTTGTAATGCAAGACGGAATGAGTCAGAGACAATGTGGGGAGAAGTCGATCGACTAATTGTGTTCCATAAATTGTTTGGCTCGAAGGCATGAAGAGTGTTCTTGATTTTCTGTGTGTGTTCCTACTTGCCGTCCAGCAAAACGGTGTGTGTGTGTGTGTGTGTGTGTGTACTTCCGTCTTGTATTACGTCTTCTTAGTTGAGAATGACTGATATTAGACTACTGTTGCATGAATTTCTAACTGAATTTATTGATTTATACAGAAAAAACGAATGTTTGTGGAAAATCAAAAGTAAAGATTATTTACTCAGCATAATTGACATGATTTTACAATGTTTTGGTTATATTTAATCGGGAACGATCAGTAGGCCTATTAATTATAGATACTTAGTTTTTACTATCAATTATTGGATTCTATTATTTGGTATTTGCAAAAAGAGCACAATAAAATATTTACCTAAATTGAGATATTCTTTTTTTAAACCCTTATAAATAGCAGCACAAATGTCTGGTATAATTTTCCCCAAACCTTGGGTGGATATAGCACAAGAAAATTTTACATCTTCGGAACATCTACCTGCTGCTGAAAAACGCCTTTCTCATTTTAGTGTCTGTCCTTTTAATATGTGGAGTCACGTGCCAGTAATTCGAGGTAGATTTCTTCGTTCATGCGACCATAATTAAACCAATATTTAAGGTTCTAGCCTCAATTCATTTCGTAAATTGATGTGACTAAATTGTGCTCTCTTCAGTAACCACTGGTTAGACCATTTCTGTCTAATTCTGTTCCTTTTTTTTTTTCTTTCTAATTATCAGAACAATAGCCACAGTAACAACTAATTTCTGTGTGTCAGCCATATTGACATTTAGCAACTGACAGCAAAATGAAGTAGTAGACGGAGTGTCTGTGGGCTCAACTGCGTTCCGTCAAATGTTCCGTATTGCATTAGGCCTACAACTTGAGACTGTACAAGGAAAACGATCGACAAGCATGAGTGCTTTACCCGTGCTATGTTCAAAGTAAAATTCGTTGTAATAGAATGTATGAAAACACTAGCTGCTTGTGTGGCCTTATACTCACTATAAGAAAGTAGTTACAAGTAAGACCTACCTCTTCGGCTGTATGAGAATGGAAAGTCCTCGTAGTCGTAGTCTTGTTCGTAGTATTGGTAATACCTGGCGCCCCTTGTGGCTCCATTCACGCCAAGCAGAGGGCACAGAAGCAGGAAAGCGACCAGCATGTCGGCGACAGTGGCACTGTACTGTTAGTCGCGCTCTAACTATAGACACCCCGTCGCTGTTTCCTTGTGGGGAGAACCTACTGACAGCTTTTGCGCAAGGCGCCTGTGGCTTCGGGGTTGAACTCGTGTAGGAACATGTTCACTCTCATTTCACCCAGAGGTGCTAGTTACGCTTGCTGACGAAACGTGTGGTGGCGACTGCAAAATATTTGGTGGGGAAATCAGTTCCTTCTGGAAGACGGATCTATTTCGCAAGTATTCGAAACTGTTGACAACTGATTATTTCCATATTTCACGGCGAGAAGAAGAAACCAGGTATTAAACGACATTATTATCAACTAAGTATTCATCAGATAACAGATTTGGTTTGCATTTTTATGTACAGTACTGTGTGGCTTATTAACTGGATCCACAAATAATAATTCTATTAGAAATAAACTGATTAAGTTTAATTCTACAGCCGCCAGAACCACTCAATTTTATCTGTAGTCAGTTATAAAATTTTGCGAACTATTCAAGTTGAATTTACCTACTTGGCATACTATTGAATTGCGTTGTAGGCTAAAGTCGGTGCACGTTCTGCTAAGTTAAATTATTTTCTATCTGCTTACCTTTTCGTATTTCCAGTGATTGTGTGAGTAGGCGTTTGTCACTTTTGACGATTTTCTGCCAATCCATCACAGATAGCAATAAAATTGTCGACGATACTGACGATACTTGTTTCTCAAAACGAAACGGCTTGTTTTTTGAGTTTTTGGACTCTATACTAAAATTTGCTTTGGAAGAAATTTGTCTTCATAAAATCACAGACTCCCCAATGGAAACATACCCAATCCTCCACTCCGAAAAAACGCTACTTCCATTGTGGAAAAGCTGCATCCGTTGCAAGGGTTATCAAGGGAACTGTTTTGAAGCAGAGAAGATCGAGTTGATGCTGGTTGCGTCAGTAAAGTTTGTATTTAAAAATATATGTCGAAGGAATAGCAAGCTTAAAAGATATCGTCTTAAAAAATTTCAACAGAACGTCATGCTTTGGGGTAATGTGACTTTTTTTTTACTTGACCTGGTGTATAAGCATTTTTTTTAACATGATAACTAGGATAAATATTACTGGATACACATGAAATTACAAACGAAACTGTACCTACAATGTTCATTAGATTGTTTCCTTTCTGTTTCCATGAAAGATTTTTAAGAGTTTTGATTAATATTTCTTTGCTCTAGATTACAGTGTTTCTCAAAGTGTGGTACGCGAACCCCTAGGGGTTCGCCAATTGATCGTAGGGGGTTCACGACAAGATTTCCGTAACGGCGGACTGGCTATCTCATGAGTAAAACACGCACAATGGTGAATATTGCTCAGTGTTCCTAGTAGCGATGCTCGAAAAAAAACGGGGGGCAGCACTTGGTAAATTTTCGTAGGGGTACGTGGAGTTATATGTTTGAGAAACACTGGTCTAGAACATTGATTTAACAATTGAATTTGACAAATATGTTCTGAATACGGCAATAAAGTTCACCAAATAGACGCGTGTAGTAATCGTAAAGTTTTTTTTTTTTTTTATTAAGTGTATTATCATTTGTGTTCCATTCGGATATTAAGTAACTTAAAACGAAAATGTCACCACCTCCGTACATACACTGGTTGACAGATATCTTTCGATTTTTTTTTTTTTTTTTACTGCTTTACGTCTCTTTATAACATCGAGGTCTTTAGAGACGGGAAAGGATGGGGGGCAAGGAATGGGAAGGAATTCGGCCATGGCCTTTTGAAGGAAGCATCCCGGCATTTGCCTGGAGGGATTTGGGGAAATCATGGAAAACCCAAATCTGGATGCCCGGACGGGGATTCGAACCGCCGTCCTCCCGAATGCGAGGCGAGAACGCTAACCGTTACACCACCCTGCTCGGTAATATCTGTCGAAGGAGTTTAGCGTATTCAGCAAACAATTACAGCGTGTGTTGGTGCGGTCGCTCGTGAAGATCCTTAATTCCTAGATTGCGTTTTTTTTTGTTATTTTCTGTATTTAAAAGAACCTCCTACCATTTACAAAAAAAAAAAAAAAAAAAAAAAAAAAAAAAAAAAAAAAAAAAAAAAAAAAAAATTAAGTAATATTTTTTATGGGTTCAAAATGAATTATAGAAAAGGTGAATTACATTTCTTTTCTTTCTGTCATCAATCTCTCGGCTGGTTTGATGAAATCCTCCATTCCTTTCTACATTGCGCTAAAATTTTTACCTCAATATACCCCTTACAATCCACGTCCCCAATTATCTGCTTCATATATTCTAATCTCTGTCTTCCCCTGCAGTTCTTACCTTCGGCTGTTCCCACCACTAACAAGTTAATCAATCCTGCATATCTCAAAATATGACCTACCATCCTGTCTCTTCTTTCTGTAAGACTCTTCCACAAACTTCTTTCCTCACCCATCATTTCCAACACTCGTTCATTTCGCACTTTATCCGTCCACTCAATTTTCAGCATCCTTCCATAGCACCACATTTCAAATGCTTCAATTTTCCTCCTTTCGGTATTACATATATTGTTTTTAAACGTGGTTTCAACTTTTTCAACCTACTGATGCCATCCTTTCGGTAACTTATACATTCTGGGAGGAGGGGAAAAAAATATACTTTCGATGTTTGATGACCTTGCATTTGGGAGGACGTTGACTCAATTGTTTTTCGAAGTCATTCCAGGTCAATGTCGGCTTGGTTTCTTTAAAAGGGTCAGTTCATTCTTAACGGTTGTCGTGTCGTTTCCTCGCTGTTCTCTAAGTCTTTCACAAATTAGCGATTGTTTTAGATTTCTTTTGTAATAAGTTTCGTAAAAATGCTTTCATCCACTTTTAGCTGCACTCTTACTCCATACGTCAGTGTCAAAAAAAGAACGCTGTGGTTCTGAACTTCTGAAACAAGTTGGTATTTAATATCCTCGATCGTCGGGCAGTGCTTTCAAGTTCGACAACTGCTATTTTCACTGGGCAATACATTCAGATTGTAATTTAATTACCTATCTCCGCACATGCATGTGTGTAAGAATGCGTATGAGAGGTTTTCGTAAACACTAACTGATGGAATTTCGTGTCTACAATCTTAGTTGTGGAGAGTCTTAAGAATTAGTTTCCACAATTGTATATTCAACTTTCTTTATTAGGGATCAATCGTTTAGATTTTTCTTCAATAATTTTCCAATAAAATGATCAATTAGGGACCGTGCACAAACTACGTGGCTCAGTCCAGGGGGGGGGGGGGGTTGGCTGAAAGGCTACGTTGGGCTACGTGGGGGGAAGGGGGGTTTCGAGCCAGGCCACGTAGCTTTCCTCTCATAACATTTTTCACAGTTAAAATGAGGAACAGAACTCACAACAGTATGTGAATATTTATTTCCCTCAGTTAATTATCTCCGTATGTAATTTAAAATAGTCTGACAAGAAAAAACAGTATGGTATCATGAAGAAATAGGTTATGTCGCAATTTAATGTGACGTCGAAACGCTTTGAAGAAGTTTAAGATAATTTTTCGTTGAACGCAATTCACTATTGGTTTGATTTTGATGAGGTTTAGATTAATTTACAGCCCTTGGTTCCATGAATAGAATGAGGTATGTTCTATTTTAATATGGCGACTAAGTGCTAATGAACTAAAATAAAAGTGTCCACAAAGTAATATCCATTTAAAGATAAGATGCTTCTCTCCGCCGAAATGTTTATGATGGTTTCAGCGAACAAGCGGCATCGTATTACTCGGAGGAAAGGGAGCGTCCATAAACTACGTAGCTTGGGCTAAGTTGGGGGAGGGGTTGGGAAGAAAGCTACGCTGGGCTACATAAAAAAAGGGGGATTGGAGCCAAGCCAAGTAGCACAGTTATAATAAGGTACAGGTGAATATTAACTTCCGCCAGTTAATGTAATTTACGATAGTCTGGCAAGAGAAAGCAGTACAAAATGTCCTCTGGAATCAATAGGAAAAAGGCTACCTGTCACGCGGGGGAGGAGAGGGGGGTGTAGTGGCAAAGCGTTGGGCTGGAAAAGAGGGGGGGGGGGGTTGAGAGGAGTCCAAAATAGGGCAACGCAGTTTATAGACGCTCCCAATCCCTTCATGCGTTCAGTATGCTACAAGGGCTGCGGATCATCTAGTTCTTGATCATGTTGGTTGAAGAGAGTGATATGCGCTCCACGAAGTTGCGTGCAACAGGTGATTTAAAGTAAAACAATTTAATTGGCTTAATCGACTCAATATCATTAAAGAAAAGCACTTGCACATATAAATTTTCATTCAACTGAACCTAAATATTTGGTGAATGATCAAATTTTCTAGAGAATTGTCGTTGCTCCAACCAACGCTTAGCTTAAGAAGATGTCCAGCAACTCTGTCCAGTGTAGTTTCTGTTAGGACGTGACCAAAACGGTCGCTGGATTTCGTTTTGGGGTATTTAAAAGATTGTTTCATTGCAGTTCTAACTTTCATGGAAATTTTTAAAGAGAAATTCTGTGTTACTTATAACTCTACAGAAAATTAAAACACCTTTCCACTATCCTCTAACCATTTCCCTCCCTAACCCCATATTACGACTTTAGGTGCACTGCGTTTTATTGCCTACTAGTTTTAACGTCCGTCATAAACGACAGGTATCATCTATGATGGTAGTAATAATTTATTCTGGACAAGCTTGTAAGGAAAAACGAATGACGATCATTTTAATGATATTTTTTTTGTGATATCAGTACCTTACTGTGTTTAGATTATCGGAGTATTTGGCTAGGATTTTTAAAAAATAAATGAATTTTACTTTAATTGACGTAAAGTACAATTTCAATAACGGATGACAGTTATTTATTTGACTGATACATTTATAGATTACGTACGTTTCGTGTAAACTTTCTCTGAGTTTTTAATAAACTTCATTGTTTCTTATCTTCTGCCAAAAAAAAAAAATTCCTAGGTTATGTTTTAGCCTATTACTTATAACTCATACAGATAATATAACATAAACATTGAATATCCTTCTCCTTACGTGAATTTCTGCATCTAGTTGTCGTAAATAAACAAAAAGTAACGTAAATTTAAATGATCCTACAATTCTAATTATTCTAACAATTCTAATGATTGTCTCACATTATAATTTTCTATCCTTGGTCTTCGTATGTTTGTGCAGTTACTTCCACAATAGACAATTGACTTTTACCTGCATCGCAATTACACTTTCTTTTAACATTATAAGTGCAAGAAAAATCAAATTCAATATTTTGTTTGAAATTTACACAGTGTAAGTGCAAATAAAATCAGTGCAATTATTCAACTCAATTTTGCTGATTAGCCAAGCAGCGCTGTTGCGGCAGGCAGTGTAACTAACACTTCGGGGCCATTATCGAGACTCGCCGAAGTTTGCCGATATATGGAGGTGAGCGCTCAGACTCTAGACAACGCATTTCATGGAACATCATAATTGTTATATTGTCTCTGATTGTTATGAGGGTTATAAACAGCTACTGCATCTTGTTGCCTGAAAAACGGGACACTGTTTGGAATTGTTTAGCTGTAGTGACACAGTAATTTTAGTGCAGTTATGAAGATAAGAGGAAAAAGTGTTTCCTCTTTGGCTGCCACAATCCTACCTGAATTTGTTGCCTAAATATACGGATGTACTGAGACGACATATTTTCGTTTACTCTCTGTGCACACAATTAAATGAATGTACATGTTAACAGCGGAAACTGCGATTCTCCAGCAACCATACGTTGTTGAAGAAGTTTCTGGATGGTACCGTAGGGTGGAACTGTGCACCGCCCTTTAATGACATGCATTATAATTTTTAATTCGTGATTTATTTTTGATCCTCTTCCTCAATGGTTGATGGCTGATTCTGAGTGTTTTTGTAACAGGACACTATTACTTAGGTAGCTACTAGCACTATTTCTCCTGCCACATCACCTCTATGTTGGGCTTTAACTTTTGCTTATGCTGGTTAACACCTAGTTCATTAGTCATAAATTAATGAGCGTTTGCAGTCATACAGTGGATATCATCCACGGTGATTAAGAAACGATCGGATCAAATACTAGCCTGTCATCAAGCAAACTCATTTCTCTTCGTGGGACCAATGGTCGGTGTTTATGATTGGAGCAGAACTGCATAGTGAGTTTGTTTAATGGAAACATTTGTTTGAAGGATGCTTGTTGAATAATATTTGGGAACAGGAGGCCGGTGGAACTGCTTTACGTCGTAACAAATAATGATGTCTCAACATGGCCAGTATCATAGCCATATAGAAACTGTAAACTAAACTTTAGTCATGTCCATGCTAATTACTGTATGAGCAATGTTTGTCCAGTGATAATGTCCTCGTATTGTGTGTTTGATGAAATACTGTACTACAGCTGATCGGAATTACATATATACTTGAAGAATAACGAAAGAAACTATTACAAAATAATTAAAGTTTCTGTGAAGAAGTGCTGGACAGACATTGCTAGATAATATATCAAGAATAAAACAATAACAGGCTAATTAAAAGTAGGACATGTACTTGAGCATATCAAGCAGTATAGAGAAAAGTGGTTAAACACGTGAAAAGGTTGAACAGCAGCGTAATAGCGTGGATGATACTACAGTTCATCTCGAGAGGAAAATAAATGGCTGGGAGATCAACTAAAAGCTGAAGGGGACCATAACAGATCACTAGACCTAATACTGGAAAGGAAGATGATGACAAAGACTATATGCATATTGTTTCTTTTTATTCTGCCCCAGGTAGCATTTCAAAGTAAGCAAAGCCATCTCCAATTTCAAATATTGAGAAGAGCACAAATTTCAGTTCTTAACGTTTATTCCCGCTTCCGTGATGCTATGACATAAGTGGTAGCGTTGCTGATAATGCCATATTTTTCATGATTTCACTTACGAAGTTGGCAACCATGAGGAATTATCACTTCCTCAGTATCGTGTACTCCGATTGATTGGAATGTTGTGTATAAAACACATTTGTTAGTGAAACAGAATTATTAGGGTCTACTGATTTTTCACAGCTATTGAAGGATGCAATATAATTCTGCAAAGTCTCTTAACGTAATGAGGAATTGTCTTTGAATTGAAGAACTACGACTAGTGTATTTGGTCAAAACAAGCGAACGAATTCCTCGTTAATGTAAACTAAAAAATAATGAGCTGCATTCAGATCTCAAAATATATTATTCTTTTACGATTACTTCAGTACTGCGCCATGGAATATTACATTTTGTCATTTAACTATGAGTAATCTGGCTATAACGATTTCATAAGTGTCGATTTACTCAAATTTATAAGTGGTCACTCTCTTTTAAACTATAAATTTACCGCTCTTAACAGTAAATTGTAGATGCAGATATTTTCATCTCTGATTCATGAGATACGCATCTGGTTAGCAGAAGTGAATTTAAAAACGTTTCTTCATACGTGATGATGTGTTTAAATTGTAGAATACTTCCTTCTACGTTTTTATTCACATCACCTTGTGAGCTCAATGGAATTTAGTCAGTATAGTAATAACGGTGGTAATGTTACTTTTTACTCTACAAATACATAAAAAAATGTTAGTTTAGATGTATTACACAGTCACCAGATTGGTTTAGATACACAGACGGAAAAAAAAATCCCAACACCAAGAAAAAATTATTGTAGAGTAATGAAATTTGGACAATGCATTTGTCAAGTTAACATGTTTAATTGATTAAATTTTCAAGATCACAGGTTAATTTAAGCTCAAGAAAATGCATTTCAAATGTGAAATACTGTTAAATTAATAGCCGGTGTAACCTCCAGAATTTTGAATGCAAGCCTGCAAACGTGAATGCATTGTGTCATACAGGTTTCGAATGTCACTTTGTGGTATGGAGTTCCATGCTTGTTGTACTTGTGCTGTCAATACTGGGACGGTCAGTGCTGGCTGTGGATGATGCTGGAGTTGTCCTCCAATGATATCCCATACGTGTTCAATTGGAGACAGATCTGGTGATCTCGCAGGCCAAGGTAACATGTCGACACTCTGTAGAGCACGTTGCGAGACAACAGCGGTATGAGGGCGAGCGTTATCCTGTTGAAAAACTCCCCCTTGAATGCTGTTCATGAATGGCAGCACTACAGGTTGAATTACCAGACTGACGTACAAATTTGCAGTCAGTGTGTTTGGTATAACCACAAGAGTGCTCCTGCTGTCATAGGAAATTGCTCCCCAGACCATGACTCCAGGTGTAGGTCCAGTGTGTCTAGGCCGCAGACAGTTTGGTTGCAGGCGTTCCCCTGGCCTCCTTCTGACCAACACTCGGCCATCACTGGCACCAAGGCAGAACCTGCTTTCATCAGAAAACACAACAGATCTCCACTCCGTCCTCCAATGAGCTCTGGCTTGACACCACTGGAGTCGCAAACGGCGATGGCTTGTAGTCAGTGGAATGCACGCTACAGGGCGCCTGGCTCGGAGCTGTCCTTGAAGTAACCGATTTCTAACAGTTCGTTGTGTCACTGTGGTACCAACTGCAGCTCGAATTTCTGCCGCAGACGCAGTACGATGCGCCACAGCTGTACGCCGAATACGGCGGTCTTCCCTCTCAGTAGTGCCACGTGGCCTCCCGGAACCCGGTCTTCTTGAGGCAGTACCATCCCTTGACCACTGCACCCAACAATCATGCACAGTGGATACATTCCGGCCAAGTCTTTCTGCAATATCGCGAAAAGAAAATCCACCTTCTCGTAGCCCTATTACACGACCTCGTTCAAACTCGGTGAGCTGTTGATAATGGCTTCTTCGTCTTCTTAAAGGCATTCTTGGCTAACATCAACTCACTATGTCAAATCTCAGCGGTAAATAACGTTCACAAACTTTACAGCGCGTATTTAAAGCAAACCTGATTTGCAAGCTCTGAGTAGCGCTACTAGCGCCACACTTATGCGCGAAGCGCGAAATTTGAATCGATGTCATCTTTCAGATGTATAAACACGCCTACCAAATTTCGTTTATCTAACACAAGTCTTTCTTGGTGTTGGGATTTTTTTTTTCCGTCTGTGTATTCACACTATGATTTCTAGGGGAAAATAAGGTGTACTTCACAAAGGAAGTGTTCCTTCAACATAACTCAGGTCTGCCATATATTTCTCCACAAACCTATAGGATGGCCACTTATCGAAATTAAATACAAATTTAAGATGCAAATTCTTAAAGTGGAGAGGAAATGAAGCACACACAAGCAGTAACTCAGTTACTAGGTTCTGTTTAAAGTCACAATACATGTGGATACTTTCAAAAACTCTTTCTTCTTAGCTTAGAGGTTCTAAACGTTCCTCCATTACTTGCATTCTCGTAATCCAGGCGTGCTTAAACGATGGTTGAGTTGTAAGATAGCTGATTCACTGATTACACTTGATACGAAGTGGAAAAAGTTGCACTATCGACTTCAAGTAATATTGTATCTTATCTAGATAATCGAAATTCACAACGGCTGTGGACTGCTGTTTATCCTATGAAAATATGTAAGGCGTTGAGGAACTAATACCGTTTTCACCAAAGAATATTGCCTGATTATAATTAATCGCGAAATGCATTTAAGGCCACACATGTTTTTCTATCCAGTCCAGATAACTGGAAACTCTTGTGTATAAACTCGGTATACGACCTCCACACGGATTTGGGCCTATACTAGTAACACCAACAATCAAGTGAATATCCCCACGCTCCTTTATCTGAAGAGGCCCTCCAGAATCACCCTGAAATAAAGGGGACCATCATTACTTTTATAAAAAGTAAACATTGTAAATAACTAATGAGAACTATAATTACTTTCCAAAATCCACAAAAGTTAAGCAGTAATATAAATACAAGTTAAATTCTTACGAAATAATTGTTTCCGTAAAGCAGAATATTATGGCTAAGCGTGTAACTTACCGCACATGTATCGCTCATTCCTTCTGGGTCACCAGCGCAAATCAGTGTTGAATCAAAACCTTCAGGAAATTTTGTTTTGTAAGTTTTTTCGCACAGAGAAAAGGACATGGGTGAGATGGTTGTCTTCAAAAGCACTGGACTCTGTCTTGTTCCTAGAAATATGTAACAGGAAAGTTTTACTCATTCTTTAAATAGTTGTGTGGGAAAAATTAGTGGCATTTAGCTGTTGTAATATTAGTTAGACATATTTTTTGCTTCTTCAGTTGGTTTTATCTAGTAAAACAAAAAGGAACCTTTACTCAAAATTAAGGGGATCAGATAACTGTAAATTGAAAGCGCATTATAAACTTAATTCTAAAATACTAAGAAATGTAATAAGAGGCCAAGAACAGGCAGTGGCGTAGCTAGGGCCCCGGTGAAAAAAATTTATTTTGGGCCCTCTGTCCAGACGAGCGACCTTTTTTTTGCTTCGTGTGCTGGTATAGGCCCCCTGAGCTGAGGATGGGGGCCCCCCTGAGCAGCGAGGGCCCTTATTGGGGGTCTTCCTGTGTTTCAGGGGCCCATTTAGACGACGGTAGAGATAAAAAAAAGGTCGCCAGTTTGCCGAGACGGCTCATAGGCCCTCTAAACTGCACTTGGGGCCCCCCAGAGATGCGCTTTGAGCCCATTGAGGTATGCTTGGGGGCCCCCTGAGCGTAGGGGCCCCGGTGCACTGCACCGCCTAGCCCCATAGTAGCTACTACGCCCCTGAGAACAGGTATATATCAGCGAAAGTAGATAATTCAGGTAATAAAATGAAAACTATACGGAATATAATAAAAACTGAAACAAGAAAATCTGTAAACCGCTCTAAAGACATAAAAATAGAGCAAAATAGTGAAATATTTAACAAATATTTAGCTGTAGAGAAATTAGGCATAGAAAAGCAATCCCCACATAGTGCCCTAAGGCTTCTTCAGATTGCTTTCCCAAATAGCACAAATGAAACAATTAAAACCTAAACATTCTTCCAGTCATGTCAATATTTCAAGTAAATTATTGAAATGATGTTCAGATTGTATCAATCATGTACTTGCCCTCATTTGTACTGAATCCTTAATGCAAGATGTGCTTCCAAATAGACTAAAATAAGCAGTTGTAAAACCATTATTTAAAAAAGGAGAAGCAACAAGTGTAGATCACTATCGTCCCATTTCATTACGTTCAGGATTCTCATTTTTTTTGTTGAAAAAGTCATGTATCGTAGAGTAATAAAACATGTTACAAACTGCATATAATATCCTCACTAATTCACAATTGGGTTCCAAAAAGGATCATCCATATATTCATTTTTAAATAACACTTTTGAGTAACTGAATAATAAAATGAGCCCTGTAGGATTATTTAGTGATCTTGCAAAAGCATTTGACTGTGTAAATCATTAATTACTTTTGAAAAAAAAGGAATACTATGGTATTATGTAACCGCAGATGGAACGTCGAATGCAAAAAAATTCATTTTTTGATTCTAAAGTAAGTAAAGATGCTTCATCAGACTGGGAGAAAATAAAATATGGAATTACACAAGGCTATGTCCTAGCACCCCTCATCTTTTTGTTAAACATGCTGACGCTCCTGAAAACTTAACCAACAAAGTAAAGAGTCTTTTATTTGCAGATGACACTAACCTGATTGTGAGAAAACCATGAAACAGTAATCTATAATTTACTGTAAATGAAGTCCTTAGCGAAGTAGCAAATTTGTTTAAGGAAAATTCATTAAAATTAAATATTGAAAAAACACAACAACAAAATATGCACCACTGGATTTACATATAAACCATAAAAATAACACAATCTTGAAAACAAGTATAAAAGTATATCCAAGTATAAAATGCCTTGGTATTAAAATAGATGAGAAACTCTGTTGGGATGAATATATGAATTCACTACTGAAGAAGTTAAGCAGTGACACCTTTGCGATACGAACACTTTCTCTAACAATAGATCTAGAATTAACGAAACAGGTGTACTCCTCATATTTTCAATCAGTGATGTCACATGGCATAATTTTTTGTGAAATCTCTTTACAAAGTAAAAATGTTTTCATATCACAGAAAAGAGCTATTAGGATGCTGTGTAGGGTAAAAAAAAGAACTTCTTGCAAACAACTCTTTAAAAAACTCAATACTCTTACAATGACTTCTCAGTATATATATTCTCTCATGTCCTTTGTCACAGAACGTTTTAACTTATTTACATCTAATTCCACAATTTAAATACAAGAAACAGAAATAATTTACACAAAACACAAACATTTCTGTCATTAGTATAAAGAGTTAATTATTCTTGGATATATCCGTTTAATAAACTTCTCAAGAATATATAACAATTTGCAGTTAATAAAGATATATTTAAAGATAAACTGAGAGATTATCTTATTGGCAACACCTTCTACTCCATTCAAGAATTTGAACAAAATAATTAATTGTATTCAATATGACCTTTTGCAAAACTGAGTTGTAAAAATTAATGTATATTTTTATTCTCTTTATTTGTCTTTGTAACATATAATTGTTTTATTAGTTTTCACAATGATTATGACTCATATTGTATGCATGTGTATTAACAATGACATGTTTCATATCCCGCAGAGTTCCAGGGAAGCAGAGTGATAAATAAATACATAACTGATTGACACAGATGAGACAATTGTCCTTCAGAGGACTGGACTGTGTCTTGTTTCGAGTTGTATGTAACTAGTCAAGCATGAAATATAGTTCTGAGAAAAACGATTGGAATCGATCTGAGCAAATTATTCGTTATTTTAATTGGATCTGAGTGACAGCGAATCTCCTTTGTCATCTTCTATTAGCCTCATACTGAAAAAAAATTAAATTACTTATTGTGTAGAGTAAAAAAAAAAAAAAAACCTGTAATAAGGATTAGTGAAATGAAACCTTTAAAATCGCAATCGATATTGTAATGAATGTCTTAATGTTTAATAACTACGATATATGTTTTAGTTTTGTTTTTAAACATTAGTATAATTTTCAACTTAATAATATGCATTCTTATTTCGATTTACCTAAAACTGTGACGTATTTTTCTATATGTCTGCCTGTTTGATCACATAGAGAGACATGCAGACTGAGGCAGATTTTTGCAAATCGAAGTAAAATTCATCAGTTGCAAATAAAGTTATGGCATGAGATTCGAGTTTAGCTATTCACGTTTAAGTTGGCTGTGAAAGTCGCTGGTTTGTAATCACCAGAGTCCATTTAAAAATAGTTCGTTGACGATGTATGAATAGTCGCTGTTCTGGAGATGGCTCTGCATACTATCCTTAACACTTCATAGCATGCAGGATCGCCCTTCAGCGGCGTGCTTAGGCCACCAGGATATGATCAAAATACCATTCCACTAAATTTTAACTTTCTCTTTCGTTCGATGTAGCATCGAGATGTAGTCTGTTACGCTCTCAGTTAGAGGCATGAAATCGGTCCGTTAAGTCATAATTCCTCTGTTACCTCGTAATTATTAAGTAGCCTCATATTCGTACTTCAGTTTAGTCGCGATTAAAGACAGTCTTTGGGTATAGCTTCAAATCTTTCTAATTTATATTTCTTACTAACGTTTATCTTGTTATTGTAAAGATCGCATAGTCTGGTTGATTATTCGTATTTTGTTGCAACAAGTGATGAGCACTTATCGTGGTATTTCCTCCCATTGCAAGGTAGTTAAAATGCATGGGTGTGTATTGTTTAGGATTTCTTGAATAAATAGTTTTTTTTACATATATCCGTTGGTGTTTCAGCGCCTCACTTTAACTATTAGATTAAGAATCCACTAGCTCACCTCCTTAGTATTTTCAGGTTATAAGTAGTTATGTGCTGTGAATAAACATTAGCTTTACTAAAGTTTCAGAGTATATTTGAGGAGGTGGCGAACAAAACGTAATAATTACACAAATTCAAATATTACAGGAAGAGCAAAAAACTGAAAGTCCATACTTGCAGGGAGATTTTGGGGTGATTTTTTATTTACTCATATTGCGTTTTGAACCCTACTTGACACTATGTTAAATCGAAATTCCTATCTTTAATAAAACGTAAAATATTCAAATTTGAAAACTTCAGTTATGCCGTTTTGTTTGTCACCGATGCAATTATTACGTTTTGATTACCACCAGGATGAAATTAAATCATTTTGATTGCTAACGCTAGGTTTTTTGTGAGTTAGGTTAGGTTAATTAAAGCACAATTAGTTTAGAAAACCTTAATTGAGTCTAGTCTAATAACATTTCAACTTATTAATCATTAAAACTCCTTTGAAAAAATGTTATTTCTTTATTAAATAAAAAAAATCATCAATGCTGTCATTATAGATTGAACTCAATGTCCATTTCATCACAATCACAACCTTCATAATGTCAATATTCCTTACATTTCTTCTTCAATATCTTCCCTCTGCCTCACATTGCTTTCCTGGGGGTTTCCTAAAATGTTTTTGTACCAACTTAGTTCTTCACACTTTTCCCAGTTGCTTCCGAAATGCTTTTGTAACAATACCAGAACGTCTTTTGCTTTCTGTTCCTGTAACTTATTTTTCATTTCCAGTTTTCTTAATGTGGTTCTATGCTCCTTTCCCTTTTTTAGTTACGTTGTTACTGGTCCCTGTTCAATGTAATATTTTGAGGTTCTTAAGACACAGGAGACAATCTTTGTCACCTTCGTTACACTCACAACTTTCTTGCCTTCTATTTAGTTTTTTCTTCTTCGACTCTTCGACTACTGCCTGCATTTCTACTTTCGTACACTTGACCTCTTTTATTCCTGTCAAAGTGTTGTATACGTCGCTCAGTACTTTATATTGTTAAAAAGTGAGATTATAAAATAAATCTGATAAAACTTACTTCTTTTTCTTCAATCCTAAATTCATAGTTTCAGAAGACATTTTACCTTAGTATAAACAACAAACAATAACTGAGAACTATACTATACTAATCTTATTAAGTTTTCTTCAACTAAACGTAAAGCCTAGTGTTGTCTCATTAAAAACGGCGTTGAAAATGCAACAACAAAAAATAATGCATGTCATTTATTTCGTTTTGATTGGCATCGGACGAATTTGTATGAAAATTATTCCGTTTTGAATGAAATCGGTCTCGTGTCTTCAAAATTGTTGAAAGTTTAGTGTAGTTATGCCGTTTTGATCGAAATCACAATCTTTGGGCTCACTTTTAGTACAGTTTTATGCCGTTTTGTTTGAAAATGAGTGTAGATTCAGATTCAGTGGACCAAAAACTACCGGATTAAAAAAAAAACTTGTTTCACCAGAAGTGTAGTTATTACGTTTTGTTCGCCACCTCCTCATTTGAGTTGCAGCCTGGTTTAATCGCAAAAGGCATGATATAATGATGCAACGATATATAACTGACCATTAAAGAAGTTCTTACTGATTTTTTCCGATGCATTAATCATAGGTTAGCTTGGACAGAACCGTTTCTACCTACGAAAACCGATTACCAACTATAGTAATCAAATAATGAGACAAGATTAGTAAGAATGAAGTCCGGCGTGAAGCCTCTGGAGGTGAGAGTTACTGACTGTCTAGGCGTGAATTTCTCGTATATGAGAAAGTGGAAGAATATTGATAATAAACATATCTAGAGCAAATATTTCAAAACTGCCTCTTTTGTCCTTACTTCCAAATTAGAGCCAAGGGTCCCATGTGATGCTCAATAATAACAGTAGTTGAAGATTCAAAATGTAATCGAAATTTAAAGATTACTGATAATAATATTCTAAAATTAAAGTTCTTGAATCTCTGAAGCAGGTACTGAGCGAATCACATTCTCCAGGACCGAAAAAAATCTGCAGCAAAAATTTATTTTTTCATTAAACGAAAGGCAGTACCATTTTATTGAAAATAAAAAAGAGTCTATATTTATAAATAAAATTATTTAAATTATTCTGAATCTTAATATCTTCGTGTGACTCATAGATTACGAATTAGAGGTAAAAAACAGCTATAGGGAGTGTTTGATGTGGTAAAAATAGTAGTTTGCTAGAGGAACTATGTACACTTAGTAGAATTGTTAAAATAGCAGAATTTTTGTTTATTACCTATGAAAAGAAGGTAACATGAGTTACACTAGTAGGAATACAATGGATGGAAACAAACGGCTAAAAACTTACCTATTGCATTTGTAGCTCCCCAACCAGTAACTGTGAAGTTCCCTGACGGGTTTGTTTTCTTCGTGTAAAGACACGCTGGAAACGTAACTTCATTGGGAAAGACATTTCTGTTTAACTTCAACAACGCTATGTCGTGGTGGTAGAAAGGTTTCTTATATTTTGGATGAATGATTATGTCCTTAATTCCAAAAAGAGTTTCAACGGACATATTTTCATTTAGGTCCAGACTGCCTAATTGCACCAGCATAGGCCTTTTACTGTAAAATAAAGATAAAAATATCACATAATTTTTTAATTTTAAACGCTGTCTTTGTCACTAACACAAGATTATTAATAGTCACAAGAATTGAGGTATTTAGTGTAGATAGCAATGATATTTTACTTAAAGACAAACTGTAAAACATCAAACGATCCCTTGAAAATCACTTTATCTGCTAGCTGTCAATGGAAGAATTCAAATTCTACCATATGAGACAGATAGTTGAGAAATTATGAATTATAAGTTCTACCACATAATTATGCCAACCTATGTTCTTATAAATCATAATCTACTTACATACAGCATTATTCCTGTAAGGTAGAAGGATTTAACGGCACTTTATATCAGATGTTCTCGAGCTTCTGGCCTCGTTTGAATGTCACAGTCTAGAGTTGTTTTGATGGTCCAATTTTTCACTCTCGTTCTCGTTTAACTGAAGTATAAACTGCGACCATGTTCTTCATGTTCTTAGTTAATCTTGGCTAGTGACATTAGTTTATGACATTTTGATACGACTGGAAGCTCGAGACGTTTTACTCTTGTTTGACATAGACATACTCCCTTCTTAGCTCATTCTAGAAACAGTGAAACATACGATTCAATTAGTGTGCTCTACTAGTCATCGTTCGTGGCTGACTGCTTCGCAAAGCGATGGATATCAAAACCCAACTCCCCACTGATAAACTTCGCCGTTACTCGTATTTTTCCAGAGACACAAATTTCAAAATAAACCAGATAATCCCGTAATATTCCACAATATTTTTTAATGAAAATGCAGGAGGAAAAAATCTGATAAATTTTTAATAAACACAGACTTTTAATAGGTGCTATCATCTCAGCATATCAAGTAGATGAATTTATATTGGCGTAAGTTTTCCGTCCATCGTGAATTTCCGCAGCTACACAATAGATTTATTGTCCAGTAAATAAGGAAACGAGCAATTACAAAATCGTAACATTACTTAATAGAAATAACATGTAATGTCCTGCCTCTGCTGTCATTAATTTTTTGTCGCCTCTCCATATATTTGTGAGACCTTTCGGCCGGTTACACACTGGGCGGTTTCGTCCGCTCCGGAAATTTCTCCGTCGCCGCCGTTCAGGTAGTGGCGCAAGGGATCAAATGGTAGCTTACATACTGGGCGGCGGGGAAAACCCGCGGTAGCGCTGCCATCGACGGCAGGTATACGACCTCGCGCTGCCACTACATTCGACGGTTCTTTGACCGCCCCAGTCCAGACAGTGGCCCATGTGGCCAGATGGGCGCTGGCACACTAGGCGGGTTCTAACCGCTTGAGTGTTTTCAGTCTGTGTAAAGTTATCATTTTTTCAATTTAAAATTCGTAATATGAGTTAAGTGGTGATAGATAATGATCTTCTCATTTCGTTAGTGGAAGCTAGACCAGTTTTAAGAGGTAAAACAGTGGTTTCTTTTAAAGATCGGGACGCTACCAGGAACGCTTGGAAAGAAGTGTGCCTTGAAAGTGGAATGATTTTGACGAAATGGAAAATTAGGGAAAATGCCTTGGATAGTAAACTATTGATCACATATTTACATAAATTTTTACACTTCAACTAGAACTTGAAAAATATTGAATCACATTTTATAGAAAGATTTTGATGTTTAATAGTATATAACTGTGTCCTTATATCTTAGACATTTGTCAAGGAATACTTTCAACACTCGAAATTCTGTCACTGGACATTGTGAGATCTTTCTTTTTACACGCTTTATATTAGCTTGATTTGTATGTATGTATGAATGTAACGGAATTTTACAACTCCATTTTGACCCACTTCCCGATGTCTGAGCTGTTTGAAATTTGGCACACATATTAAGAACCGGTGACAATACAATAATTTCATAGCTATATCCTGCTATGCTCATTACTTTGACAGTAACAACAGAAAAATGGTTGAATGTTGTGGAATTTTGCAATATAATTTTAACCAAATTCCAGATGTCCGAGTTGTTTGAAATTTTGTTTATGTATTGATAACTGATTACAATACAATAATTTCGTAGCTATGTCTTGATATTCTGATTACGTTGACAGTAAAAACATAAACATTTTGCACACGTTTTAAGAACCGTTGACAATACAGTAGTCTCTTAGCAACGTCCTGCTATTCTCGTTACTCTGACGGTAACAATAGCAAAATGGTTGCCATGTAATGGAATCTTTCATTTCAGTGTTTACCCGCTTCCTGACGTCCGAATCGTTTTAAATTTTGCACACTTATTAAGAACCGATAAAAATTCAAAATTTCACTCTCACCACGTTGTCAGTGTATCCTATACTTGATGGGATTACTGAGTTAGGCAAATGCAGCCGCGACATTAGTGCACAGGTGCGATTCGAGAAATCTTCGTCATTTGGCGGCCACACCCTTCGGAGATTTCGCACCCAATACAGCCATCATCATCGTTCTCCAGTTTCCCGCGTGTGATTTCCGAGCCTTGGTTGCTGTAGACGATCGTCTTCTGCTGTCTCCTATCCAGAAAGGTTTCTCTGTCTGAAGTCGTTTAACGTGATGTTGAATAGTAATTATTCGAAATATTACTTCGTACTAGTATAGAAAAGTAGCCTTCCTCGTTTACCGTGCTATTCGATCTCTTGTTGAGTTGACCATTTAATTGTATTTTACTCGTGGGAATAATAATTAATAATGAAACTACAACTCAAAGAAAAAGAGAGATTGGCGAAGAAATGCCAACAGTAAGAAACATACTTTTTAAACTATCTGTACTAAAAAGTTAAAAATTAAATTGTAGTTTAAAAAACTAAAATCACGCTTTCGTAGTAATGTGAACTAAAAGGTTAAAAATAATATTTAAATATAAACATTTTGTTTAACAGTGATAGGACGTCCCACAATTCAGGATAAATTAATTTTTTTGAATAAGCTTAAAGTATAAAGTCACTGATTACAAAATTAACTTTAATGTTAAAAAAGCGTGGGATGCGCTCTACATAACTTTTGACAATGACTCTGTCTTTACAAACAGCCAACGACAAAAAATATAAGACAGCTGAAATAGCACCCCATGCTTTTTTACATTAAAGTTAATTTTGTAATCATTGACTTTATACTTTATAGTTTAAGGTTATTCAAAAAAATTAATTTATCCTGAATTGTGGGACGTCCTATCACTGTTAAACAAAATGTTTATATTAAAATATTATTTTTAACCTTTTAGTTCACGTTACTACGAAATGGCGATTTTAGTTTTTTAAACTACAATTTTATTTCTTTTATTTTTTAACACAGCATTGACGAATACAGTGAGACAAGCTGTTTAGTAAATTCGGCATCATCTACTTACTATTGACTTTCGATTTTTCTTTGTAGAGTAATAATTTTTAAAACACTCAACATATTACAACTTAATCAAAAATGTTTAACTAATCGATTGTTCTTACAAGAATAAAAGCAATGTACATTAAACTCAACAGTGATGAGTCGATTACACAGTGAAGTATATGTATCAGTTACAAATAAATGTAAGTATTAGCCATTTTATGGCATAGTGTATTTTTCAAACTTTTCTTGTACACCTATTCGTATTCACCTAAAGGAGTTTTCACCCTAATTAACATAAAACAAAAATAGGGGATTGGAATTGTATAAAATTAAATGTTTATCTATAGTAGTTCCATGACAAATCTGCTTACTACAAGGTGATTGCCAGCATTTCCACACGTTAAATACCATTCATCAACTGGGTATTTCTCCTTTAAATGCCGTACTTTAGTTTCACAAGCAATTGTCGAAATAAACATCCCAAAATAACTGAAAAACTTGGTGTCATCGTTCCTCAAATATTCTGTTCTCCTTTAGTTTTACCTTTTCCTATTTCTGTGTCGACTGAACCGTCAAAATAACAATTTTAAAACCGAACTATGAAGTAGTAAACATCAAATTAACTAAATTAACTTCTAATCTCACAAAATGAAACTCGAGTCATCAAAAGCAAGGTACTGACGCCCGACCACGTCATCTTTTACCAGCTCTTCATAGCTGCGGAGGTATTACCGCTGAAATAGCAGCGGACATTCTACCGCTGAATGTGTAAACACCTCAAATTCTATAGGCGGCAGCGGTTAAGTCTCCACTACGGTAAAAACCGCCCAGTGTGTAACCGGCCTTCTCCCAGCCGTTTTGTGAGACGGCAGAGGGCAGGGCCGTCGCTAGGAATTTCGGGCCCGGGGTAAAATGGGTGACCTTTTTATTTTAGCTCTACAAACTGGCCGGCCGACAATGGGCGGATTCTTGGCTTCATGGCCTGAGGGCCCCTACAGTCGGTGATGGGGGCCCCCCATCAGCCGGCGGGCCCGGGTACTTTTGACCCACTTACACCTCCCTATAAACGCCGGCCCTGGCAGAGGGTGGCATTCCTGTCTGGCGTCAGGTTGACGCCGCGTGTCTGTGTCTTTGTTTGACGCAGGGAGAAAGATGGTGCCCGGAGGGGGCGAGTGGTCAAGCTGCAGGGACACCTGAGGTTGAGATCCCGTACAGTACGCACGTGAGTGTGTGTGTGTGTGCGAGATTACCGGGTGGAACCCGGGAGAGTACACACGTGTGATATGTGCGTGTTTGTGTTTTCCGTGTGGGGAACGTTGTGAGAAGCGCCTGTTTCGAAGGAAACAGATGTTCATGAGGAGACCGTCCAGCGTGTAGTCTGCAGCCACCGTCTCTACGAAACCGATGAGTGACAATTTAATTTGATCCTATTTTTGCCCAGTTTTCATGGCCCTGAAACAAATATTGGACTGATCGACGCTAACCGGGAACAATTTAAGCATTAAAAGTATTACATTGACTGGTTGAGTCCATTTTTGATGTACTGTTAAAATAAACATATATTTCTTCCAATGATATATTCTATAACTTGATTATTTTATTAATTCTGCATTCGAGTACCTTTATATAATTAGAGTGTGTAAGCTCAATTTGCATCCTGTCCATGAGGACTAACAATATCCAAAAATAGATATTTTTTGTCGAACTTTGCATCTCATGTTACGAGAATGTTTTCGGTCATAAAGAGCCAAAACATTTCAAACAGACAGGAAAGAAGGAAAATGTGCAGGCAATTAGGTTATTTGCTTAACCCATTCAACCCTTTTTTTACCCATTTCTCCCCATAAATTGGTGGCGGAAGAGAGGTAGGGGATTGAGTATTCTCACTCTGGCTTTGAAGTTATTATCGCAATCTTGACTGTGCATCCTGTATTACAAGTGTTAATTTGTAAACCGTGTAATTTTTTAGGCGGAAGTTGAGTACCATATCAGCATTAAATCTAGGTCATTATGAAAAAATGCCTAAAAACCATAACACAAAGTCCATGTATTAAATTCTCCCCGCTTTGATCCCTATTGTCAAAATGGTGAGTAGAGAACTAGTGATTGGTTAAAATTTAAGAAGTCTTATACAGACGGGTTTCATATTTCGCTGGTTAAAACTTCGTGTTAAGGTCTCTCCTGATATCTCTCATGCTCGCAGCCGTGTCAAGTAGTTTAAGGCAGATACAGAGTGACTTTCTTCCTCAAGGCGTCACTGCAAAACGAGCCAGGTGTGCTCGACTCGTTTCTGTAGGGGCGATCTGTCCATTGCGGATAAAGTAGTCCATGCATTTTTTTCCCGGATGGTTTGACCCCTGCCACAATTTCGTTGCAAACCGTTCCAGTAATTCGTATTTTTTTTTTTTTGGGTATGTTCGAGGATCGATTATCTTTATTGGGAGATCTAACCCCGTAATATACCATGCTGATTTTTGTTTTCCATGGTTTCTCGAAATCACTCCAGGTGATTGCAGGGATGGTTACATGGCCGAAGTCCTTCCAGTTCCTATGCCCTATCCGCTTCCTTTGGGTGGGGAGGCACTTGATGCCACTAGCACCCTAGGCACAAAAAAAAAAAAAAAAAAAAAAAAAAAAAAAAAAAAAAAATTGAGGAAACAAGTCGGCCTTCCACGACAACCGCTGTTGGACGGCAATCTTCGACAAGTCAACGTACATCACAAGCAAATAATAAGCAGGTGGGCTCTATTGTAGGAGATGGTTACATATGGAGAGCAATTGATCGATTGCTCCTAGATGGGGAAGGTTAGGCTGTTAGGCTGTTCACTCACAACCCGCTTGCCTGCTAGTAGCTCGAAATAAAGTGTTATAATCAGTTAGTTGCTTTTTGACAAAGCACCAGTTCTTGTATCTTTTCATATCGCATCTAACTCTTACATCCGAATCGTTGTACTTCACTAAGTATATATTGCAAATTAAATCTTGTGAAGATGACATAACACGCTGAACTCATTTCTCTATAATAATCCTATGATGCAATATTAATCCCGAACCCAGGTAGGCTCCTAATCCTTACCCTAATCATGCTTATTCCCTGACAAATGTGTCAGTTATAACCGTTCGGTTTCGACAGTTTCATAACGATACTGCAAATTTCTGAATAAAACAAGAAATATCATCTATGGAAATTAAAAAAGAGAGAATTGCACATTGGAATAGTTCCGTGCATTAGTGAAATGTTGATTTACTCACTGTACGATGTCAGAGAAGCAGTGGGCAGCAGAAAGAACATATCGCTCGCTGATCAAGGACCCGCCACAAAGCCAGCCAATGTCATTTGTGTCGTCCGACTTGTAACCAATAGCTGCCTGTGGAAGAAAAGGAAATCTATACTCACTACTGTTCAGTATTGTGTTTTGAGAACTTGATTATTTATATAATTTATACAAGCGACGCAAACAATCACGAAGAAAAAATAATCAGATACAAATAGATTTAAACTGAACTTGAATTTATAAAAAGCAAGTAATAAATACTAGGTTGACCTGAAACGTTTTCAACCTCATCTGTAGTGTTATATAGACAACTATGTTTTGTAATAATAAATAAATGAGAATGACATTAGAAAACTGTATATTTAGATAGTCACTCTCAAATTATTGTCATATTTCCAGGTTCGTAGTTTGCCCATAACAATTTTTTAAAACCTTCCTCCTAATCAACAAAGAAATAATAAACTTTGATTATAAATTCTGTATTATCTAATAAAAGAGAATTATTTCCACGTTAATTAAGCTGATGTAAATCGAAATTGAATACCCTGCCCTAAAGTTTATCGTAAAGGCATTAAAGATCAAATGAGCTAATATTTAAAACGGAATAAGGAATTTATATCAACTGATGCATTATTTGAAGGTAAAGGAAAAAGAATTGCTATCACTATACAAATTCGATGGTAAAATCGATATTTATCGTTATAATTATCGATTTACCACGTGAGTCAACATTAAATGCGTAGTCGATATGAAATAAGTGGCTGCTCTTGAACTGTATCGATCGCTCAGACTGTGCACCGGGGCCATGACATCAACACCTATAAACGCAATGTTGGTGGAATGCTTAGAACCACCCCTACACATCGGTTGGACATTCCTTAGGCGCAAGTTCATCCTAAGACTACTTGAAATAAAGGATAACCAACTCATTGCAAAAATATCTGCTCTTACAGTTCAGCTCACGAATCGGAGGTGCTGGCAACAGAAGGAGGCCCTTCGCTCACAACTGCCTTCTCGGAGGTAAAACAATACAATAAGATAATATTCAGGTCATGCCTCCTTCCAGTACATTTGCATAAAACTATGAGCGCCATGATGAGACTAGATATTATCCTGGACATAAAATTTATGACGGAAGGTAGTAATAACGAAGCTATTTTGAAGAACCACATTGCAAATCTGGCAGGCAAACCCACATGCCTATACACGGATGGCTCTAAATCCGAAAACTTGGTGGGTTGCGCCTTTGTGGATCCTGCGAATGAAAAGTGGGGCCTATATCACCTACCAGAAGAAACATCGGTCTACAGTGCTGAATTAAAAGCCATTGTGACAGCTTTAGAATACAGTTGCGGACAGACCGGCTGGCAGATTCTCGATCCGTCCTACTGAGATTATCCAACCTTGCAGCGGACAACGGAAGAAGCTGGTTAATATACGAGGTCCTACAGTTGGTAGCAAGGTTTAGAAAAAAGGACTCTGAGGTAACATTTATCTGGACTAAAGATCACGCCGGAATAGAAGGCAATGAATTAGCTGATCGGCTGGTTAAGGCAGCACCACATCGCGGCATAAAAATAAAACATATTCCGGCCTCTGACTTGATCCCCCTACTCCATTATAAAGCTAGAAAGGAATGGAACAGACAGTGGAGATCAAAAGACCTACACAAAGCTTGTCATTACAGATAGATCCACCCAACAATCCCACGGACATGATGATACGACAACACGCCAACTACAAAGAAGGTCACATCATTTGTCTCCAGACTGAAATTCAAACCACGGTCGCTATCCGAGCCATCTCTACAGGATCGACATGGTCAACTCCCCCATGTGTGAGTGTGATGGCAGAAGCTTTGGGAATATTGCCCACATATTTTTTGCCTGCAGACGACATTGGGATGAATCATCAGTAGGGGGGGAAGGATGGACCAAGCCAGAAACCGGGAAAACCCGTGACGTAACGAAGTGGTGGGGGGGACCTACCTCCCCTCCCCTCCGGCGGGCTTTTGAATCAGCCAATCAGCGTTCAGGTGGTGGGGGGACCTCCCTTGGCGGGCGTTCAAACCTCAATTTAGTTCTTTGGTCGGCCGCACAGATGGCGGCAGCAGTCGGGCTTGCGCATACGTTAGTTCCCCGATCGGCCGCACAGATGGCAGCATCTCCCAAGGGCTTAATTTCTTTGCCGTTAGTACTTTGACTGACTGGTAGATGGCGTTCGGTGCCAGTATTTCCGGCGCGCTCTGCGAAATGTGTACAATTCCCACTCGACTGTTATCTCTGTTTGCTTATCCATTAAGCGTGATGAAATGTGTACTCTTCGCGTCGGCTGACTATTTCTGTTCTGGCAAGATGCAAATATTTCAGCACAGTAAAATATTTTCTTCGGTTCTTAAGCGTAAATCATTGCAATTTTACTAAAAACAAAAAAAGTGCAAATCAACGGATATTACGTGAACAGACATCGGTAGCGTTGGGGCTAGGTCGCCGGTTCGAGTCCGGCCGCGGTGTTTTTATTGAAAAAAGCCGTTCCAACTCGTCAATTTCAAAATCAAAATTTTAGTTTCCATACCTAGAGAGTATGGCGCCAGCCTACCTTGAATAAAAAATAAGTCGAAAAGCATAAATGTTTCCTTTTAACGTTCGATATGGAAAAAAAAACCGTCATAAACTCCAGATATAAATTCTATGTGTACCTGTTTTCATGAAATTATTTAGCGTTCTTGCCTCGCATTCGGGAGGACGGAGGTTCGAATCCCCATCCAGGCATCCATGGTTTCCCAAAATCACTCCAGGTGAATGGTGGGATGCTTCCTTCAAAAGACCATGACCGAATTCATTCCCATTGCTTTCCCGTCTCTAAAGACCACGAAAAAAAAAATCGACTGCCGATGTGCATAGTATCCCGTTTCTAGGGCGTCCAACACAGCGTTCGTATGATTGCAGAATTTTGTACAGAGTCTCAGGCTTGCAGCGAATTTCGTATGCATTTGTTCAGGTGTCCTGCTATCGATAAGGAATTCAGGTTGCGCCATATGCTCATTGCACTGCAAAACCGCCCCAGCGGAATACATAGAAATATTTCAGCATTCACTTCGGTTCAAGAAGAAATTATTACGAGATGAGGATAATTATTATATGTCAGTTTTCGTAGTACAAATCTAGGAAACATTTTTTATGGTAGCCCAATCACTCGTGTTTGCAAAACGAAAATCGAAAATTTTGTTTTCATTCTGGGTGAACAGATAAACTGCTTGAGTCTTTGTATTTAATTAAAAAATAGACCATGTGAAAGCGTAACTTTTACGTTTAAAACGTGATAATGAACCATGAAATAGCTCAAATTCACATCTATACAATGCAGTTCTGATATTCGAATTTGGCAGAGGGTGCTTTGCACAAAAAATAACTCTGTGTGAATAACAAGAGGAAATAAGCGTCAGTACGGTGGGATTCCAATATAATTAATCGTTAATGATAACTCGCGAATTTCTGTCACACCCCCCATTATTTTAATATATTAAATTATGTGCAATGAAACAAAGTGAGAATCCAACTAATGTTTTAAACTAAAAGAAGTGATTTCCTCCTGGATGTGTCTGCAACCTCGATGAACTTTGTGTGTATTTCTATCCTATTGCTATGGCATTAACTTGCCTGCCCATTTTATCTGAAAAATGCTTACTAAATTAGATTCACATAATTATCATTGCCTAATGCAAAGTTGTAGATGTGAAATCCAGTTTCTTTCCCTACAGACATTTCTGAAGTGATTACATGTTAATCTCTCCACTGATGTCAAACCAATCAGCCTGTAATTTTTTCAAGCTTATTTCTCAACCCTGCAGACTCAGTCTTTCGACAAGAGCCCCACATGAAAATACTTGTGACAGTCGATTTGAAAGCCAGTTTCTTTCCCTACAGACATTCCAGAAGTGAATACACGTTAATCTCTCCACTTATATCAAACCAATCAGCATGTAATTTTTTTTCAAGCCTATTTCTCAACCCTGTCTTTGGACAAGAGGCCACTTGAAAATATTTGTGACAAAGCCTTTCCCACATCAAAGCTAGAAAAAAATCAAAGTTTCCAGTTTGACAATGGCAAAGCTCAAGGAATGGAAACATCAGTACGACTCCTTATTTCCCTAATCTTATCTCTGTTGCCATTGGTATAAAATATTTAATCACACTCTTAATTGTTGCCATCAAGGTCAAACCTTTGTCGTCTGTATCAATTCTGTTATGCTTTCGTAAGCAATCACAAATTGAGTGTCCTTAGCTGTACTTTGTCTAAAATTCCAATCAATCCCTTGTGACACATCAGTGATTGACACCTTTAACTGTATTTTACAGCACAGCACGTATGTTCCAGGAACGAAATACGTCTGTTAATCTTACTAATTTCACCCATGTCGAATCGAAGTACGCCAGTCCTATGTGATAAAAATCGAGTCACGCTAAGCACAGAACATGCCTGAGACCATCGCCTGTAACCAAGGTGGAGATATAGAAAATTTACCCACTTCCTTATAGAAGAAATCCAGTGCACTATTCCTAATTCTTTCACCAAGATCCACCCCTAGCCTCATCGCCAACATACGCCCAGCACTTCCGTCAAACCACCTTCTGTTTTCCAATGATTCCCTGATCAGTTACAGACAGGGTTACCTTCTGTTCGTGCGTTAAAGTAAACCAAAATTGAAATTCGCAAAGTCTTCTCCTAATCAGTAGCCAGGTACCAAAATGTTCACTTAAGGTGCTTCTACTGCAGTTTTCCAGGAAAATTCACCCCTTTTCCAGGAAATTATTTTTCAATAAATCAGGACCCAGGAGAGTTCTCCATTCGGTTTAAAATGTTCCCATCTAACGCCAACCTTCGGATTCAGGACCAAGTGTGACATTTGTTTGTAATTGCATGCTTTGTTCAAGTAACCACGATAAAGTTACCATAATGCTCTTAGCTAACTGATAGTTTCTTGGTCATCAAACAGACATCATAACCCACATTTTCATAGAAGATCCCCACACATCGACAAGTATCCAAAACGTCACCATAGGTTCTATTACGCCTAAGATAGTGCTCACATTTGAACTGTCGTAAATTGTTAGGTCAAAGTGGGTGTTTAGATATTTTATCCACTCAGGCCTCATCACCTAAAGTCTAGTGCGAGATTGTGGTCATGGTCAACTTAGGCTTCATACACCACTCAGAATTATTCCACCAATATCCATTCTAACAGCATTATACGCCACCTACAGCCACTCAACACTCTTCCTATCTTCCAATGACATCCCAGCCCCAGCTCCTTTATTATGTCACTTACTGAATATTTTACACAGATAAATCTAACTGCCCTCCTTTGCACCTTGCATTTGATGTACAAAAAATGTGGACTCCATACTACACCACACAAGCAATGGTCTGACTGTGGGTTTGTACCCAAGTCCTTCGCTTCTCTGGTACATCACCCCTCTCTGTTAAATGATTTTTATGTAGTGAGAATCAAAATTCACATGCCAACACAAACGGCAGTAAACTGTAAAGAGCACATCGAAATGGGAGATTGTCTAAGCCCTGAAACAATGGTTAGAAGCACACGTTGATAATTCTATAACCATATATTTTAGACTCAAATCCACAGAGGAATGACACACGCACACACTTGTACATGCATACAGCGAGGATCGACAGAACTAACAGCAAGCATCACGGAAACGATGAAGTGGGGGCAGAATTGTCGTTACAACTGATTAACTGGACAGAACTATCGTTACAAAAATCATCAGACAGACGAGTTACTTACGCTTACATGCACAAAGAGAGACGCAGATACACATGTCCAAGTCTACACAACTACCGGTACCAATCATGGAAACAAAAAAGTGGTGTAGTACTCTCTTGCCTCATGACTGGCTGAAAAACAGAAGTCTCCTTACATATCATCAGCCTGGCGAGATAGAAGGTGTGCAAAAGATGGCATGTTTTCACCATAAACCTAAGTGTTTATACCATAAATAGTGTTCATCACGCCCCAGTTGATTACATTTACCATCAACACGTCTCTCCCACACCACAACCCTTTCTACCATTCAGTAAAAAAGTGACGCAGGTACCATGAGTTGCAATAGACACTTGACTATCAGATCTCACCCACAAATCCATACATCTCAATACACTAGCACAAACAAACATAAGTGGAGGGGACAGCAAAATCATTCGTCCAGACAGACGTGTTTATAGAAGGTATTACCATATTTACACATACAGACACAGAGAGAGACGCACAAACACTCACATTTCCATGCCTTCAGCGAGCTAGACACAACAACCAGCCCCAATCATGGCGACGAAAAAGTGGGGTAGAACCCCCATGGCTCATAACTGACCAAAAAATCATCAGTAACATATGTTCCAAGCACCATACTCTTCACATCAACATCATCTCATTTATTTCACACTACAGACCTCACTACCATCCAGTATCATGTGTGCTAGGTACAAAACTGTTCGCACCAACACGTCTATCCCACACCTAAGCTTTTTCTGCCATTCAGTAACATGTGCCCCCCATGTACCACGAGTAGCAGTAGACACTTGGTCATCAGACAGATATCATAACTCCCATATTCATACTAGGTCTCACCCACAAATCCATATGTCACCTCACACAAGCATAAGTGCAGGAACAGCACATCATACATCCAGAAAAACGAGATAAAGGAAGGTATCACCACATTTACGCAAAAAACACACAGAGATAGAGATGCATACACACGTACATTTCCATGCCTACAGCGATCTCGACTCAACAACTAGCCCAATCATGGCAACGAAAAAGTGGAACAGAACACCCATGACTGGCCAAAAATCATAGAAAGACACACACACACTCACATGTCAATGCATTCACACAGTTCCATTCATCACCACACATAACTGGAGGAAAGAGACTGAACATGCTAGATCCAAACTGAAGAGTTACAGGATGTGTGAAGTTTGAAATCACAGCCACATCTCGCCCACACCGCAACCCTTTCTGTCATTTAGTAATATGTGCCCCCATGTACCACGAGTAGCAGTAGACACTTGGTCATCAGACAGATATCATAACTCCCATATTCATACTAGGTCTCACCCACAAATCCATATGTCACCTCACACAAGCATAAGTGCAGGAACAGCACATCATACATCCAGACAAACGAGATAAAGGAAGGTATCACCACATTTACGCAAAAAAAACACACAGAGATAGAGACGCATACACACGTACATTTCCATGCCTACAGCGATCTCGACTCAACAACTAGCCCAATCGTGGCAACGAAAAAGTGAAACAGAACACCCATGACTGGCCAAAAATCATAGAAAGACACACATACACACACACACTCACATGTCAAAGCATTCACGCAGTTCCATTCATCACCATACATAACTGGAGGAAAGAGACTGAACATGCTAGATCCAAACTGAAGAGTTACAGGATGTGTGAAGTTTGAAATCACAGTCACATCTCTCCCACACCGCAACCCTTTCGGTCATTTAATAACATGTGACCCAGGTACCATGAGTTACAATAGACACTTGTCTATCAGACGGGTATCATAACCTCCATATTCATACTAGGTCTCACCCACAAACCCATACGTCTCCACACAAGCACAAACATATGGGAGGAACAGCAATTCATACGTCCAGATAAATGAGTTTAAGGAAGGTATCACCATACTTACGCATACAGACACAGAGAAAGACGCACACAGACACATATATCCATGCCTACAGCGAGCTCAACACAACAACCAGCCCAATCATGGCAAAGAAAAAGTGGGACAGAACCCCCATGGCTCAAGACTGACAAAAAAAAATCATCATTAACATGTGTTCCAAGTAACAAACTCCTCACATCAAAATCATATCATTTAACTCACACTACAGACCTCTCTGCCATTCAGTATCGTTGGTAATATGTACAAAGCTAATTTCATAAGTTACCACATACATACAAGTAATTGCAGGAAAGGGTCCCGACACACGACATCCACACTGAGGTGTTACATGATAGGCAGATGATAGCATGTCTTTACAATACATCTCAGTGCTCACCACACATACTTGATTTTTAATGTGCCATCAGTATAGCTGGTGGCTGGAACTAAGCTCTTGGCAATGTTTGGCCAAAAGTCATTTGTTAATAGCAGCTCATCAAAGACAAATTTTGGGTGAACCTGCCCAGGCGGGCGCGGCGGGAGGTGGCCACCCTTCCTCGCAGCGGACGCGTACATCGTGTTCTAGTAGGTCGGTATACCGGCGCATATTACCGCCTCGAGCGCAATGAAATTCCGGTCTTCAGTGCGGTCCTAAAAATGCGGTTACCGGTAGTAGGTCCCGGTCGGAAAACTCCGGTAAACCATCGCGGTCCGCGCTTTTAGACCGGCGTATTACGGTATTTCTGTCCGCAGTGGGGAAGGGTGGCCACCTCCCGCCGCGCCCGCCTGGGCAGGTTCACCCAAAATTTGTCTTTGATGAGCTGCTATTAACAAATGACTTTTGGCCAAACATTGCCAAGAGCTTAGTTCCAGCCACCAGCTATACTGATGGCACATTAAAAATCAAGTATGTGTGGTGAGCACTGAGATGTATTGTAAAGACATGCTATCATCTGCCTATCATGTAACACCTCAGTGTGGATGTCGTGTGTCGGGACCCTTTCCTGCAATTACTTGTATGTATGTGGTAACTTATGAAATTAGCTTTGTACATATTACCAACGATACTGAATGGCAGAGAGGTCTGTAGTGTGAGTTAAATGATATGATTTTGATGTGAGGAGTTTGTTACTTGGAACACATGTTAATGATGATTTTTTTTTGTCAGTCTTGAGCCATGGGGGTTCTGTCCCACTTTTTCTTTGCCATGATTGGGCTGGTTGTTGTGTTGAGCTCGCTGTAGGCATGGATATATGTGTCTGTGTGCGTCTTTCTCTGTGTCTGTATGCGTAAGTATGGTGATACCTTCCTTAAACTCATTTATCTGGACGTATGAATTGCTGTTCCTCCCATATGTTTGTGCTTGTGTGGAGACGTATGGGTTTGTGGGTGAGACCTAGTATGAATATGGAGGTTATGATACCCGTCTGATAGACAAGTGTCTATTGTAACTCATGGTACCTGGGTCACATGTTATTAAATGACCGAAAGGGTTGCGGTGTGGGAGAGATGTGACTGTGATTTCAAACTTCACACATCCTGTAACTCTTCAGTTTGGATCTAGCATGTTCAGTCTCTTTCCTCCAGTTATGTATGGTGATGAATGGAACTGCGTGAATGCTTTGACATGTGAGTGTGTGTGTGTATGTGTGTCTTTCTATGATTTTTGGCCAGTCATGGGTGTTCTGTTTCACTTTTTCGTTGCCACGATTGGGCTAGTTGTTGAGTCGAGATCGCTGTAGGCATGGAAATGTACGTGTGTATGCGTCTCTATCTCTGTGTGTTTTTTTTGCGTAAATGTGGTGATACCTTCCTTTATCTCGTTTGTCTGGATGTATGATGTGCTGTTCCTGCACTTATGCTTGTGTGAGGTGACATATGGATTTGTGGGTGAGACCTAGTATGAATATGGGAGTTATGATATCTGTCTGATGACCAAGTGTCTACTGCTACTCGTGGTACATGGGGGCACATATTACTAAATGACAGAAAGGGTTGCGGTGTGGGCGAGATGTGGCTGTGATTTCAAACTTCACACATCCTGTAACTCTTCAGTTTGGATCTAGCATGTTCAGTCTCTTTCCTCCAGTTATGTGTGGTGATGAATGGAACTGTGTGAATGCATTGACATGTGAGTGTGTGTGTGTGTCTTTCTATGATTTTTGGCCAGTCATGGGTGTTCTGTTCCACTTTTTCGTTGCCATGATTGGGCTAGTTGTTGAGTCGAGATCGCTGTAGGCATGGAAATGTACGTGTGTATGCATCTCTATCTCTGTGTGTTTTTTTGCGTAAATGTGGTGATACCTTCCTTTATCTCGTTTTTCTGGATGTATGATGTGCTGTTCCTGCACTTATGCTTGTGTGAGGTGACATATGGATTTGTGGGTGAGACCTAGTATGAATATGGGAGTTATGATATCTGTCTGATGACCAAGTGTCTACTGCTACTCGTGGTACATGGGGGCACATATTACTAAATGACAGAAAGGGTTGCGGTGTGGGCGAGATGTGGCTGTGATTTCAAACTTCACACATCCTGTAACTCTTCAGTTTGGATCTAGCATGTTCAGTCTCTTTCCTCCAGTTATGTGTGGTGATGAATGGAACTGTGTGAATGCATTGACATGTGAGTGTGTGTGTGTGTCTTTCTATGATTTTTGGCCAGTCATGGGTGTTCTGTTCCACTTTTTCGTTGCCATGATTGGGCTAGTTGTTGAGTCGAGATCGCTGTAGGCATGGAAATGTACGTGTGTATGCATCTCTATCTCTGTGTGTTTTTTTGCGTAAATGTGGTGATACCTTCCTTTATCTCGTTTTTCTGGATGTATGATGTGCTGTTCCTGCACTTATGCTTGTGTGAGGTGACATATGGATTTGTGGGTGAGACCTAGTATGAATATGGGAGTTATGATATCTGTCTGATGACCAAGTGTCTACTGCTACTCGTGGTACATGGGGGGCACATGTTACTGAATGGCAGAAAAAGCTTAGGTGTGGGATAGACGTGTTGGTGCGAACAGTTTTGTACCTAGCACACATGATACTGGATGGTAGTGAGGTCATGTAGTGTGAAATAAATGAGATGATGTTGATGTGAAGAGTATGGTGCTTGGAACATATGTTACTGATGATTTTTTGGTCAGTTATGAGCCAGTGGGGGTTCTACCCCACTTTTTCGTCGCCATGATTGGGGCTGGTTGTTGTGTCTAGCTCGCTGAAGGCATGGAAATGTGAGTGTTTGTGCGTCTCTCTCTGTGTCTGTATGTGTAAATATGGTAATACCTTCTATAAACACGTCTGTCTGGACGAATGATTTTGCTGTCCCCTCCACTTATGTTTGTTTGTGCTAGTGTATTGAGATGTATGGATTTGTGGGTGAGATCTGATAGTCAAGTGTCTATTGCAACTCATGGTACCTGCGTCACTTTTTTACTGAATGGTAGAAAGGGTTGTGGTGTGGGAGAGACGTGTTGATGGTAAATGTAATCAACTGGGGCGTGATGAACACTATTTATGGTATAAACACTTAGGTTTATGGTGAAAACATGCCATCTTTTGCACACCTTCTATCTCGCCAGGCTGATGATATGTAAGGAGACTTCTGTTTTTCAGCCAGTCATGAGGCAAGAGAGTACTACACCACTTTTTTGTTTCCATGATTGGTACCGGTAGTTGTGTAGACTTGGACATGTGTATCTGCGTCTCTCTTTGTGCATGTAAGCGTAAGTAACTCGTCTGTCTGATGATTTTTGTAACGATAGTTCTGTCCAGTTAATCAGTTGTAACGACAATTCTGCCCCCACTTCATCGTTTCCGTGATGCTTGCTGTCAGTTCTGTCGATCTCGCTGTATGCATGTACAAGTGTGTGCGTGTGTCATTCCTCTGTGGATTTGAGTCTAAAATATATGGTTATAGAATTATCAACGTGTGCTTCTAACCATTGTTTCAGGGCTTAGACAATCTCCCATTTCGATGTGCTCTTTACAGTTTACTGCCGTTTGTGTTGGCATGTGAATTTTGATTCTCACTACATAAAAATCATTTAACAGAGAGGGGTGATGTACCAGAGAAGCGAAGGACTTGGGTACAAACCCACAGTCAGACCATTGCTTGTGTGGTGTAGTATGGAGTCCACATTTTTTGTACATCAAATGCAAGGTGCAAAGGAGGGCAGTTAGATTTATCTGTGTAAAATATTCAGTAAGTGACATAATAAAGGAGCTGGGGCTGGGATGTCATTGGAAGATAGGAAGAGTGTTGAGTGGCTGTAGGTGGCGTATAATGCTGTTAGAATGGATATTGGTGGAATAATTCTGAGTGGTGTATGAAGCCTAAGTTGACCATGACCACAATCTCGCACTAGACTTTAGGTGATGAGGCCTGAGTGGATAAAATATCTAAACACCCACTTTGACCTAACAATTTACGACAGTTCAAATGTGAGCACTATCTTAGGCGTAATAGAACCTATGGTGACGTTTTGGATACTTGTCGATGTGTGGGGATCTTCTATTAAAATGTGGGTTATGATGCCTGTTTGATGACCAAGAAACTATCAGTTAGCTAAGAGCATTATGGTAACTTTATCGTGGTTACTTGAACAAAGCATGCAATTACAAACAAATGTCACACTTGGCCCTGAATCCGAAGGTTGGCGTTAGATGGGAACATTTTAAACCGAATGGAGAACTCTCCTGGGTCCTGATTTATTGAAAAATAATTTCCTGGAAAAGGGGTGAATTTTCCTGGAAAACTGCAGTAGAAGCACCTTAAGTGAACATTTTGGTACCTGGCTACTGATTAGGAGAAGACTTTGCGAATTTTCAATTTTTGGTTTACTTTAACGCACGAACAGAAGGTAACCCTGTCTGTAACTGATCAGGGAATCATTGGAAAACAGAAGGTGGTTTGACGAAGTGCTGGGCGTATGTTGGCGATGAGGCTAGGGGTGGATCTTGGTGAAAGAATTAGGAATAGTGCACTGGATTTCTTCTATAAGGAAGTGGGTAAATTTTCTATATCTCCACCTTGGTTACAGGCGATGGTCTCAGGCATGTTCTGTGCTTAGCGTGACTCGATTTTTATCACATAGGACTGGCGTACTTCGATTCGACATGGGTGAAATTAGTAAGATTAACAGACGTATTTCGTTCCTGGAACATACGTGCTGTGCTGTAAAATACAGTTAAAGGTGTCAATCACTGATGTGTCACAAGGGATTGATTGGAATTTTAGACAAAGTACAGCTAAGGACACTCAATTTGTGATTGCTTACGAAAGCATAACAGAATTGATACAGACGACAAAGGTTTGACCTTGATGGCAACAATTACGAGTGTAATGAAATATTTTATACCAATGGCAGCAGATATAAGTTAGATAAATAAGGCGTCGTACTGATGCTAATATGAATTATATCTTCCCTCACTGCATTCCATGAACTTTGCCATGGTCATACTGGAAACTTTGATTTTTTTTTTTTTTTCTAGCTTTGATGTGGGAAAGGCTTTCTCACAAATATTTTCAAGTGGCCTCTTGTCCAAAGACAGGGTTGAGAAATAGGCTTGAAAAAAAATTACATGCTGATTGGTTTGATATAAGTGGAGAGATTAACGTGTATTCACTTCTGGAATGTCTGTAGGGAAAGAAACTGGCTTTCAAATCGACTGTCACAAGTATTTTCATGTGGGGCTCTTGTCGAAAGACTGAGTCTGCAGGGTTGAGAAATAAGCTTGAAAAAATTACAGGCTGATTGGTTTGACATCAGTGGAGAGATTAACATGTAATCACTTCAGAAATGTCTGTAGGGAAAGAAACTGGATTTCACATCTACAACTTTGCATTAGGCAATGATAATTATGTGAATCTAATTTAGTAAGCATTTTTCAGATAAAATGGGCAGGCAAGTTAATGCCATAGCAATAGGATAGAAATACACACAAAGTTCATCGAGGTTGCAGACACATCCAGGAGGAAATCACTTCTTTTAGTTTAAAACATTAGTTGGATTCTCACTTTGTTTCATTGCACATAATTTAATATATTAAAATAATGGGGGGTGTGACAGAAATTCGCGAGTTATCATTAACGATTAATTATATTGGAATCCCACCGTACTGACGCTTATTTCCTCTTGTTATTCACACAGAGTTATTTTTTGTGCAAAGCACCCTCTGCCAAATTCGAATATCAGAACTGCATTGTATAGATGTGAATTTGAGCTAAGTCAGGACATTTCATGGTTCATTATCACGTTTTAAACGTAAAAGTTACGCTTTCACATGGTCTATTTTTTAATTAAATACAAAGACTCAAGCAGTTTATCTGTTCACCCAGAATGAAAACAAAATTTTCGATTTTCGTTTTGCAAACACGAGTGATTGGGCTACCATAAAAAATGTTTCCTAGATTTGTACTACGAAAACTGACATATAATAATTATCCTCATCTCGTAATAATTTCTTCTTGAACCGAAGTGAATGCTGAAATATTTCTATGTATTCCGCTGGGGCGGTTTTGCAGTGCAATGAGCATATGGCGCAACCTGAATTCCTTATCGATAGCAGGACACCTGAACAAATGCATACGAAATTCGCTGCAAGCCTGAGACTCTGTACAAAATTCTGCAATCATACGAACGCTGTGTTGGACGCCCTAGAAACGGGATACTATGCACATCGGCAGTCGATTTTTTTTTTTCGTGGTCTTTAGAGACGGGAAAGCAATGGGAATGAATTCGGTCATGGTCTTTTGAAGGAAGCATCCCACCATTCACCTGGAGTGATTTTGGGAAACCATGGATGCCTGGATGGGGATTCGAACCTCCGTCCTCCCGAATGCGAGGCAAGAACGCTAAATAATTTCATGAAAACAGGTACACATAGAATTTATATCTGGAGTTTATGACGGTTTTTTTTCCATATCGAACGTTAAAAGGAAACATTTATGCTTTTCGACTTATTTTTTATTCAAGGTAGGCTGGCGCCATACTCTCTAGGTATGGAAACTAAAATTTTGATTTTGAAATTGACGAGTTGGAACGGCTTTTTTCAATAAAAACACCGCGGCCGGACTCGAACCGGCGACCTAGCCCCAACGCTACCGATGTCTGTTCACGTAATATCCGTTGATGTGCACTTTTTTTGTTTTTAGTAAAATTGCAATGATTTACGCTTAAGAACCGAAGAAAATATTTTACTGTGCTGAAATATTTGCATCTTGCCAGAACAGAAATAGTCAGCCGACCCGAAGAGTACACATTTCATCACGCTTAATGGATAAGCAAACAGAGATAACAGTCGAGTGGGAATTGTACACATTTCGCAGAGCGCGCCGGAAATACTGGCACCGAACGCCATCTACCAGTCAGTCAAAGTACTAACGGCAAAGAAATTAAGCCCTTGGGAGATGCTGCCATCTGTGCGGCCGATCGGGGAACTAACGTATGCGCAAGCCCGACTGCTGCCGCCATCTGTGCGGCCGACCAAAGAACTAAATTGAGGTTTGAACGCCCGCCAAGGGAGGTCCCCCCACCACCTGAACGCTGATTGGCTGATTCAAAAGCCCGCCGGAGGGGAGGGGAGGTAGGTCCCCCCCCACCACTTCGTTACGTCACGGGTTTTCCCGGTTTCTGGCTTGGTCCATCCTTCCCCCCCTACTATCATCAATATTAATAGCAGAGTTGCGCCGTCTCAGGGCAGAACTTCCTACCAAGGTGCAGACCCTCCTTCAAAAGAATAAAGCGGAAATATTCATGATCCTCTTCAAGTTTGCGAGGAACAACATCGAAATATGACACCTGAACGAGCTGAATAAAGAAGTCACATGGGCGGACCTTAAACAAAACCATATACACTCAACAAAAAACAAATCCTATAACAACTCTGACCAACAGAATAATCTGAGTGAAACATTTTAATATCTAGCATGTTAAATATTGTATTTTATAAATTTGTATGCCACATATTTTTGTACATATATTGTATGCCATATATCGATAAATGTATACGCACTTATAAATTGTAAATCTGCCCCTGTACTTAACCAAAGGATAATATGTAGTATTTGATTAGATGTAATCCGCTGGCTGTATGGTACACACCAAATGCCAATAAAAATAAATAAAACTTTATTAAACCTAACACATTTGCGCAACAGATATTTTTACGAGAAAGGGTGAGCAAAATGTGCAGTAGTCTTACATTCGCGAACAGCTCATTTATTCATATAGAAACACTAAGGAAAAATTGGATCAGAATTACGAGAAGAGAACGGTGGGACTGACTCTCCTCTGATGGAAGTGGGGTAAGAGGAACGTGTCTTCCCGGAAGACAGTGTGTTGAACACTTTCGGACCTCCCATGGGCAATGGTATTGCACCGGCTAATCTTTTCAGCGGAAGCTGTAACAAATCTTGTAGGAAGCAACGTGTGGGAAGATATCTCTGTACTTTTAAAATGATCATCGAAGGCGTATCTCGGTTAAAGAGCGAATACCTCGCTTGCAAAATGTAATATGAAAATACTGTCTACAATGATTAGCTGGGGAAGAAACAAATGGTCTCACAAAACAACAGGAACACGACGATGGAACTGAAAAGGAAATGATTTTATGCTCCACAATATAAAGAAAAATAATTACCTCAAGAACACATTTCAAAGAACCATCCAAATTCAGTTATAGTTTGCTACGTGATTTGGACAAATGGAGCACGTAGATTTAAAAAAACTGGTAAATGTTTTGGTTTTCTAACTTAATCATGTCGTTACATAAACCTACAGCTGTGTAGTCGTTTAACGTATTGGAAATTGTTTATAACCAGAATAGTAAGATTTAATTTAAAACGTTCAAGTCTAAGATGGAAATTGAATCTGCAACCCCTGCAACGCGAGGGCATTGCAGTGACCACTACGTAGTCTAGGACCTTGCTGTTAGGTTACAATGCAGTAGGGTGGTTAGGTTCTGAAATATATAACGTATGTTTGTTACTGTAAACTAGGAATAACTATTGCGAAAGTAGTATTACTTATACTATTCATGTAAACATTCTGTGGTTATTACAGTTGCTGCTCTTACCAGATGTGGGAATTCTCCTGTACTCGCTCTTTCGCCATTCAGAATATGCGATGTAGGGCTGGCCCTCAAGAAGTCTTTGTAGTTTTCACAGGCTGAAATGAATTGTTAAATTTTTAAGTGTTTATAATAATAAGTAAACTGATACAGTTCTGCAAAGAAGATGCAAAGTAGAAGCATCCTATAGATTCCTGAAATTTAGACCTAATCCAAAAAGTTGTCAATGGATTTATTCGTGAAATAAAAATATATGTAACTATATAAGTAAACATGTAACTGTTTTAAAATTTACTCTTCAGTTAAATGTATCTGATTTAGATAAATTTTAATCTGTTCGTTCATGCTGTTGTACGCATTTCGTACTATTAGCATTTTAAAGTACGGCGTTATGCAGTCAGTTAAACGACTGTATTTCGGAAGCTTTACCCAGAAGACAAATACTAGCGATGATGATAAAGTACATTCCTCTCTCATTTCTAACCACAGTGGTCTCAAGTTGAAAAAATAAGCTGTTAGGACCTTTCCATTTTTCTCACATACAGGTAACATAACAAATACAAACAGTCGTGCTTAATTTTGGTGCAGATATTTCTTTTTAGGATATTTATGTTTTCAAATTTTCAGTAGCCTCTTTGCCTGTTTCCGAAACTCTCGTGTGTAAATTTCTCATGATGTTTTTTTATTTTTCCACAAACAAAAATATAAAAAACAGAGTTATCTATCCGAAAAGAAATAATTTCTGTCTTTTGGGTTCGTGATGGTAGCTTCTGGCTAGATGTAATCTTGATAACTGTATTACTACTTCTAGCCTGTTTATTTAATAATTTTTTCACTTCTTTTTTTAATTCTAAGCTCGATAAATAATGAAAATTTATCGAACAGTAAAGGGAGGACAAGGATTTGTATCTAGTTCCAGAAATTTTAGGTCCATGTTTTCAGCATCATCATTAGTGTTCTGATCTAAGGCTGCTCCACAATGCTCTTCTGTCTCCTGTCCTACTCGTCATGTTCATGTACTTTCTGTTTCCTTTGATGTTATCTACGATCTTGTACCTCCTTATCCTCTCACTCTCCTCCCACAAAATACAAGTAGTTCTTCCAAGGCGTCTTTTAACAAGCATTACATTCTCAGCTAGTGCCCCATCCAGTTCTTCCTTCCTTTTTTTTATGACTTCCTTATCTCAACAACCCTTACCGGCACTTCAACATTGCCCACTGTTTCCATCCAGCTTGTTCCTCTCCATTATTCACCACATCCACATCTCAAACGCTTCTATTCGTTTTTCATCTTCTCGTTTCTCAGTTATTCACGGTTTACCGAAATTAAAATTATGTCTCAATAAGGACCTCTACTAATTTCCTTTCCATTCTTAGGTAACGTTTCTCTCCTGGCTTCAACGTCCACTGCCGAAAAGGCGCAAAACTCAAATGAATTAATAACAACAATAATAACAAATTGTTGACAGACTTGAAAAATAGGCAGGAAAGTCTAGAAATCCCACCTTGTAAGTTTTTATATAAAAAAGAGACAAACTACTTTCTTCAAAAACAATATATTTTTTTTTCTAATGGCTTTACGCCTCGTCGACGCCAAGGCCATTAGAAGCGTAAAGTACTGGGGCAAGGAACGGGAAGGAATTTGGCGATGGCCTTAAGAAGGAACCATCCCGGCATTCGTTTGGAATGATTTCGAAAAATTATGGAAAACCGAAATCTGAAAGGCAGGACGGATATTCGAAACCACGTACTCCCGAATGCGAAGCCAGAGCATTGTTGCTCACCCACCACGCTCGGTCACAATCAACAGACCGTTCAATATTCAGAACTAAACTTAACCGAACACAGGGTGCCCTTTCTTCAACCGCGTTCTCTCCTCCAGATTACAGCGACGATCGAATACTTCTTCAACAAGCTGGAGCTGCCATTGAAGCAGGTGTAGTGTGTTATAATGCATCTTGTTTAGATGGATTTCGCTAGGATAAACGAACTGTTTGCTTCAGAGAAAACGCTTTTGATCAAACAGTGCCGGTTGGGAGGGCCGCTTAGACCCCAATTTCAGCGAAATGTTTTGATCTTAAATCTATGAGCGGCGAAAAAGCATGGTTCCTCTCCCCTTTCGCCCTAGGTGACGGGTTGTTCTTGGGAGGCGGTCAGCGGCACAGAGTTGCAGGACGTGGTGTTTCTGATTAATATACTGGAAGGTGACGTGTACCTCAGAGACAGAGTTTGGCTGGCGACACATACTGAGAGGAGGCATTAAGTTTAGTGACTTTCAGTACTGAAAGGAGTTAAGCCGACCGAGAAACTTCATATCGGGTCTAGAACGTTGTGATCTGACCGTTCGAGAAAGAGATCGGTAAGTACACTATTCAAATTGGGTAGAATAGGTGAAAAGAGCTGCGTTTCTGTCTGGTAGATCTGTTTTGTATGGTGATAATAAGGATTAATAGTTAATAAAAGAAAAAAAATTGAATTACGTCATTCTTTTAGTAAAACCTCTGTTACTTATTTTTTTAAAAATAAAATAAATTGTCTACAAAATATGGTACAGGACATAGGACTACAGATATCTTTTGAAAAGACTGAAATCATGGTAACAGATCCTCTAGTAATAAACCACATAACAGAGTAGACAACAGAAAAGTAAAAACAGTAGAACAATTTTAATACCTGGGTGAAATTATAACATATTACTTGAATGAAAAACCTGCCTAGCAAGATAGAAGTAACAAAATGATAAAAGCTTAAAAACTAACGTGGTCTACATACAAAAAAACATGCCTATTGATCAAAACAAAATTAAAACACTACAAGTCGGTGGTTCAGCCAGAGGTAACATACGGTAGCGAAACTCTTTTTAAAGTCACTCAGAAAAAAATAATTGACAAAATTTTAAAAGTGGAGAGAAGAATAGCCAGATCATGCATAAATAAAAAATATCAAGAACAGGGACAGTGGCGGATAGTACCAAATGGCGTGGTGTACAGAGAACTGGAGCCCATCACGGAAAGTATACGTAAGAAGAGAGTTTTTTTCTTGGTCATATCATTAGGTCACCAGATTCCGGATTAACAAGAATAATAATAGAAAAACTTAGGAAGTTGAAGCAACAGGCAGGAAGGATCAAGGAAGTCAGAGAAGATATGGAAGAACTAGAAATAACCCAGGATGGTCTGCGGAACAAAACAGAAAAACTAAAAAAAGACAAGAAAATAAGATTTAAACCAAAAACAGAAAAACGACACACAATGAAGAGGGTATTTACATATGAGGAAAGACAAAGAAGATCAAAACGAATGAAAAGATACTGGGCAATTCGGAAAGAACGGAACATACACGATACACACACATGCCTTACAAGATGACTAGAAAGTGATTGACTAAAGTTGTCCAATGAGGCCGGAAAGCCTAATAATAATTCTGGTATCCCGGCCCGATGCATTCATATTACCGCCAGAGGACTTTAACGTGGCCGATATAAATACAGCCGCGCTGTACTACCAAAGTCAGCACTGGTATTCGCTGCATCTCAGTATCGTTGTAGTTACGTCGTACATCCCTTGTTGATCTTGCTCCTCTTGGTTCTCCGTTTGGTTTGCTCTTTGGACTCTGTGCCCCTTATCGTTCATTTTTTTTTTTTTAACTGCTTAACGTCTCTTAACAGCGAGGTCTTTGGAGACGGGAAAGGATGGGGGACAAGGAATGGGAAGGAATTCGGTCATGGCCTTTTGAAGGAAGCATCCCGGCATTTTCCTGGAGTGATTTTGGAAACCATGGAAAACCCAAATCTGGATGCCTGGACGGGGATTCGAACCGCCATCCTGCCGAATGCGAGGCCAGAACGCTAGCCGTTACATCACCACGCTCGGTATCGTTCAATTGATCTTGCTCGTCTTGGTTATCCGCTCGGTTAGCTCATAGGAATGGTCGTTGTTTGTTGCCCCGCTGTAGTGGGTCGTCTTTTTGGAGATCGTCTCAGGTCGACTGCCGCTCCACCCGTGTTTACGTCTGCGGCCGGTGGGGGGATACAATAATAATAATAATAATAATAACAACAGTAAAGGCAACCGTTGACAAAAAGAGAGATCGGTATCAAACGCAGTTGTAGTGTGGAAAAGTCGCCAAGAACCAGGATGCATGAAAAAATAACTGAGGAAACATGCAGCACTTATTGTTTGACTCGACGACGCGTGACAAGACCGGTAAAGAGCTGATCCAACTACATGTCATTACGCCTTAAGAATCACAATCAAACATTACAGTTGTTATTTGACAAGTGGTTGAGTTTCAGATACTGAGCCCAAGAGTCCTATTTGGATCCAAGACTTTAAAAGGATTGATAAAGTTGGTAGATAGTGTCGAATATCAGATTGACTATTATGGCATGGAGAAAATCGTACCATTTATTGTCCTTATTGTCTTACTTTTAGAAAGACATACCATGGGAGAAGCGTTTGATATGCGGCTACTTTAGAAGAATCCTGACGGAATTCCAGACTCACAATAAACATTCTTTCGCTAAAGGCTTAAAATAACCGAAAAATAAAAACGAAGTACTCACCTTTACGACTCTTTCTGCCAATGTTGCCACTTGTACAACTCTTCCTTGCTCTTCTCACTCCCATCTTGCTGTCGGCAACAACACCATGACCTGCACACAAATAAAAAAGATGGAGCTGAGGCTATACACGGGTCTATACGATGGGGGAATCAAGTTCTAGACTGTAAAGAGTACCCAGGAACAGACATAGACTCTGACCATAATTTGATAATAATGGAGTGCAGGCTGAAATTTAAGCGAATAAGGAACCAGTATAAGCGGAACAGACTGGAAGTGAATAAACTGAAACAATCTAGCACGAGAGAAAAATTCGCAGAAATAGTAGACTTGGGTCTAAGAAGTAACTCTGAAAGGAGCTCAACCGAGGACGAATGGAAAGCATTAAAGACCGAAATAATGAAAGCTGGTAAAGAAACATTAGGCTTTAGGGAACAATCTGCCCGAAAACCTTGGATCACAGTAGAAATTTTGGAGCTAATGGATCAGAGGAGAAGGTACAAAAATGCTCAGGATGAAGCAGGAAGAGAGCAGTACAGGCAATTTAGAAATCAAATAAATAGGAAATGCAAAATAACCAAAGAAAAATGGCCTGAAGCAAAGTGTGAAGAAGTAGAAAAGGAAATGGTCGTAGGTAAAGTAGATGTTGCCTACAGAAAGATCAAACAGAATTTTGGAGAAATGAAGAAAAGAGGTATGAAAATTAAAGCTGACGATGGTAAACCTCTTTTAAGCTCAGAAGATAGAGCTAACCGATGGAAATAATACATTGAGAAACTTTATGATGGGGACGACATGAACAATAGTATAATGGAAAAGGAAGATGATGTCGACATTGATGACTTAGGAGATCCTGTTTTGAGGACAGAATTTAATAAAGCTCTGAATGACTTGAAAGCAAATAAGGTAGTTGGAATTGATGAGATCCCTGCAGAACTTCTTAAATCCCTAGGAGAGGAAGAAATCGAAAGATTATTCAAGCTGATATCAAAAAGTTATGAAACAGGAGAAATTCCAACTGATTTTAATAAAAATATCATCTTCACACTTCCAAAGAAAGCACATGCCGACAAATGTGAGAATTATCGCACCATTAGTCTAACATCACATGCTTCAAAATTACTGACCAGAATAATATACAGAAGGATGGAGAGGGTAGTAGAATAGATAGTAGGTGAAGATCAGTTTGGGTTTATGAAAAATCACGGTACAAGGGAAGCAATTCTGTCTTTAAGATTAATACTTGAAGGGCGGATCAAGAAAAACAAAGATACTTTTATGCCATTGGTTGATTTAGAAAAAGCTTTTGATAATGTTAGGTGGGACAAGATGTTCAAAATTTTAAAGAAGTCAGGTCTAAAGTATCGAGATACAAGAATACTCTATAAACTATATAAGAATCAAGTGGCTATAATAAAAGTAGAGAATCACGAGAGACATGCATCAGTTAAAAAGGGTGTGAGACAAGGTTGTAGTCTATCCCCGTTAATATTCAACTTGTACGTAGAAGAAGCAATGAAGAAAGTCAAAGAAAAATTTCCATGTGGCATAAGCTTTCAGGGAGAAAAAAATCAGTATGCTACGATTTGCTAATGACATTCTCTTGTTAGCAGAGAGGGCTGAGGATATTGAGAAGTTACTGAATGGCATGAACAAAATACTGAAGGAAGATTTTGGACTGAATATAAATCAAAGCAAGACAAAAGTGATGAAATGTAGCAGAAATGATACCAATCACAGTAAATTAAATATAAAAATAGGATCGGATGCAATAGGAGAAGTAAGCGAATTCTGTTACTTGGGAAGTAAAATTACAACCGATGGCCGAACCAGGAAGGATTTCAAAATCAGAAATGCACTATCAAAAAGAGCCTTCATGAAAACGAGAAACCTTTTAGTTTCAAATATTGATCTAGGAATTAGAAAGAACTTTTTGAAACTCTTTGTGTGGAGCACAGCTCTTTATGGTAGCGAAACATTGACTTTAGGAATACCGGAAAGAAAGAAAATTGAAGCAATTGAAATGTGGTGCTACAGAAGAATGCTGAAAATTAAATGGACAGACAAAGTAAGAAATGAACGAGTTTTGGAAATGATGGGTGAGAAAAGAATTTTGTGGAATAAGCTTACGGTAAGAAGAGACAGGCTGGTAGGTCATATTTTGAGATAGGCAGGATTGGTTAATTTGTTAGTGAAGGGAACAGCCGAAGGTAAGAACTGTAGAGGAAGATAGAGATTAGAATATATGAAACACATAATTGAAGACGTGGGTTGTAAGGGGTATGTAGAAACGAAGAGGTTAGCACAGGATAGGAAAGGATGGAGGATTGCATCAAACCAGTCGACAAATTGACGACAGCAAAAAAAAAAAAAAAAAAAAAAAAAAAAAAACGCTGGGGATTCTGAATATGCTATCAAGGGGAGTCCCCTTATACACAGCTCTTCACTATGGGGATACTGAATATGCTAATTATTTAGAGTTTTATTTTGGACGTTCTACAGTGCTGACTTGATTGCTGACCTGATTAGTAGATGTATATCAACCACAGGCTTTGTTCCGCAATAATAGTAAGTTTTTTGTCTTGGATGCTTAATAAAATCGTCATGTCATGTTAGGCGAGCATGAAATGTTCCATGAATTACAACTGCGTGACCTAGAAGTTCAACAAAATCATATGAGCACAAGATCTTTCTTCGTGTTAAGCATAAGCATAAGCATGAAATGTTATGTATGTACTCGTGTATAGGGTGATTTAAAAAAAACGTGGACAAAATGACATGGTAGATCTGTCATACAATAAGGACCAAAAATCGCATAGGAACAGAGGGTCGCAAACGCCTGTAGATGGCGCTAGAGCCACGAGAGGCATGGCCACCACGATCGCCAGAGCTGTATCGCTTGGATTTTTTCTTGTGGGGATTTTTAAAAGTACTTGTGTATAAAACACCTGTTGAAACGCCGAAAGACTTGGTAGGAAGAATCGTTGCGGCAGCCGGATTTGTTCGAGATACACCTGGTATCTTTGAGAAGGTGCGCCGTTCCATGCAGCGGTGATGCCGGGCTTATCTCGATGCATCTGGCAAAAACTTTGAACATCTGCTGTAGGCTCAACATTTGGCTTGCATTAGTCGCATGTGAGTTAGTAATTATCAGTAAAATGATCTGTAATGGTTTTGTTTCTTCTCTTTGTGTCAGTATTTTAGACGCCCTGTAGCGGCTCCGGATCACAGTTGCGACCGCGACCCTCTCTGTTCCTATGTTATTTTTTATTCTTATTGTATGACTGATCTACCATATCATTTTGTCCACGTTATTTTTAATCACCCTGTATATGTTCGTTAGCGCCAACTAGGACCACGTTAAGCCTTTGTTTTGGCTTGAATTTTGCTGCCATCGTGTTACAACTAGGATTGTTAGCCATAGACAGGACCTACAGTTTAACGTGGAATCCGAACCACGGAACGTCTTGGCGTAACTTATAACTGTATGATCAAACCCAACTCTCAAAATTTCTATTCCTACCGGGATTCGAACTCGGGACCGGAACAGCGACTGATTTTGAAAGCAAGTGCCTTAAATATTAAGATAATGTGTTGCATCTGGGTCATCTCGGAGCACAAGACAATGTGATGGCGGAAGAGGAGGACAGGACAGCTGACAAATTGCACGGGAGTCTCCGGCGGGGCCCAGTAATATCGCTGCAAGCGAGTTCTCCCAGGACCCTTCCCACACAACTTCGGCTATACACCTGGTCACCCGATAACGCAACAGAGGGGCTGTTACAATGGTAAGTCATTACAGCGGTTACTTTAGAAATAAAATGTTTCCGCTAATTTAACATGATTACGTTAGCAATCTGAATATTATACTAATACTGTGAATATGGTAACAGCTTACAACCATTGCTAAGAAGTGGTTTTATTCTTATGGAGTAGATTACATACTTTGTAATATGTTTTGATTATTTATAAGTTTTATGAATGAATCATTGAAATTAACTACAATCTGTAGGTTCATTTAAAACAATCCAAGTACTCATTAGATACAAATATTCTCGAATTTCTTAAAATCAGGAATTTCTTACGTTGGTCATTCCTGTGTGCGCTACCTGCACTTCCATTATTTTTCTTAAGTTTCGAGTATCTCAACCAGAAGATGCCAAGTCACTTATAATACATTCTTGCTAATGTGAATATAGCATTGTAGCAGTAATCCATTGCAAATGAATGTTGTTCCCATCGAAAGTGAACAACACCTCATTCATCCTAACACAGTTTCTGCAATGTGGATGTTACTTCAATGGTTAGTCCAAGCCAACGACGTGCTGTGCTACGCTGCTTTTCTCGAAAGTACTGGACGCTTGTTTATCCCTGAGAATTTTAAATAACTCCTAGTTGTCAAACGGAATTTAACAGGCTAACAACTAACGTTAAGTAGACAGGATGCAAGAGACACTTGAAGCCAGTAGCTTCTAACAGTTATGTTCTCGTCTAGTTAACGAGCTACAGGTACTGGCATAAAAGCAAAATTCGTAATTTCTCAACACTTAATTTATATATTTTAACAAGTAGTGTTTACACCGATTCTTCACAGGTCTTTAAGTAATTGACTGCTTATGAGTTGTTGGTGGTATAATTGATATTGTTAATAAGTGTGTGAACTGTTCCACATAAGTAGTAACTAACATGATATAATATGTAGTTGTAGATTACGGTGAAACTTACTATGGTAACTGGTAAATAAGAAAATAACTGGTTATTAGATGCTGGTGACAAGTGTATACACTGTTCCATATGTAGTAATTAACGTGGGATTGTATTTGTAGATTACAGTGGATATTGTTTATACTAATGGGTTGTAGCTAACTTATTATCAATTGCTGGTAACATAATCGACATTATTAATAAGTGTATGTACTGTTCAACATCCCCGAGATTATTTTCACATGGGACCAAAGTGAACATATCTATCTATCTATCTATCTAGTACTGAAACCAAGAAGTCTAAAAATCGATATGTTTTCATTCTAATAACTGACAATCAGATAGTGCAACACGTTGTTAATTTTACACTTTCACTCATTTTGATGCATTCACTTGTGCTAAGTAGCTTGACTGAAGGTAGGAAGGTCCTCCATTCGAATCCCGCCTTTGCCTCAGATATCCCTCCCTACCACCCGCTAACCTCTCTACCTGTAATAGTTAGTACTTACTAAGTGCTACATTTTCTAATGTCGGCTTCACATACTGCAATATTTCTCTTTCCATGATACTTCCCTTCCCCTCTACCCCATACAATGAAAGCAATCAATGCCTTATTTTTGATAACTTCATACTATATTTTGGACCTTATTTTAGAAAAATTATTCCATCTATCATTTCCAAGACAAATTCATTTCGAATACCGGCGGTCTGGTTGATTTTCATTAGCCGTGAGTGGAATGTTATTTACAATGAGTCTAGAGTTTCTATCAATTCAACTAACTGATAGTTATTTTTTATTTAAAAAATATATGTACTTTCTTTTTACTTTCAGATGATTTCAGAACTGAAATGAGTGGCTGTTTTGGTCTCACATTTATCAGTTACCATATCCCATACAGTAAGGTGCACTCTTTAGCTACATTTGGTGCTAATGGAGAGAATCTGTCACTTCCAATCTTTCCTTTACATAAGTCGCAAAAACCCACAGATGGTGATGGGCAAACTTCACTGCCCTTGCTCTAACCTTTTGAGAGAACGTGGACTCAGGTATCAATCTCGCCTCCTAAACTTGGGCATTATTCCAGTTGATATCTAGTTGGGTTGGTAAACATGGAATGAAGATAAATGCAAAGAAGAGTCAGCTTATTAGATACACAAATAAAAACAAAAGGTTAATTATGAATATAAGGTGGGGAAAGAATTGCTTGCTGAAGACTTGAAATGTAAATATCTTGGCATTAATTTTGATAACAAGATTAACTGGGCTGGACACATTGGACAGGTGGTAGGAAGTTTTCAAAGTTCTGCACTTGTTGGAGAGAGTGATGAGGGGATGTACGGGAGAAGTAAAGGAATTGGGTTACAAAACTTTGGTGAGACCATTGCTCGAATATGGTAGTGTAGTATGGGACCCTCATTTTACGTATCAAATACAGGAGTTGGAGAGGGTGCTAAGAAGGGCTGCTAGATTTGTTTCTGGAAATTATCGCAGAATGCAATCAGTGACGGATATGATAAAGGAGTTGAAATGGGATTCATTGCAAGACAGTAGGAGGATGAGGAGGGTCATGGGAGTGTACAGGGAATATACTGGCGATGAGGCATGGAAAGATATTGAAGTAGGTATGAAGAGTAGTGCATGGAAGGGAAAAGATGACCATGACCACAAGCTGGCACTCGATTTCAGGCACAAAGGTGTGGGAAGATTCTCTATTTTAGGTAAGGGTGTCAGGGATTGGAATGAGTTACCAAGAGAAATGATGAATAATTTACCGAAAACTTTGAAAGAATTTAAAGATGAAATTTGTAGAGGGCAAATGTAGGTAGGTGCAGGATAGGGGGAAGATGGGTGTGTAGGGAAATTACCACCGGAGCCTGTGCTCCATTGCAATTAAATTAAATTAAATTTAATTAGTTGTCTGTAAGTTTCTTAACCCAGGTGGAGGTCGGTGACTTTCACTACCTTAATCTCAGGGACAATGGCGTCGCGTACGAGCCGTAAAACCATAACCGCAAAAAGACAATTTGCGGCTGGAATATCATATCACTTTTGACGACATTTCAGTTTCAACGTAATGAGCTTGGATTGTTGTAGCTCAGCTAGGCGTCGGAATTGGATGTCCTGTTGATGACTTCAGGTAAACATGTATGAGCGGAGATTAGTAAATGGTTTGAATTAAAATCTTAAATTTCAGTTTCCGTTGCAACGTTTTTAAACACGTTTCCAATTTTTACCAATGTTCTGGAGGAACTTGAAAGCGTATTTCGTTAACGTTTGAGAATTTTATCTGAGTCTTAGAAAGAATGACTCTGCTCTTAACGCCCTCTTGAGGATTGGCAAGTGTGTACCACCAATCCCGTAGTACGAATTAGTGTGCATTTCTGTAACAACTGTCATTCTTTTCCGTGTTCTTTCCCCAAAGTGACACGTGATCAGGTGTGACAAGGGGCGTTTGCAGTATCTTAATTATTCATTTAAATTAAGCAGAGTAAGTAGTAATACTGAAAATAATGCGAAAAAGATATGATCAATAGTCTGTGCAGTATCAGAATAATGTACCAAATAGTAGCTAACCTCAACTGTATGCCTGAACTTGTAACTTAAACCCTAGCGTTTTCGTATTTTCTTACCATTTAAGATAGACTACATTTGCTGAGCTATTTGCAGCACTTCAACATATTAGCTCAAAGAAGATCCCGTAGTAAATTTTAACAAACAATTCGTCCATGGTATCTTTGACGATAGCTCACGTTCCAGTTTAATAGGAAAACACGAAACTTCAGTTGCTGATGGGAACAGTTTGATAAATGATCTAACAAAATCAACTTTCAGTATTATTCACTGGATATATTTCGTAGTCAGTTTTTTTTTTCGAGCTTTTACAGTATTATGTTTTCGGTAAACACTATTTGAAAATCACAAGAACAAATATACAACTACTGTTTGTTAGTCGCCTCTCAGAGACGCTATATGCCAACAATCATAATGTACTGTGGCCATCTCACTTCACACATACTTGCCACCTCATTGCGCCTGCTACACTGATGCAGTATTACCAACTGCTAACATTGAAATCGTATTCTACCAACATAATGATTCAGTCTCTAAATTACAAACTACTCGCCGTGGAACCTCGCTTTACAGAAACATGAGATACTAGAAATACAGAGATATAACGATATATCGTTATAAACTTCAAGAAAATAGGAACATTGCACCAATAATTTCAAAAGTGATAATCCGAACGTATTTGTTGCCGTTAGTATCGCTTCGGCCCGTCCCGTTGGATCAATTGATTGCGGCACTGATGCGGGGTTAGCTGGTTCCAGTCCTGATGCCGGAAGAAATTTTCATCATCAGGACTCTGCCGGCAGGGTAGCAGAGATGGCGGTGCACAATTCCCTATCACCAGATTGTGCGCCTGGTTAAATCCTAAACCTCTTCGCAGTGCGTATGGTGAGTCATCCGTCGCATGGGTACGTTAAGCCTGACGACCCTCGGTGTGTTTCGGAAGAGTAGGTTTTTTTTACGCCTCGTTGAGGTCGTTAGAGGCGGGATAGGACTGGGGACAAGGAACGGGAAGGAATTTGGCCATGGCCTTTTGAAGGAAGAATCCCGGTATTCGCCTGGAGTGATTTGGGGAAACCGTGGGAACCCAAATCTGGATGCCCGGACGGGGATTCGAATGGGTGTCCTCCCGAATGCTAGGCCAGAGCGTTAACCGCTCACCCACCACGCTCGCTCGAAAGAGCATCTGGATTCACCCTCTCCTTTCCTCATCTCTCGTTTCATAAAACACAAATAACACTCTTACTGATCGATCACACACCCGGTCTAGAGGGAGAGGGATTGGGTTGAATGCCATGCTGGGCTGCGTGAGGAAGGGGGGGGGGGGGGGGCTCCGAACCAAGCCACGTAGCTTTCCAAGTCAATTTCAAGATCAATGTGTGGTGTGAAGTGGCGCTGTAAAATAAACTTACGAGGCTTATCGAAAATCTTTTCCCAATGAGATTTCGTTATCTAGTGAGTTATAAAAATCTGTTAGCGATGAATGAGATAAGGAGAATGTTTTTAGTAGTAACGCCTCAACTAGGAAAGGATCCCTGACTGTATCTGAGAAAGAGATTTTCCCATTAATTAATCACTTGCAGGACTGATTAGTGTCAATATTTCATGCAGAATATTTATAGTTATACAAAAATACATAACGCAAATATTAGTAGCGTTGTATATATACACAATAATTTTAACGATAATCTGACGAGAAAAAACGGTACAAAAAGTCTTCTGGAATTAACAGGAAAAAGACTACAGGCTACACGGGGAGAGGGGGAGAACGGGCGGGGACAGAGGGGGGGGGGAGGCAAAAGCCACATTGAGCTACATGGGGAGAGGGGGGTTGAAGAGACGCCAAAATGGAGCCACGTAGTTTATGGACGTTCCCATATGAACACACAGCTGGGAAGGCAATGGGAAACCATCCCTGTTCATTTTCCCAAGAAAGTTCTCATGGTCCCCAATGGTGACTGCCTACTCCCGAAATCTGGTATAGCATCATAAGACGAAGTATGTCGTCCACGAGTCATCAGTTACTTAAAATTTCATATCGCTGAACAGTATGAAACATGACTTTCACAGTTGAATGTGCCTATGGGAATTCTTTCGTCGGCAAAAGTAAGTGGTGTTATTTGAGATAGAGTAACATAGTTTCAAATTTAAATCCTTCGCCAAATGATCCAGGAATTCATCACCTGCATCCAGGGAACGAATACAAAATTGTCAAGTAGTAGGCATTATGTTTACGTATGGCTTTCTGCGCTGTTGGTAATATACTTTGAGCTAAAATGATTCACTAACAATTCCGTAGACAACAGAACGAGAAACTTGAAAGAAAACAACGTGAAGCTCATCAGTTAAGGTCATTTATTATATCGCATGGTTGTGTTAACAACAGTTTAGATTTAGCCTCTTCAAAATTACTGACCAGAATAACATACAGAAGGATGGAAAGGGTAGTAGAAGAGATAGTAGGTGAAGATCAGTTTGAGTTTAGGAAAAATCGCGGTACAAGGGAAGCAATTCTGTCTTTAAGATTAATACTTGAAGGGCGGATCAAGAAAAACAAAGATACTTTTATGGCATTTGTTGATTTAGAAAAAGCTTTTTATAATGATAGGCGGGACAAGATGTTCAAAATTTTAAAGAAGTCGGGTCTAAACTATCGAGATAGAAGAATACTCTATAAACTAAAGAATCACGAGAGACATGCATCAGTTAAAAAGGGTGTGAGACAAGGTTGTAGTCTATGCCCGTTAATATTCAATTTGTATGTAGAAGAAGCAATGAAGAAAGTCAAAGAAAAATTTCCATGTGACATAAGTTTTCAGGAAGAAAAAATCAGTATGCTACGGTTTGCTGATGACATTGTCTTATTAGCAGAGAGGGCTGAGGATATTGAGAAGTTACTGAATGACATGAACAAAATACTGAAGGAAGATTTTGGACTGAATATAAATAAAAGCAACACAAAAGTGATGAAATGTAGTAGGAATGATACCAATCACAGTAGATTAAATATAAAAATAGGATCGGATGCAATAGGAGAAGTAAGTGAATTCAGTTACTTGGGAAGTAAAAATAAAACTGATGGCCGAAGCAGGAATGATTTCAAAAGCAGAATAGAACTAGCAAAAAGAGCCTTCATGAAAAAGAGAAACCTTTTAGTTTCAAATATTGATCTAGGAATTAGAAAGAACTTTTTAAAAATCTTTGTGTGGAGCACAGCACTTTACGGTAGCGAAACATGGACTTTAGGAATACCGGAAATAAAGAAACTTGAAGCATTTGAAATGTGGTGCTACAGAAGAATGCTGAAAATTAGGTGGACAGACAAAGTAAGAAATGAACGAGTTTTGGAAATGATGGGTGAGAAAAGAAGTTTATGGAAGAAGCTTACAGAAAGAAGAGACAGGCTGGTAGGTCATATTTTGAGACATGCTGGATTGGTTAATTTGTTAGTGGAGGAAACAGTCGAAGGTAAGAACTGTAGAGGAAGACAGAGATTGGAATATATGAAGCAGATAATTGAGGACGTGGGCTGCAAGGGGTATGTAGAAATGAAGAGGTTAGCACAGGATAGCAAGGGATGGAGGATTGCATCTATCTAGTCGAAAGACTGACGACAGAAAAAAAAAAAAACAGTTGGACGTCCTTATCTTGTTTCATCATACTCTTTGCGAGATAATCGATACAATACGTGCAAGTGTTGTTAACATTTTAAAAACGAATTAACGAAGACAGATTTCCATTAGCGGGACTGATGATCGATAACTTCAGTGTGATACTACTGACCAAGACGTATGATCTGTGTTAGAGATTGAAGCTGAATAGAAGGTTCGCAGGCATATAACTACTTATTGCCTATCTGGAATCAATCAAAACAAAATTACCATTGTAGCAGACGAAACACAACAGTTTTCTTTAAGCAGTTAACGAAATTTCATGTAATACAAACGAACGTGATGAGGCGGGCAGTATAAAAAAATGATGATTCCACTGCAAATTCTGAATGATCAGTGATTTTAACCAGACGTTTTAGTACTGATGTCTCTTATCGCTTATGAGAAGCCAAATAGATCAGCAGTCACCAAGAATTTACTCACGGTTTTCGCGGGCAGGCAGCTCCTCGGATGTTGAAACCAGAAGCAGCACGCACGTGCAGACAACTACCACCTTGCTGGCCACAGTAACCATAGTCCTCGATAATTTCCTGAGCTGTACCACCTGATCCGCCGTTCAGCTGCCTTTTAAGTGGCCAGACACATGCATTACAGTCTACCTGACGTCAGCGGTGTCAACAAACCTGGGAAACCAGAAAGAGAAGTAAGGCTATTAGGGAACTGGCGGTTAGGAAGGCAAATGAGTGGGCGAAATGAGTCTGTCTTCACACCGCCTTGTCGGATTCGAGCTGTATGACTATGTGAAAATAGGTCATCACGTTCAGGGAATTGATTTTATTGGTTATGACTAGGGAAGGGAAAACACAGTGGTTTATTTATAGGTTTCATGCCGACATGGAGCCGTGTATTTAGCAAGAAAAAGTCGCTGAAGACAGAGTGGGAAACTTGATTGTTCTGTATGTATGTCTATATGTTCGTCTGGGCCTACTAGAACCATGTTAAGCGTTTATTTGGCTTAAATATGCTGTGGATGTGTACACATCAGTGTTACAACTGGGGTTAGTCTACCGGGGACATACAGTTTAACGTGGAATCCGAACCACGGAAGCGTTCTGGCGTACTTCATATTACACAGTAAGCTACGCGAGAGGTGACGGTCGGGTTAAGCGCTTCTGAAAATCCCTAACGTGACAGGGATTCGAACCGGAGATCTTTCGATTTCCAGTCAGACGCCTTCACCACTGAGCCAGGCCATTTCGTAAGTTGTTTTGTTATTATTATAAAAGAGACATAGCATTTTAATACGAATCACAGAAGTGTCGTGCCATGTAGGTAGGTTGCTTAATGAAGCCAGTAGACTAAGAACCGGATGACAGAGCCCTTATCTAGATGAAGTTGAGGGCTTTTCCCCGAACACAAACATGCGACGCAACAACCCCCCTTCTCAACGCCCGTTCCATCTGCCGTCGAATAACTCCATATCCTCTGGAGACAAAGGACCATAGAAGGAAACTGACAACATTGCATCTAATCTAGTGCCGTGGCAATGGTTCGCTAAGTTGAACTGATTTTATCTTTAGTGATGGAGGGATTGAACAGATCGTGAAACGCAAATTTGAACAATGGGCATCTTCATCTTGTGCTCCTCTTGGATGGTGTGCGTAGTATAGGAGGAAATTAAGTGCCATGCATGGTACACAGTCGATGATTTCGCTGGAGAATGTCTCTTCTAAGTAATGAATATTTAAAGAATTGTGTAAAACTCGAGGAATGAAATTTGAAAAGACAGAACACACCGTGAAGGGTTAGACACAGAAATCTGGTAAAATAGTTCAAGTATTTAAGAAGTACACAGACGGAAAAAAAAATCCCAACACCAAGAAAAAATTATTGTAGAGTAATGAAATTTGGACAATACATTTGTCAAGTTAACATGTTTAATTGATTAAATTTTCAAGATCACAGGTTAATTTAAGCTCAAGAAAATGCATTTCAAATGTGAAATACTGTTAAATTAATAGCCGGTGTAACCTCCAGAATTTTGAATGCAAGCCTGCAAACGTGAATGCATTGTGTCATACAGGTTTCGAATGTCACTTTGTGGTATGGAGTTCCATGCTTGTTGTACTTGTGCTGTCAATACTGGGACGGTCAGTGCTGGCTGTGGATGATGCTGGAGTTGTCGTCCAATGATATCCCATACGTGTTCAATTGGAGACAGATCTGGTGATCTCGCAGGCCAAGGTAACATGTCGACACTCTGTAGAGCACGTTGCGAGACAACAGCGGTATGAGGGCGAGCGTTATCCTGTTGAAAAACTCCCCCTTGAATGCTGTTCATGAATGGCAGCACTACAGGTTGAATTACCAGACTGACGTACAAATTTGCAGTCAGTGTGTTTGGTATAACCACAAGAGTGCTCCTGCTGTCATAGGAAATTGCTCCCCAGACCATGACTCCAGGTGTAGGTCCAGTGTGTCTAGGCCGCAGACAGTTTGGTTGCAGGCGTTCCCCTGGCCTCCTTCTGACCAACACTCGGCCATCACTGGCACCAAGGCAGAACCTGCTTTCATCAGAAAACACAACAGATCTCCACTCCGTCCTCCAATGAGCTCTGGCTTGACACCACTGGAGTCGCAAACGGCGATGGCTTGTAGTCAGTGGAATGCACGCTACAGGGCGCCTGGCTCGGAGCTGTCCTTGAAGTAACCGATTTCTAACAGTTCGTTGTGTCACTGTGGTACCAAGTGCAGCTCGAATTTCTGCCGCAGACGCATTACGATGCGCCACAGCTGTACGCCGAATACGGCGGTCTTCCCTCTCAGTAGTGCCACGTGGCCTCCCGGAACCCGGTCTTCTTGAGGCAGTACCATCCCTTGACCACTGCACCCAACAATCATGCACAGTGGATACATTCCGGCCAAGTCTTTCTGCAATATCGCGAAAAGAAAATCCACCTTCTCGTAGCCCTATTACACGACCTCGTTCAAACTCGGTGAGCTGTTGATAATGGCTTCTTCGTCTTCTTAAAGGCATTCTTGGCTAACATCAACTCACTATGTCAAATCTCAGCGGTAAATAACGTTCACAAACTTTACAGCGCGTATTTAAAGCAAACCTGATTTGCAAGCTCTGAGTAGCGCTACTAGCGCCACACTTATGCGCGAAGCGTGAAATTTGAATCGATGTCATCTTTCAGATGTATAAACACGCCTACCAAATTTCGTTTATCTAACACAAGTCTTTCTTGGTGTTGGGATTTTTTTTTCCGTCTGTGTATAATGATTTGAAATGGAAGCTGTACGGAAGAACTAATTAACGGAATGTATATGGAAAAGAATGCTTTGAGTAAAGTATTGCTAACAGCCAGGAAGGTTTCGACAGATTTAAGAAAGAGATTCGAAACATATCTTGTGCGCGGAGTGTGGTGTTGGATGGGTCAGATACGTGGACAAACAAAAAGAGAGAAGGAAATTACAATGAGATATTTAAATTATGGAAATGTGGAGAAAGTGAAACTGAAGAATGAGAAGACTTTTTTTTTTACTTATGGCTTACGCCTCGTCGACGTCGAGGTCATCAGAGGCGGAATGGGACTGGGGCAAGGAACGGGAAGGAATTCGGCCATAGCCATTTTGAAGGAAGCCTCGCGGCATTCGCCTGGAGTGATCTGGGGAAACCATGGAAAACCCAAATCTGGATGCCCGGACGGGGATTCAAACCGGTATCCTCCCGAATGCGAGGCTAGAGCGTTAACCACTCACCCACCAAACTCGGTGAAGAATGAGAAGAGATGTCAGAAGAGAAAAGAAACAATATTATGTTGGTCTGGTTATATACTAGGTTCAAATTGTCTACAGAAGACGATTAAGGAAGGAGAAAATGAAGAGAAAAGATTGAAGAGCAGCAATGTGTAGAATCAAGAGACATCTAAGACGGCAACATTTGACTGAAAATGCTGAGGGTAGGAATATTTTTTTTCTTCGGACTTTATGCCTCGTCAAGTGCGATGTCATTAAAGGCGACCATCCCGGCATTCGTCTGGGGTGATTTAGAGAAACCGTGGAAAACGGAATTTCTGATGGCCGGACAGGCATTTGAATCCCGTTCTCCACAATAGCAGGCCAGAGCGTTACCGCATGCACACCGGGTTCGGTAGGGGAGGAGTAAATGGAAGCTGTTCACTTGGTGCCTCTCGAAAGATAGATCCACTGAAACAGAAATGAACTAGTTTTGGGTTGTCGCGTATAATGTTACTGTACATACGTAAATGTTAATTTGGAAAGCGAAAAAAGTTCCATTGGGATTAAAAGTGTTCAAAGTTTTTATTCTGTAAAATGATTAATTCTAGTTAGTCTTATACATTCCTCTTAACAATTAACTAAAACATTATGGATAAGAAGGAAACGATTTTAATGTTTAGCAGAACTCAAACCGATATCAGAATCTAGTACATAAAATTAAAGTTTTGTCTGTTCTTTGAAAAAACTTTCCTAGTTGCTTTATAGAATTGTATTTCATAGCTTAGGGATGCATCTGCACCATCAAACAATTTTTTTGTCTGTCTGTTTCATGAAAAGTAGATTTTTTATTGATTTTGTGTGTGTGTTTGTGTTTATGGTGAACATTTTCTCGCTATGAATGTTTGGTATATTCCTTGATCAGGAGTAAATCACTATGACTAAATTCTTCCTCATCTTTTCCGTTGACAGTATACAAGAAGTTTTCCAATAAAAAATGATCCCTCACTTAACTCTTCCAATAAATCATCTGACAGCAAGTTTTTAATCATTACTTTTTTTCTAAATCACTAGAAAAAAAAATTCAATCACTTGCTTAGCAAAAAGATTATGAGTTGATCACGACACTAACAACCAGGATAAATAAAAGTATGAAATATTACCAGAAAATAATTTTTCTTCTCATCTCGCTCCTGCACGTCTGTACATAAGTTTAATATTCTGCCACAGATGATGACATATTATTCGGACCCGAATATGAAATACTGCATGAAATACAGATCGCGCTAATATTGGGGTCCAATACTTGTGTTCGTGCGTGTGACTTATGACAAATCTTTGTCTACATTCGACAAGAAATACTGAAGGTGTTCAACGTTCAGATGTTAAGATGTAAGTTCTGTATGTGTGTGCACGGATCAAGCAAAAACAAACCATATCAACGGAGTTGTATATTTTTATGTCTTATAACACGTTAGTGATACCTTACGTGATGTCTCAACTTGAGATCGACTCGCTGAGAAATAATATAATCTGCTAATTTAATTGCTCCGTAGAGTAATATAATCTGTCAGGTAATTATTGTTTGGAACAAGTTTTTTCGGAGTTATAGTGTTTTCCACGATTAGTCCAAGGAAGTCCATTATAACAGGTTACGAGTGTTGGTATAGAAGTATTAGTGGATTAAAGATAAAAATGGGATCAGATGCGATAGAAGAAGTAAATGTCTTCTGCTTCTTAGAAAGTAAAATTACAACTGATGGCTGAAGCAGGAATGACGTTAAAAGTAGAATAACACTAGTAAAAAGAGCTTTCATGAAAAGGAGAAATCTTTTAGTTTCAAACATTGGTCTAAGAGTCAGAAAGAACTTTTTAAAATTCTATGTGTGGAGCGCAGCACTCTGTTAGCGGAGCATGGTTTAGAAATACCAGAAAGAAGGAAAATAGATGCATTTGATATGTGGTGCTATAGAAAGATGCTGAAAATTAAGTGGACAGATAAAGTAAAAACGTGTTTCGGAAATGATGGGGGAGAAAATAAGCTTGTGGAATAGTGTTTCAGAAAGAAGAGTCAGGATGGTGGGTCATATTCTGAGACATGCCGGAGTGGTTAATTTGTTAGAGAAGGGAACAATCGAAGAAAAGAACTGTAGAGGTAGACAAAGATTAGTATATATGAAGCAGGTAATTGAGGATGTATGTTGTAAGGGGTATGTAGAAATGAAGAGGTTAGAGCAAGATAGGATCGGATGGAGGATTGCGTCAAACCAGTCGAGCGACTGATGACAGCGAAAAATAAAAAATATCAAATTACAGTATTTGTCCATTTTTAATAAATTAATCAACATATATGTAATTTTAGTTCTATCCTCAAGTCTCATTTTATTGATACATAAATTATTCGTGATAATTTGCACGTCGAAGGGAAGACAATAGCTGCTAGTGTTCGCTAAGGCTCTTGGAGACACCACTGTACTGTATATTGAGAAAGTTTCTTTGCTGAAATTTCTGATGAGATATGGGCATACGTTAATGCTTGTCCTCGGTGAAACTAACGGATGCAGGTGAGTACATGAAATGCAATGTGACATATCCCAGAATGGTCTTTCCTAGTGTAGGCGTGGTTCCACATTGATCTAAGTGTGATTAATGCCCTGGTCCTTGAGCCTGACCGTGGAAACCTCCAGCACAACACAAAGAACAGAGCAAAAACCGTGAACAATGCTTCCAGAGAACACCCTGCCGTGGTCAGGAAGGCCCAGGGGGACAAAGCCATAGTGACCACATTTACCTGAGTAATCATTGTATCCAATACCTACCAAGAAGTGAGAACAGAAGATTGCCACGTCATCCGGCAATTTGGCGTTCTCTTAGAAAGTTGCGAGCATGTTACGCCACGTTCTTGGGTGGTGCTTTTAAGTGTGACGAACGATGAGAGTAACTCAGGTGTTGGACAATCGAATGCGCTTTAATTATAGGTTCTGCTCTCTATATCTTCTTTGGTATCTCCGGTGAAACATTTCTCATACGTGATCAGATCGCTACGGTTGTAATTGCAGTAACACAGAATTAGTGTGACTGTTACAATTCCCTGATGTGTCATAGTGAAGTGAACTTACGTAGTGAAATTAGTAGTCGTCATCGTCTTTTTATGTTACCGTTTTTGCGGGTCGCCGGTACATAATCTTCCATTTCTGACGGGCACTCTAAGATTCTACCTCCAGCAGTTGTCTTCAGTCAGCTCCCCTTGTCACTATGTCTTCCTTCTGTTGGTCCATCCGTCTTGTACGTGGTTTTACAAAATGTTTCCATCCCTTCTTCTCAATTCTTTTCTCATCTCAAGACATTCCAATATTTTTTTCGTTAGTGTCTTCTAATGCTTCGATCCTAAATCTGTCCTGAAATTAGTATACTATGACGTTAAAATAATTCAATTTTTTTTGTAGTATGGTGCCATTCAAATCAAATGATATTACACCACTGTAAAATTGGGGCCAGTAGCTTTGGTTTTGAAATAAAGTTTTTTATATGGTCTGAGTCATTAAAGCAGTACGTATGCGGTATGCTTTATAGAAAGACAGCTTTGATATTTTCTATTGTTTTTTTCGTGATTTCTTTAGTAAATACACTAAAATACCAATATTTTTACTGAGTCGTAATACTTTACGTGGGAACTCTACAAATACCACTGCTTACGGTTTTTATGCTGTTATCCTGTAGAATATGGTTTTTTTATATATCTGTAATTTAATTTTTTCTTCTTCCTGACACTTGATTTGCTGTAATACTTTGTATACTCTAATATATATCATCATCAAACACGGTGTCCTCTTTGTTGGGCAAGACTTCTTCCATTTACGGATGCCACTGTGTGATTAAGATATGCTCACTGCTACGTTAAATAAAAAGAAGTGTCATCCTCTGTCTTCAAAAAGTGTAAGTTGTGTTTGATGTCTTATAGTTTTCGTTAAATGTGTATGATAATCAATTAGAAATTTCTTAAAACCGTCTTACAGAAAACAGTTTTATGAGTGACTATACAGGTGCCCACAGTATGGATAAAAAAACGTTCCCTAGGCCGACAGCGCATGCAGAAGATGCCTTGCCTTTTCTGATTTTTGTAATCAACCGTTATAGATTCCTTCTTGTCACATTCTTTTATAGTCGGAAGTGCCCGACGGTCTCAGCAATTACGGCTCAGCAGTAAGATATGATCCTAAAAACTGAATACCAGTAGCGAACCACCGAATGTAATCATACCCAAAGAGGTTTTTTCTACGTGAATGTTTCGGATTGCATTTTAAACTGCAGACTGTAAATGGTGTATACTGGGTCACCGTGTACGCGCAACGGTTGGCGATTTGAATCTGCGTCGCCAAATTATCAATGACGACACGAAATTAATAATTTTATTTTCTTACTCATTCTGTTACGATTTAGCCGTTAATCTGATTTAGACAATAACTGAAGTATTATACTTGTGTATGTAGCCTGAAAACAGATTACTCAAAGAAAACATTCACCGTCGTAAAACTTACTATCACTGTAGCGTAAGCAATTTGTTGGGGCTGTTTTAGAATCCTTCTCTTATCAAACGAAATATTGTTTGTGCCCATAGATTTTCAGCTTTACACTTAGTAGTAATCCGCAGCTTTCTGGACAATCCCACACTGCTTAACTGTCGTTCACACATAGCCAAGAAAAGTAGAGAGACTATTGGATCGCATGAGTTAGTTTTACATTTAAACAGTGTCCATAACAATTCTTACATATACTTTTCTCATTTCTTTTATGTTTCAAGCCTTCAGCTATGACGCAAAATATATAACCAGCACTATATTCTCGTATTTAATCTGTTAGACTCAAAGATCGAAAACGCTCATTGAGCGAAAAAAGTCAACAACGCTTTGTGGCCTCTTTAAAACAGCCATTACACGTTATTCGTGTTATGGCACTTATAAAAAGTCAGAACGCATGTGACTAACTCAAAAAGACCATAATACGAAATTAGCATCGTAGCTCTCATGATATTTGGCCATTAAACGTTGTGGTTATTAAGAGAAACTATTATTTGAACATTAGTTGATGCAACCGTGATACGGCGGACAGGTTGTAGTAACATCTTCTGGATGCCAACTAATAATAAGGTGACGTTAAGAAAACAAAACATTCTTTTTCATTATCGTTTCTCTGTATTTAACTATTACCTGATATCAGGTGGCAATAAAATTATCAAAACAAAGAAAGTTGGTAACAAAATTATCAAGAATGTTGTAGAGTTCATTACTTTTACGAGAACTATTACCGTGACATTTTGAGTTACGTTTTATGTTCTTTGAGCGATATTTTCACATCTTATCAATACAGTATCTTTTACAGTGACACATTAAGCGATGTGTTAAAGGAGTTGAGAGAAGGTTCGAATGTTCGTAAAGTTGTTCTCTGAAATTGTGAAATCATTACGAGCAGAAAGTCCTTGTTCCAAAACGATAAAGACCTGATGGATTAATGTTAATAACAACATTTATGGGAGCTGCATTTACACTATAAACTTCGGTTACCCTAACTAAAACATTAGAACCAATTTCAACTACAGGAAATTTTTAGTTCAATAGTGAAATCATTTTATGTTCCTGTTTCTCTTGGCCGGATTTGGCAAATAATCTCTCGGAATTGATGCTGTTCTTTCTTAAACAAAACAGTAACATCAGCACCAAATTCGTCATTCTGATTGCTTAACGTGAACATATTCATGACACTCTGAACACTTGTGGGATCCTGACGTGTCATTTTTACACATAAAACAACTTTCTATAAAATTTAAATTTTCAGATTTAAAAAAATAATATTTTTTTGTTTGTCGATTCTTGTATGATCTCACGATCAGAAATAACACAAATTTAAATTTTTAGTATTTCCTAAATCTTAATTGCCTTGGACTCAAACCGATGAATTTCACAACCTTGGTTCTGGAGAAGCTGTACTATGCCAAATTTCCGAGGACTGGCGTTGTATATGTGTAGATAACTATTACGCGTATTTTTTAGTTTATTGTTTGCTCTTTTGTCTATGAAGACCAAAGGAAGGAGGTGGCGAAAACCGGTGCCATCCAATTCAAGCCTACCCTTTCGAAGTACACCTCGAGAGTCGCCTAGTATTATGTTCCTCTCCCACGGGCTAACCACTATCAACAGTGTCGTATTCTCTCACTGTATACGGAGACGTATGGGTTTTAGCCCAGGCGATTGGTATACGATTTGGTCATTAGTAGTTGTGGAGCTCCATATCTCATACTAGACAAACCAAGTACTGAACGATTACACGATCTTCTCAAACGGGGTTTCATAACACAGAGTATATGTGAGGAGGCGTTCGTAAGTGCAACTTTGAAGAAAAATAGTAGTCTTCATGAAGATTTGAAATCAAGCTAATCTGATAGAGATCTATCGTTAAGTTACCCGTGTTTATAAATTGGAATTCTTAAATAAAACACTAAATTGTATACGTAGGATAAATTAATGTAAGGTCAAATAAGGATAAGGTATTTAGATCCATTCTGACAGCTGGAGAAATCCTAAACAGTTTGTGTGAATTATTATGTCTTAGTAAGAATATATCGAGTTAGTTTTCAAGGCTTTTCAAAACCTCCTTCGTTTACGAAATTATTGATTCTGTTTTTGAATTGCGGGTTGCTTATCGCTTCTGTGATTGTATAATATGACAGCAAACGAATGATAAGTTGTGACATAACAGAAATGACGCGTAATTTAATAAAAAAAAATTTAACTGTCAGAATTTTCCACAACAACTCTCACAATGTTATATTCCCAATTAGTTATGTTTTTATTTAACAACTTAGATTTCCTTTGAGATGCCGTCAAAACGTCTTGGTAATGAGGCAGACTAACTTGGTGTCATTGAACTGTCATGGAACAAACAAGTTCTTATTAATTACTTTGTATTTACCGATAGCCCGAATTTCGTGACGTTGGAAACATGATGTTATCTTTGACGTTATGGAGTGTAAGGTCAGCTTCCGCTTAATATTTATTTTTTGTTTGTTTGTTAAAGTGTGAACTAAGCTTCTACTTACTATTAATTTTCGCTTCTTTTTGTTGTATAGGGAGATCTATATATATAAAGATGAATGTATGTATATTTGTTTGTTGGTTTGTTTGTTCTTCATACAAATCCACAGTTTTGATCCGATCTCGATGAAACTTTGCACACTTATCCTTTGAAACAAGGAAAAAAATACTGTCTACATTTGGTTGAAAAATTATCTGTATAAATAATACATGTTCTTTTATAATTTCGAAATATTACTGAACGGCGATAGACAGACGCATTGGATATGGAGGTCTCTGTACTGTTTTACTTGTAGCGGTCAGGTAGCTCAGTGGTTAAAGCGCTTACTTACTTTCAAATGTTTGGGTCGTGGTCTCCGGTTCAAGTCTCCGTGGAGGCTAAGATTTTTAAAAATAGTTTTTGATTGTAAGAGTCACGCCTGGGCTGTCGGTTATTCGGATTGGATTGTAATTGTAGATATCACAAAGGTAGGGGTGCAATGCGAGGCAAATACGAGTAGTAGGTAGTCTTGCAATGCTGTAGGTGTACACTTTTTTACGTTATATTGATCCCTCAGGGGTGATTCGCAGTCAGTGTGTGTGTGATCTTCAGTAATAATACTATAAATGCGGAAGTAAGTCTCTGTCTTTTGTTACGGTTTGACAACTAAATGCTTATACCGATATTGACGGAATTTGACAAGAAAATCTATAGGGAGGGCACACGACATTTTTTTTCGGTGTGATTAACAGTTGTAGTCACGAAATTTTGAGAACTTATCGAATGGTGACCGAGAGTCGGATGTGTGTGTTAGTCTGTAATGTTACGTCGGTTGCTCAAGTTGTGCTTCTCGCGCATTATGTTAGTGTATAATTTGTTAATAAATTTCATTTAGAGAAAAAACGTATTATTTAGTATAGATGTCGATTTTCTCTGTCCTTTTACTTTGTGTCTGCTTAAATGTTTCTGGCATCAGTTTATTTTGCCTTCTTTTTGACATGCCTTGCGGGTGTAAACTGGCCTAAGTTGTAGTTCTAGCAGAGCACGAGCAGATAAAGTTATTAGAACCCAAGAATCGGATGCTCATGCTGAAGAAAGAAGAAAAGACCAAGTTGAAATGAAGCTGCCGTCCGTTAGTTAATGTAATCTTTGGTCATAGTGTCTGCAACAGCCAGAGAATTTAATACAGATTCCAGATAATTAAACAATTGAACAACTCGGAAGAAACGAATTGCCAGAATAATCGATTCGGTAGCACATATTTGGTCTGATGACCTCTTTAAGCCACCTAATAACTCAGGTGCAGAGAACAAAGACTAGTAACGAAAGAAGTAAAGAAAATATTAAGTAAATAAATCGTAATGTATAAACTTTGGTCAAGTAACATCATTAGACAAGGTTTTAAATTAACCTGAAATTTTGCTTAGGTCTGAATGACAATTGGCATTCGTGGTTACAGCAGAAACCATAAGTAATTTAAGTTTTTAAAAGTTTTTTAACTTTTTTATGTTGCTTTCATTAACAACATGTTACTGAAAAGCAGATCCACGTTTTTTAGCCGTAAAGCTTATCGATATTTTTTTAACTATGAAATGCTACGAAGCATTAACTTAATGAATATATTATAGCAATTAATTTGGTATCAGTTGCTTAACCATTAAATTGTGGCCATAACCTCCAATTTCTTCTAATGACATTTGTGGTAGCTGTTAATTTTCGAGCTAAGGCTGACACGTGACACCGTTCTCTGGCCAATAGCTATCGAGGTGAGTGAGTGAGCTTAGGAAATTATTTAGTAAATGGTAATTTTCCTCAATGTGATGTTACATATAGAAAGTGAAGAGGAGCCTGCTGAAGTGGTCAAAAAATGTAATTTAAACATTCGTAGTGGCATTGTTTCCTTTCACCGAGTATGGAATTCCAGCCATTTCTGATATTGTAAGACGTTTATGGTGCTATAAAATCATGTCAAACGATTCTAAAAAACTCAGATCAACAGATATTCCTGGATGTCTGTTACAATCTAAAATTCCCATCGTATTTCAGTTTAAAATGCTCAATAAATCAATATTCTTACACTGACTTGCATTCTCGCAAGCGCTTTATTATATGACAGTCATTTAAATAAAATATCTCGGGATATCAGAGACACCGAGGCTTGGGCAGTGCGATCTTGCCATTCGGGAGGACCGGGGTTAAACTCGGTTCGGCCATCCTGTCTGAGGTTTTCCGTGGTTTCGCTCAGACACTCTAGGCGAATGCTGGGATGGTTCCCTACAAGGCCACGGCCGACCTTCCATCCCCCCTCCCTCCCCGTAATATAGTTTGGCTGAAAAGAGTCTCCTGTGACTCTCCAGCAGCCCGCCTCCCAGCCTTCAACTGGGAGGAATGAAATCGTAAAAAAAAATGTCAGAGAAAAAAATTAAACATAGTTTGGTGTGGCTATCATCAATACAAAAGAGATGTTAACTGTTTTCTCTCTTATACATGAATGTTTTCTATCTTATTATTAAGATTGGTTAGAGTAAATAACAGATATTTAATTTCTTCAAAAAAGAAAAGATTATCTTATTAACAACTCCTACCACATACAGAAAATTTTACAAAACACTTGACTGTATCTATTTGTACTTTTCAAAATGCAGTTGTAAATTTGAATGTTGAAATCTGTTGTATAACACAACAATTTTCGCATAGATTATTATTCCTTATGTGTATATATTAACTATGACATATTGTACATCTCAGAGGTTTTTCCTCAACAAAGTTCATGCATCACGAATAATAATAGTAAATAATAAAATAATAATAACCATTTGTCCTTGCTGTTTTACTGTTGTCCTTCTACAAAATTTCTTCTGTGCTTCGGTATTAAAAGCAAACATATTGACGACGTTACCTTACACGCAACCCATTCCTCAAAATCTGACCGTTTTAGTAAATGAATAATGGAAACTTTGCTTGTATATCTGATGATATTTATCAAAAAAAGCTGAATTTGTACATTGAAAGTTGAGTTTTGATATGGTAGATCGTATAAGAACCCTAACATTACGATGGGACCAGTGCGTGTATATACATCTGGCATTTATTTCTCTTGCTTCGTAGGTCCCTGATGAGGAAGAACCTCCGGGGTATTAAACATGTCATGGTTAACATGTATAGGGTGATTCAGGAGGGTTGGTAAATATTGAAGGGGGTGGCAGTATGAACAATATTCAGTAAAAAAGTACATGTTTGGGTGCACGGCAGTGCACCCGCCAAGTCGAGTCAACGGCGGCACTGCCTACCCTTTTCTCGAAGCGATTCGGGCCATTTTTGAACCTCAATTTCTTCGGTCGTATTTATGCTACATGTCTAAAATTTCTGTTATGCATAGATGTCAGCAATCTTAGCAAACGTACTAAATTTTATTTTGTTACTGTTCTTAGTTCGTATGTTATTCGGATGCAAACTACAGTGATTTTGTCACTCACTCACTGACTGACTGACTGACTGATGATCATCAAAATTTTAAGGCACTTCCCGTAGCCGTAGAAAGCTAAAATTTGGTACATAGATAAAATTTTAGCCACATATTATAAGAAAAGTCTTAAACTCGTAAATTTCCATATACCTACCCCTAACGTGAAATCGGGTTTTGCCCTAATTACTTTATAAACCTCAGATTTTCACTGTAGAGTGAGCTTAATATGTTTAACTAATATATTTAATTTTACTTCTTTTCTTATTTTCGAAGTTATTGAAATTCAAAATTTTATTTTGGCACAACATCCCGACATCAAAATTCCACTGTACTTCCAGTAATCCTAGAAACAAGTAATTTGGTACACATACGTGGTTTTATCCCTAAATCATCAGAAAAATCTGATATTCGAGTTTTTCCCCGTATTTATTGAATTACTGTCGCAAACATGAAAAATTCTGGCACATATTTGTGGCTTGATTACTTTGCTCCTGATGAAGCTACAAACCTGATATGTCCATACTATATAGAGGCAAACACGTTTAACCAAAGCCTTAATTTTTACTTTGTTCCTATGATTATTTTTGAAGTTATTTGTTATTTATTTGAGGTGGTAGTTAAACCAGCTGCAATGTTCATTGCTCGGCTACGACGCACATTAATTGTTTGCAGAGAGTGGGGCATTGTTGGTAATGATATTGCTAATTTTCCTTGTATTTATTGAATGGCAACCCAAACGTGAAACGTTCCATTACATATTTGCAGGTTAATTGCTATGTTCTGGATGAAGCTATATGCTCAAACCGTCGAACCTGTCTAAAGAAGAGAATCAATTTCCAACATATTTAAAAACAGAAAAACAAAAGAAGGTGTGTGTGTGTGTGTGTGTGTGTGTGTGTGTGTGTGTGTGTGTGTGTTTGTGGTTGGGGGAGGGGGATGTTTAAATAATGGCGGCTTTATTTCAGCTTGATGTTTTCTTCTTTCTTTAGCATGAGCATCGTATTCTTGGGTTCTAATAACTTAAGCTGCTCGTGTTCTGCTAGAGCTACACTTTAGGCCCACAAGGCATATCAAAAAATAAGACAAAATAAACTGGTGCCAGAAACTTTTAGGCAAACACAAAATAATAGTACAGTGCAGAGAAAATCGACCTCTATGCTAAATAATACGTTTTGTCTCTAAACGAAATTTACTAACAAATCACACACGCGAGAAGCACAGCTTGAGCAACCGACGTAACATTACTGACTAACATACGCATCCGTCTGTATGTCACCATTCGATAAGTTCTCAAGATTTCGTGACTACAACTGTTGTTCATACAGAAAGTAATAATAATAATGTCCTGTGTCCTTCCTACAGATACAAAGTATTTCCTTGTCAAATTCAATCATTATCGATATAGCCATTTTGTCGTCAAAACGTAATAAAAAGACAGAGACCTACTTCCGCATTTATGATATTAGTACTGACCACTGATCAATATAGCATAAATAAGTGTACATGTACAGCATTGCACCCATAAATTTGTGATATCTACAGTTTAACATGGAATCCGAACAACCAAGCGTCCAGGCGTGGCTTATACGATCAAAAACAACTCTTTACAGTTGTATTCCCTTCACTTTATGAAACAAAATGGTTTCTCTCGGTGTCATAGATCGTTTATTTAGAATTAAAAAAAATCTGGTGACTTGGCCATTATGCACGTCATAACTTTTACTGAAATTGTGGGCATAATACATACTTGTCAAATTCGAAAAAGAGTGAGGAATATCTTGGCTTTTACGTATTTATAGGTTTGATGAAGCAGCACATTAACTAAAACATGGCGCGCATGTCCTGTGATCTTTTTCGAAATTCTGCTTCAAAATTCAGTTGGTCACTCATCTCAAACGCCAAGCCAAGGTAAGCCGAGACGCTCGTAGGGTTTGCTATTTGCATGGAATGTTGATCTCAATACAAGACATTACTTTTTTATTTTTAAGTACGAAGCAACATTTCATCTGAGACAGGAATCAACTGTAAGTCTCCACTGTGAATCCAGTACCTCGGGCACTGACGGAAGCCGATCTCGAGGTCTCGGTCATCGTGTGATGACCCCGCCATTCGTCTCCGTCAAGAAGCACGACAAGTTGAAAAATGGGGGTCGGAGGTCAATGAGTCAATGGCTGTAACGCAAAAAAGTAAAAGCTTGCGTCTCGCACATGCAGATCTTTCGTCTCTCCTTAATCATTTTTCGGAAGTATGCATGTAAGCAATAATTACTGGAGACAGATTCCTTGATTCCAAGAAAGGTTGTAGTGTAAAATACATAGAAGCAAAGAGATTATGACAGTGTTCAAATCATACAGGAAAGAACACCACTGTAATTAGCTACTACTTTTTTTTTAATATTTCAACAAAATTCACAAGTTTCTGTGAAAAATAAATTGGACTCCTATTTAGCAGCAAACATTTTGTTGTAGAATATTGTTAATAAATATCTTATTCCTTAATTTTTAATAATTATTTAATTTTTTAAACGATCTCGGTGACAACGTTGATAGCAGGTTGCGACTGTTTGCTTATGATACAGTTATCTACAAGGAAATAAGGAGCTCTGACGATTAATTAGAAATTCAGCGTGATCTAGATGTTATTTCGGAATGGTGCTGTAAATGGCAACTTACAATAAACTGAAAAAGAGTGCATAACTAACAAAAAGATTCCCTTTGCTAACGAGTACAGAGTAAACAGCTGAGTTGTTGACTAGTTGATTCTGTGAAGTATTTGGGCGTAATAGTACAAAGCAACCAGATATGGGACCTGCACATAACTTCCGTTGTGGATAAAACTAATTCTAGGTTAAGATTCATTGGTCATATTTAGAAGAATTTCAACGCTCATACAAAGCTCATATAAAGCTCTCCTGTGTCCCCATTTGGATTACTGTTGTGGAGTTTGGGAACCTTATCGCCAGGGATTGATCGACTCGTTAGATAAGGTACAGAGGAGCGCCTCTCGATTCGTGACTACTTGCTACAGCCCTAACGAAAGCGTCACGGAATTGATACTTAGGTTGGGCTGGGATTGTCTGAGAGACAGACGACATCGGTTTCGTCTGAATTTGTTGGCGAATACGCGAAATTCTTTTCTCTTTTACGAGTGCTGTGAAATACTTCGTTCAGCTACCTATTTAGGTCGCAATGACAGAGATCAGATTAGTGAAATAAGATGCCGTACTGATGCTTATCTATAGTTTTTCTTTCCTCCGGCTGTTCGAGATTGAATGAAAACTACAATATTTGTGAATTACAGAGTATGGATGTAGATGTAGAAACCCTTTTATCTGTTTTATCAAAACTAGTCTTCTTTCACGTGAAATTGGCTGCCAAATACGAGAACGCAGGAGCTTAGTGATACATCTAAGAGGACTTGCTTACTGAATGAGTTTAATTCAAGATCTACTACGTGCATCTTGATGATTAAACTACACACATTAATGTGAAACTCTCTGAACAAACATTTTACAGGATTACTGGTAGATAGCAGCACACGCGTTTCTTTGTTGAATGTAGAAGTCTGAGCCTTTTTTGCTAGATAAATGGTAGAGAAGAAGATCAAAAATTCCCTAAATGAAATGATTTGATCCGTTATTATTCTTCAATACTAACTCTTTCTCTATATAGGAAAAATATAACAGCGATTTGTACAGAAAACTTCGTTTATTAACTTAACACCTTAAATATCAAAGCCATCAGGTAATTATAAACCCAGAGGAAGATGAAATATGGATCGGTCATGGAAAAGACGGGGAGAGTATCGAAACAGACATTTGCCTATTCCGTGAACGACAGAAGAAACCGAATGATTTCAAATTTTGTTCTATTCGCCTGTCTGTTTAACTAACCGCGATTCACAAAAACCTACTGGAAGGATTTTCACGGATCTTCATATTTCCTGGAATAAAATAAGGTATTTGATAGCGAGAAGCTGAAAAAGTATGAAAAAATTTAATACAGTATATGCAGTCAGAAGGTTTTTCCGAGATTAGATCGATGAAGGTCATTGCATCAGGAGCATCCTACCTCCAAAAATACTTTATCATTGATTATTCCGGTCTATACACAGTCCCATAATCAACTCTCACTCATACTTTCAGATATTTTTCATATAGTTATTTTTCTTCTGTTATCTACCGTTTAAAATTTATTGTGATCGCTGGTTTCAATACAGAATGAACGATACATAACTTGTTAGCGGAAGAAATGTACTTTCAAGATATTTTTGAAAAAATGAATTTCGTACATTACAATCAGTTACAGAGAAGGAATTAATTGCTTAAAATTTGTGTCTATCTGTCTGTTTGGATAATGAGGAATAATGTAAAAACTACAATTAGAATTTTGATGCGCTTTCGAATACTACACAGGACGAAAAACAGAACGTTTTATTTTGATGAGAAGTCGGGAATCTGAGAAATTTAACATAAATGTGCCCACAAATTTGATTCAATTTTTTGTTAAACGCTTATCACCCAAAAAACTACTGGTCAAATTTTTATGGTGTTGAGAACAAGGAGATACAACTGGCCCTGCTTGGTGGACCTTATTTCTTCTCTGCTCTGAGAGGTTTTCCAAATAACGCATAGAGAGAACTCTCGGATATGCGGTGAAATGGAGCAAACAGTTGCCACCTCAACAACAAGGATAGTCAAAATGATGGCAGCGATTACGTGAAATAATTTCTCAATTCTCTGAGCGCAGCCGAACTCTCAGCGCATTGAAGCATTCAGTTGTTCGATTACGCTCCTTCGAATCTTTTAGAAAATTTTGCACTTTTTTGGCTTTACGCTTCGTCGATATCGAGGTCATTAGAGTCAGTATTCGACTTGGGAAAGGGAATTCGGATATTCTGTATTATCTTAAAACCATTCCTGCATTTGCCTGGAGTGATTTAGGACAAACTTGAAAAATCTAAACATAGATACCCATCACTCTCGGTGCAATAGAATCCGACCCGAAGTGATTTTCATGCAAACGAATGCGATCGAATCACACATGCTGTTTGATTCTGCGAGTGCCAAGGTTGTAATCTCCGTTACTAACAATTTTTAGTTCTAAGGATTGTTGTTTTCTGAGAGTCAGAAAACGCGCCACAGAGCCGTTCCTTCGAATCTTTAACAAAATTGTGCATTTTTTACGCTTCTTCGATATCGAGAGCATTAGAGTCAGGATTCGACTGGGGAAATTGAATTCGGCCATGGTATTTTCTTAAAGCCATTCCTGCATTTGCCTGGAGTGATTTAGGGCAAACTTCAAAAATCGAATCATGGATGAAAAATCGAGCATTTGAACTCGCGATCTTCCGACCATTACCCACCACTCTCGATGGAATAAAATCTGACCCGAAGCGATTTCCATGCCAACGAATGCGATCGAAGCACACATTCTGTCTGATTCTGCGGATGAGCAGGTTGTACTCTCCGTTACTAACAATTTTTAACCAACTTCAAAAAAGGAGGAGGTTCTTAATTCGTCTGAAATTTTTTTTTTTTGATGTATGTTCAGCGATATCTTCACCAATTTTGAACCGATTTAAATGAAATTTTTATAGTGGATAGAGTAAACCTCCAAAGTGGTCCCATATGAATTTCATTGAGAAACCACACCTTCTACCCCTTTACACCCCTTACCTTTTATACAAACCCACACTTTTTATCCGATTTTGATGGAACTTTGGAAATGTATAGTAAAAAATAAACAGAAAAATACTGTCAACTTTTGGTTTGAAAAAAACGAACCCCTCTTCCCCAATCCACCCCTTAATTTTTGCCAATGTTCTTTATACAAAGCTAAAGTCGACACCATTTAACTGATCTCCATTAAAGTTGGTATATACATCTAATTTTTCATGGAAAAGGTTTCTGACCCAAAAAAATAAAAAAAACTCTCTCCCTTTACACCCCTTAATTTTTATACAAACCCACATTTTTTATCAGAATTCAATGGAACTTTGGACATGTATAGTCAAAAATAAAGAGAATAATGCTGTCAATATTTGGTTTGAAAAAACTGAACCCCTCTCACCCTATCCACCCCTTAATTTTTGCCAATGTTATTTATACAAAACGGGAGTCTACATCATTTAACTGATCTCCATTAAAGTTGTCATATACATGTAATTTTTCATGGACTAGGTTTCTGACCAAATAATAAAAAAAGCCACCCCATCTCCCCCTTTACACCCCTTAATTTTATAGAAACCTATATTTCATATCTGATTTTGATTGAACTTTGCCAATGTATACTTTCACACAAACAGAAAAATCTTGTCAACATTTGGACTGCCAAAGCTCAACCCCACTCCCTCCTACCAACCCCTTAATTTTTGTCAGTGTTTATATATATATATATATATATATATAAAAAGCTACAGTCGCCACCGATTGACCTATTACCATGAAAGTTGGCGCTTATAATTATTTTTTCACGAGGAAGGTTTCTGACCAAAAAACCAAAAAACCACAAAACCACTCCCCATTAAACCGTTTAATTTTTATACAAACCCACAGTTTTTATCCAGTTTAGATAGAACTTAGCAAACTTTTACTGTAAAACAAAGAAAAAATAATGTCAGCTTTTGGTTTACAAAACTGAACCCTTTTCCCCGTTTCCGCCCCTTGACTTTTGTCAATTTTCTTTTTGAAAAGCTACAGTTGACACCATTTGACCGATCTGTATGAATGTTGGCACATATATGTATTTTTTTATGGAGAAGATTTCTGACCAAAAAATTAAAAAAAACTACCCTAGCTCCCCTTTTACATCCCTTAATGTTTGTACAAACCCACATTTTAATCCGATTTCGGTGGAACTTCGCATGTGTATACTTTAAAGCAAATAAAAAAGAAACATACTACTCACATACTTTGACAAAAACACAAACCCTATTCCCCTTTCTACCCCTTTAATTACCGTCAATATTCATTATATAAAGTTACCGTTTCTATCTGATTTTGAAGAAAGTATGCACATGTATACTTCAAAACAAACAGAAAAGTACTGTCTGCATTTGGTTTAGAGAAGCCAAACCTCTCTACCCCTTTCCACCCCTTTAATCTACACAAAGCACAGTTTCTATCTGATTCTGATGAAAATTTGCACACGTATACTTTAAAAAATACATAACAATTGTGTTTAAATTAGGTTGCAGAAGCCTAACCCCTCTTCCTTCTACCCCCACCCCTCCTAATTTCCAATGTTCTTTATAGATACCTACCGTTTTCATCAGATTTCGATGGAACACTGCAAATGTATACTTAAGAACAAAGAGAAACATTGTGTTTACAAAACCCAACCGCTCACTCCCTTACCCCATTTAATTTTTGTAAATGTTCTTTACACAAAACTACAGTTTTTATCTGGTTTCGATGGAACTTTGCACATGTATACTTTAAAGCAAAGAGAAAAATACTGTCCACACTTCCTTAACAAAACCAAACTACTCTTCACCTCTACATCGCTTAATTATTTTTTATACAAACCTAAATTTTTTATATGTTATCAATAAAAATGTACAAACGTATACTTTAAATCAATCGGAAAAGACAGTCTACATTTGGTATACAAAAGCCCAAACCCTCTTCTCCATTACCCCCATCGTTTATAATTTCCAATGTTCTTTACAAAATCCACAGTTTTAAGTACCGTCAAAATCAATTAAGCTATTTTTAAAGTCATTGCAGAATATATATAAAATGTATGTGTCCTAATGTCTCAACATGTACTTCAGATTTAAAGTTGGACCCCGAGCTTTTACGTTGTGAAAACCAATTAAATATCTATATTTTCTGTGTGATGCCGGAATTAACAGATATATTCCAGAGACAGATTTGTGTATGTTGTATGTATTAATGTCCAGATGTTACATGTTTCGATTATCGAGCAGCAGCTTAAACAGATGTTGTGATTATATCGAAACACAGCCTGGATCAAAATGTAAACTGACATTCCTTAACACAGCATCCAATTCACCCCATTCTGAAAGTTGTTGTAACGACAGATTTTCAATAACAGTAATGTAAAATATTGTCCATTTAAATTTAATTTCTTCTAAGCAAGGTATAAAGTTATTTTAAAATTTTTAGTGCCCTTTTTTGAAGGCGGTTTTTATGTTTTTTTAAACAATTATTTTTTAGTACTAAAGATTGCTGTTTGCCGAGAGTGTAGACAAACAAAGCGCCCCACAGCAGTTGACTTCAAAACTAAATATTATCCTCATAATCAGTTGGTTATATATTATTTAGTCTTTCACTGGCAATCTAAAAATCTTCATGTTTCTGTTCCTGGTAGAAAAGTTGCTTGATATTTCTTATTTTCTACTTCGATCGCAAAATATAATAAACGTACTGAACTTACAGTTCTCTTGGGTCAAACAAGCTTCAAGAATTAGTCCTTACCCAAATTATTAGCGTGAAAGAGTGATATATACACCAGTTGTCCGCATGAATGAAGTTGCGTGTAACAGGAAATAAAACTTGAATATTAACTTTTTCGTTTATTAATTGCAGCACATAAATAATAGGATTACTAACGGAATGAAACTTAATTAAAGCGGAGGAAGGATTGATTTGAATATGAAAAATATAAATTTCAATGTTATTCTGTCTCAGTTTACAGATCATGTAAAAAAAAAAAAAAAGAAGTGTATTCGAGAATGAGCAGTGACGATTTTACACTTTTATTATGTCTTTACGCCTCATCGACGTCAAGGTAATTAGAGATGTGAAAGGACTAGAGGACAAGGAACGGGAAGGCTATGGTCTTTTAAAGGAATCATCCCGTCGTTCGCCTGAAGTGAGTAGGAGAATCCATGAAAAATAGAAATCTGACTGGCCGGACGTCGATTCGAAGCCGCGTCCTCCCGAATGCGATGCCAGACCGTTAACACTCACCCACCACGCTCGGTTTTACATTTAGGCGCCTATGGTTTGAAACTGTTTGCAGATTAAAGTGCAGGAACATTGGTTATATACACTTTTTGAGGCAACCGGTGATGTTTCTCATACTCGCTCTTGTCACTATTGTTGAGCTTGAACATTACCTCAGATTCCTTCTAGAACGTGCATTTCTGGGAGTATTGCATTACTTGTCAGTTAGTCGGAAACTAAGAACCTTAAATAAACTTTGTAATATAGAAAAAATCGACGGTGCAACCTAGTATTACCCTTTCCCTTCTTCCAATATGTTTTCGCCATGTTAAAAGCTGCATCTTTGTGTAGATTATTCCTTTGCTGAGAGATAACAACAAATCATAATTCCTCCGCTCAACTGAAAACGTCCATGACCTCGCAGGTTTCGAACCAGCCTCCGGAATTGTCCGAGATTACACACCGGCGAATCACCTCTGAACTAACAAACCTGCTTTGAAACTGATACTGCTGGGCTCCTTAGGGCCAATGACAACGCATATTTTACCCACCTTGAGCTAGTCAGAAGGCGAGTCATTCTCACTGGCCACAAATGTTGATAACACAGCCGCAAGCTGCTGTCGCATTTGAAGCTTTGACGGGAAAGAACCTGCGGAGTCACATTTCACGAATATCAAAGCCTGTCAAGTTTCTTGGCTGTATTCAGACGTGACGTCCACTATTTCAAGGATATGAAATAAATAATTGAGACAATCACGAGGGTGATTCGCCCGTCGGATTGGCAAGCAAAATTTGGATGCCCATTTACTGAATTTATACTAAAGTGGGATATCAAGAAATGGATAGACAATATTCAGTAACAACTGATGGTCACCTGTTGTGATAAAGAAAATTCGGATGATTATGGTCTTATTAATATCAGAATTCATCAGCTTTAAGTCATGCCCAGTTATATTTCATTCGCGGGATATTCGGTACGATCTAAATCTCAGTTCGCTTGTTGAATTTTCTCTACAACCTCTGATCGAAATTGGAAAATTTTGCCTGGATTTCATGCCATAAAAAGTAGTTGAATGAACTTTTCATTGAGATTCAGATAGTAGGAAGATTCACTTACGTGTGACTGCGTAACAGATTTAACCACAAATGTTGTGATGTTGCCTAGTAAGATCATTGAGGAACGTGGTGTTAAATGAACTTTCATTTTTTCTCTCTGACAATACTTTTAATGAGATATTCAAACGAGATGTTTCAGATAAAAGAAACAATTTTAATAGCCGAAATAGAAGAAAGTGTTGAAAGAAATACCTGTTATTTCTTGCTGGGGAGAATGTGATACAGTGGCTACTTTGCTGCTATGTAACTGAGGTTTATAAATCAAATAAGAGTATGTTTTATAATGCAAAATCCCATTTAGTACAGTACATGTGTTGGGGAATCAAACAGCAAATGAAACAAATGTAATTAAATGTAATTTTTTATTTTTTATATAAAATGTACAAAACGCCAGATACAATAAATAATGTTGTAGAGTATAAACATAGTTACACAAATTAATATTAATATCACAGGCACAGTTATTACGAACTGTCGGCTTCACAAGCTAAATCAAATGTTTTTTATGGCAAGAAATGAGGAGAAATAACAGTTATTCCTCTTTGTACTCATCTAAAAAATTTCTTCTGCAACTCTATAAAAATTCATTTAAAGTACACAAACATAAGTAATAAATGCATTTTATAAAAGTGCTGCAATCCTTTGGCGTCAAGGCTAGGAATATGTACGGTTCCAGTGAACAGGTCACAACCAGTTAAAGAGAGTTTCACATTAGCTGGATGGCAAAACACCTCTTATAGACAGTGTTGTGATTTTATTTCCCCCGATAAGTTTTTAAAACTCTGATAAGGATCATTTTTATTACAGATTGCAAGAAGAGCTCCAAATTATTTTTATTGCACTACCGTCCTAAAATTCACATACTATACTTAACACCTTTCTGAATACTGATGTAGTGATTGGAATTACAATAGTCTTCAATCTTCCATTCACATATCCTATCTCGTTTTTAACTCTTTTTTTCTTATGTGGAGTATGCACATAAATCTTGAGGAAACTGCATATTTAGACACCAAGTCACTGATCAAAAATGTTTAAGCCATCGCTCAGCAATTGAGAAAAGTAGCTCTCAACTCAGCTGCTGATTAAGGCCAAACAATTTTTTCAATCCAGTCTAGGTGACTAGAAACTCTTGTGTATAAGGTTGGTATACTGCCTCCACATGGGTTTGGTCCTAGACTCGTAACACCAACTATTGAATAAAGCGATTCCCTTTCCTTTACTTGTAGAGGTCCACCAGAATCTCCCTGAAAAGGAATTATAAATTATTACACACCGTAAATGTTTTGTTTCTAGTAAACTAAAATAAGAAGACTTGTGCAACTGACTGACTTTAGGGAAAAAAATTAAGAAAATTCAAATATAAATCGAAAAAATAGCAGCAGATATTTTTCAAAAAAATTCTCGAACAGTGTATATAAACTTTAAAAATATTTAAAATTAGTATCACAAATATTAAAAATTCTTTTGATATCAGCGGTAGTGAAATGCTAGGTTTAAACTTACACTGCAGGTGTCGCTTCTACCCTCTGGATCACCGGCGCATATCACACTCGAGTCAAGACCGTCCGGAAACTTACTTTTATAATACTTTTGGCATACAGACATCTGAACAGCAGAAATTGTTGTTTTTAGAAGTACAGGGCTCTGTTTGGTTCCTAGAAATGGAGAATAATACAATATTAACTTGCATCTTCATCATAAAACTGTACAGGAAGGTATCAGTTTTCTAAATGTGAAACACGATTAATGGATTAGTAGCAGTAACAGAAAAATTTTCGTTAGTGAGTGCATCGTTCTGCTGAGTTTAATAGCGAGTGTTGCAAACAAAATTAAGTGTACACGTAGAGTTAAAATAGTAAAGTCATCAGTTCCGTGTTTCAATACGTCTAGTATCACAATTTTGGAAGTGGGTACCTTTGACTAGTTATCACGTTTTCATAGCTTGAAAGCTAATGTCCTATTTTAAAATCACCGGTATATATCATGATTCTACGTGACCTGAAAACGAAACAAAAAACGGTAATTCATAGGTACCGAGAACGAATAGTCGCCACAGATCAAATAGCATCTTAGATTAACATTCAGTTATGAGATAGTCATCAAAGATCACGCTACAACAAAAACAAACATTCCACATTTGGAATTTTTTTAAAATACTGCTTTTTACCATGTTACTCAGATTATTTATTTTTCTGAAATATAGGGCGTTAAGATGCACTTAAAACGTTAATCAAACGAATACATCAAATGTGAAAACTCAAATACGTGTAACGAAATCGTGGAATTTAATTTACGTTACAAGGTTAGAATGATACTACATTTGTGCTTTAATACTTTTAGGAAAAAAAGGCAAACTTATTATTACTTCACTGAGATCAACGCGGGCATAGCAGGGGGAAAACAATACTAGTAGAATGTGACACTACTAGAAAAAAAATGGCTTCGCTAGGGTCCGTTAGATACTAACAGGTATAATCGCTCTTTCCTATAGCCGAAAAAGAAGCGAAGACTTACCAATAGCATTCGTCGCTCCCCAGCCTGTAACTGTGAACTCCCCTGCAGGATTGCCACTCTTGGTGTACAGACAAGCTGGCATCATTTTCTCACTCATCGCCACCTTCCTGTCCAACTTTATCAGCGCTATGTCGTGATAATAGTTAGGTTTTTTTATATTCCGGGTGTACGAAGATCTCTTCTATTCCAAACTGATATTCGTCTGCGGTCACTCCAGTGAGGTTCAAGGTTCCTAGCTGTACTCTGATCGGTTGTTTCCTGCGAACAGATAAAAAGAAACATCTTTCATAACTTGCCGTCAGTTGAAGATTGGAATGAGACCTAATCTCTAGGTGTGTAATTGTGTGTGGGGTTCCCTTTATTTATTTTATTGCGATGAAACGCACGCTGCGGTGGCAATGTCCCTACACATCCAATTTTCCTGTATCGCCTACTTTTGATCTCTACCTATTTGAATTTTAAATTCTTTAAGCGTTTTTGGAAATTATTCAGCCATTCCCCTAGAAATTTATTCCAATCACTGACTGCAAAAATAGAAAAAAGCACTAATAATTCTTCCACCAATACCTTTCCAGGCATCATCACCAAAATAAGTCTTGTACACTTCAAACTCTCTCTCCGCCCTTCTCCTGTATTCCAATGAATCCGATTCCAGTCCTTTGTCATATCAGTTACTGATTTTGTTTTGCACTGATTTCCAGAGACAAATCTAGCAGACTTTCATTGTACCTCTTCCAACTCCTGCATTTAATATTCAGAACATGGGTTCAACACTACACCACCATATTTAAGCATTGTTTTAACCATAGTTGTTTAACCCTATTCTCTTATTTGTCTGTTACATTAACGTTCTGGACCCGCATTCGGAAGGACGCCGGTTTGAATCCCTGTCCGGACATCCAGATTTGGGTTTTCAATGGTTTCCCCAAATAACTCTAGGCAAATAGCCATGGCCGAATTTCTTTCCGTTCCTTGTCCCAAATCCCACCCCGCCACTAATGACCTCGACGTCGACGAGGAGTAAAGCCATAAGCAAAAAAAAAAAAAGGTTTCTATTACATCCCCTCAAAACACTCCTTAATAAATGAAAGGTTTTGAAACCTTTTGCTACCAACTACGCGATGTGTGTTCCCAGTTGGTTTCTTTTCATGCTATATCGATGGAATTCTTCATCCCATTAAATACGATTTGGGAATGTTTTCCATTAACCACAACAACTTACACTGATCAGCGAGGACATTACGACCAACTATCTACTATCGATATAAACCCGTCCAGGCGATAGCAGCGTCACCTGAAGGGGAATGACTGCTAGTCAGACACACGCACGATGCATGTAGTGTTAGTGAGCGAGCTATCCGTATTTATAATGGGGTAGGCACGCGATCTATCTGAATTTGACCGACGGCAGATTGTGATGGTCCGGAGCCACGGCACGAACATTTCGGGTGTTCGAGGAGTGCATAGTGAGTGTTTTCAACAAGTAGCGAAACCAAGGTGAAACCCCGTCCAAACGTCGAGGGATTGGGTACCCACCTCTCATTACAAACGTCGGACGTTGTAGGCTGGGAAGACTGGTAAAACAGGACAGGCCGCGAACTGTGGCAGAACTGACATCAGACTTTAATATTGGGCAGAGAACAAGTGTGTGTGAACACACACTGCACCGAACACTTCTAACAATGGGCCTCAACAGCCAACGACCTATGCATGTACCAATATTAACACCACGAGATCGGCGACTACGACTGAAGTCGGCACGTGACAACCGTCACTGGACGTTAGCGCAGTGGCAGAGCGTTGCATGGTCTGATAAATCGTGAAACCTTCTTTATCATGCCGATGGGAGCGTGCTAATCCATCTTTTTTTCAAGGAAACAGCTTCTTGACACCTGTACTGCGGGATGGATACAAGCTGGCGGCGGCTCAATTATGCTCCGGGGAATAATCACGTCGGCATCCGTGGGTCCAGCAAGGCACCATGAGGAGCCAATATGTTGCAGACCACATACAGTATGTACACCCCTTCATAACGACCATGTTTCTCAACGGCAGTGGCATTTTTCAACAATATAATACGCCATGTCACAACGCCAGGAATATGATGGATTGCTTTGAGGAACACAGTTTCGAATTGCAGTTGATGTGCAGCCCCCCCAACTCGCCAGATCTGAACCTGATCGAACATATTTGGGATGTGATTGATCGCGGTATCAGAGCTAATCGCCTTCTTCCCCGGAATTTTATGGAATTAGGTGACTTGTGTGCGCAGTTGTGGTGCCAATATCCTCCAGCGACCTACCAAGGCTTCATTGCTTCCGTGCCAAGACGCGTCGCCGGTGTTATCCATGTCAAAGGTGGACATACCGGCTATTAGGTAGGTGGTTATAATGTTCTGGCTGACTTGCTGATCAGTGTAGCTTTGATCTGAATTTGATTCTTTCACTTATTTATTCTCTTCATACATTCATTCAGTACTCAAGACTTAACCTTTGAGAGTACTCACCACATCCTGCTGGTGCAGCAGTGAGCTGCCGTGAGCACGTAATCTTCACTGATGAGCGACGCTCCACATAACCAGCTAATACCATCCACTCCAGCTACGCGGAACCCAAGGGCAGCCTGCAACAAAGAATAATTCAAATTAAATGAGACGAATCGCAATTCCCTGGACACATATTTATTCATTACTTCTTCTTATTTCTATTTTCAAGTCGTTGAGCGTTATTTCTCCACTCGTCAACTTATTCACTTTACGACTTTTAACTGTAAATACTTTCAGTATTTCTGATAAACTATTCAGCACTTTTTTTGGTAATTTATTTAAATCCTTGAAGCCAATACCAACAAAAAAATTATTTTTCACTCCTTTGTGTCTGAAATCGTGTGCTAACTTGTCAAAATGATCATCTATTCCTTTCCAAGCACTAATCCTAATTCTTTTTTGAGTACCCTTCAACCCTCATCACTAATATAAGCCTTGTATACTACGAAGAAATCCAAATCTAGATCCTTTATCCTATCAGTTGCTCATTGTGTTCTGTGGTAATTTCTACAAACAAATCTAGCTGCCATCCTTTGCACCCCCTCTAGCTCCGGTATTTGATTCCAAAAATTTGGGTTTCATGTTACACAACCATATTCAAGCAATGGTTTGACCAAAGTTTTTGTGACACAATTCGTCACTACTCTGGTACCCCCATCATCAGAATTTTGAAACCTTTTCCTACCATCTGCCCACTATGTCTTAAAGAATTTCTTCCTCTCCCTATAATCATAAACAACGTTTAGTTTCACGTATCTTATACCTAATAAGCTGACTTCTCTTGGTATTTATGAAAGAAATACACATTCATCTTCCGTGGCAATTTCTGCTAATCTATACAACACTGTTAGTCTACCATCATAAATTTTATGTATGCAAAATACATGCACAAGAAATTATAAGTAAGTTTCTAAATAATGAATTCAGTTGCTTCAATGAAAGAGAACTTTGTATAGTAAAGTGAGAGGTAACTTATTTTCCAGATGAGCTTGATATCGAAAACAATCGATGCATTTTATTTTCAAATATACTAAGGAAATAATGTTTTCCCTATTATCCTAGGTCTTCGTTACTGGTGCATTTCTCCAGTACTTAGTTGATCTTTTACAATAAACATAAGTTTTTCTCAGTTGTGATATAAATACAAATATAACAAAACGGTAAAATGTTTTTAACATAATCTCACCATGTGAGGAAATTCTTCATTCGCGGCTCTGACCCCATCCAGGATGTGATAGGATGGCCCATTTTCTATAAAGTCTTTGTAGAAGTTGCATGCTGCAATGAGATACAGGAAATTATTAGTCAAAGTATGATCATCCCTCAGATCTTACAATTTACGCAACAAATTTTTGGGCTTCTGTGAAAAATACCGTTAGAAGATTCATACTGTTCTTAAAAATTATTTTTGTTTGTGTATGGAATACTTAGTTGTCAGTTGACTGGGAAATAGAAGTATTTATTTTCATGATACTTTTGTTTAATTCTATGTCATCAACGTCAAGGTCTGTAATGACCATGAGTGTGATGAGTCTTGAGAGTGTGGGGGCAAGGAACGGGAAGGAATGCGGCCATGGCTTTTTTTTTTTAAAAAAAAGAAACGATCATTGCATTCGCCTATAGTGATTTCGGAAAACTATGGAAAGAAGAAACCTGGATGTCCGGAAGAGAGTTAACCTGCATCCACCCGTGTGTTACTCTATAGGGATATTCTATATACTACGGAAGAATATAATTATAATTTTTTTACCCGCCCGTATGCTCCCATAGTGTCAAGCTGCCACTAATGTATATTCTTACACCAAGTAATAGCTACCATGTTGCTCTACCCGATTTGTTGTTAAAGAGTGGACTATGGTTTCTAAATTGCTATAGTTTTTCATCTTTGGTGCAGCTCTCACAATAGGTAGTGAAGAAGCTTCAGGCATACTGGGAAAAGATATAAGAATTAATTACGACACACAAAAAGTAAAAGACAGAGGTACTAGCTGATATGTTCTTTTTCTCCTTACCTAAATAATTCGTGTAATATCGAAATTGAATTCAAATTTATTGGGTATAAAACCAAATTCTTGATAGTAGCCTATGTCTTGATGTTAGACACGAAAACTAAAACCTAACGTTAACAAAGACGTCTGATGGGATACGCATTACTAGAAAGCTAATACAATAAATTTTATTGCAAGGAAGATGAAATTTGACAATAGCTTAACTGACTTTTTCTAGGAATAAGGTTCCAAAAAATACCGTGAGGAGGGAAATGACGTCATACACTTTCAGAAAGACGTTGTAGAGACGTGAGGCATATTACAGAGAAGAGTGGGAGGGTATTATGCTGGAAAATACTTAGATATGAAAGCAAATTTTGTCTGGGAAATATCTTTATAGAGGCTCTAGGCTAGATATCCTCCTCTGTCGTTACTGAGATGTTTTTAAAAGGTTTTTCCAGATCTTATGGATACCTTGAAATAATCTCAAATAAAGTTCGTATGCTACACTCCACATATCAGTTATCTAAACTTTTTTTTCAGATTAAGGACAATGCTTTCTCTGCCACTCATTATTACTGAAGCACACAATTCTTCGACTTCCTGGAGTTTTTAACGCTTTACTGCGTATTCCAACTTCTGCATTCAGATGCGACGATTTTGTTGTTTTTGTTGTTTACCGAGCGTGGTCGGTGAACGGTTTAAGTTCTGGCCTCGCATTTGGAAAGACGCCTGTTCGAATACCCGTCCGGGCATTCTGATTTGGGTTTTCCATGGATTCCCAAATCACTCCAGACAAATGCCGGGATGCTTACTTCAAAACGCCATGGTTGAATTCCTTACAGTTCCTTGTTCCCAATCCCATCCCGCCTCTAATGACTTCTACGTCGACCAGGCACAAAGCCATAAGCAAAAAAAAAAAAAAAAAATGTTGACTAACTGAATTCGAGCCCATCGCTAAAGTCTATGCTGGGAATAAAGTGTCTGTAAAACGCGTAAATTTTGTTCTGCATGTCGCGTCATGATGTAGCAAGAAGTTACTGAAGCGGAAACTGTGTACGATCTCAACATTTAAACTGCCCTACACTCTTAGATATGTAACTCTTGGTGCCCACTATAGGATGAAACATGGCTATAGTGATTGGTAGCTAAAGCACTCACCCTTGACGCTGCGACGCCCTGATGTAGTTGGCCTGGATGTGGTGCGGTCTTCGCGCCACCTGTCCCGTTGGTTTCCACGATCAGAGCCCCATCCGTCGTCACGAACGGTGTCCCACTCGTCATTTCTGGTGTCGTCACGCCTCCTCGTGATGTCGTTGCCAAAATCGATGCCGTTGTCGTCGCCTCCGGCGGTGGACTCTGTTGGACAGCAAACCACCTCCTCGTAGCCTACGAATCCGCAGCGGGAAGGTAGCGGCCTGTTGTTCTGGATGGCTCTCTGTGCGACCTCGCAAGCTCGCACTCGGCGGCAAGTGCCTCTGCTGCCGCCTTCCCAGCAAGAATCGCCCTCTGCAAAAGCAAAAGTAAAACCATGTCTGAGGACGAAGGTTTACAGTGCAAAAGTACGCTTCAGTCTATCAAATCAAAACCAGTGCACTAATGTATGTATACTACTGCAACTATGTTGTAACTTATAGGAAAAGTAATAAATGTAACTGAAGTGATAGTATTAAATGGTAGACTAAACATACTAATAGATTCAGATGTAACAGGAGGAAGCAGAATTGTACTAGCAAAAAGGGCTTCTTGGATAAGAGAAATATTTTAGTTTCAAATTTTTATTTATGACAGAAAGAACACACCACTTAATTGAAATGAAGCATGGCTTTTAGGAATAGTATAAAGAAGTAAGACTGAAACATTTGGAATATGTTTCTTAGAAGGATACTGAAAATTAAGTGGACATAAAAGTGTTTTGGAATTTATGGATGAGGAAAGAACTTTGTAGAAAAGTCTCATAAAAAAGAGAGAAAGGATGTTGGGTCTCATTTTAAGACTTGCAGGATTGGTTAAGTTGTTAGAGGAGGGTGCAGTTAAAGGAAAATATTATAAATTTAGATAACGATTAGAATATATGGAGAAAATAATTTAAGTCGTAGGTTGCAAGGGATATTCTGGATTACAGATGTTAGCGAGAAACGAGATTATGGAAAAATATTACCAAAGTCAAAAAATGGATAGGATGTGCAATCATTAGTCGCTATACGTGATATTGGGTATTTTTTTACTGTCTACGAAGCAGATAATTAATTTCGCAAGCACAAAAGGATATACAGGAATGAGAATATCAGTACAACATTATTGATGAAATATTGACACTGAATAATGTATGCTAGTTGCATCAGTATCTGTCAAAAGCCGAACGCTGTTGTTACTGTTGCGGAATGCTCTAGGGCAGTGTTTTTCAACCTGTGGTTCAGATGATTCAAGTGGTCCGCTGGTAGAACATTATGAATTTAGATGCTATGTTCATGCTGTATATGGTTATAAGCGAATATAAACTGTAAGCCAAAATTTTCAAAGCCAAGATTATTTGAATGACCAGCCAAAAATCTGGCATTTCCAGGTTGAAAATAGGACATAATTGTTCAAATAATAGTCTATCAATTTGTAGTTAACATAAAAAATAGCACTGTTCGTCTAAGGATTAAGTAAATGACCGTTTTCTGAAGGTCTTGTAGTTGGTCAAAGGGACCGTGGTACGTGGTAGGGCTGTCAATATAAGAGTGGTGAAACAAACAAAAATACAAGGTTTAATGTCTAGTGTCTTGTATTGTATTTTGTGCATATAGATCCGTGGTACAGTGTTATTCATCTGGTCACTAAATATTAAGAGTCTGCTCAATATGTAATTAACGTTTAATATTTCACTTCAAGTTTCATAATCGTTTTTTCCCTAAGGATTCAAAACATGCATATGTTCCAGATATTAATAATATACACGTAGGTAAGAATTAAGCCATAAGTTAGTGGTCTGTTGGATTGTTTTTGATACTTTACTAGTCCTCAGATTGAAAAAGGTTGCTCTACGCGATGGAAGACGTATTGTATCGAAGTTCATATTTGTGCATCCAATGGTAGAAAGTCTTTAAAATACGTATATGAACTTCCGAAGGTACCACGTGACGAAGCATCCAGATTTAATAAGCTCTTCCGTGCTGTCAGGTAACAAAGAAATTCGACCGACGAAATAAGCTGTAATCTTCATCGAATTGTCGCTCCCCGTACGCAACTTTCGTCCGGTGGTTGCGCGATAGCAGTTATCTGGAGGAAGTACCTCATTCATCAGAACCAAACCACACTGTTGGCCTTGACTCCCCAGCCGTGATAAACTTCCTCGCATTGCCTTCCTGAATCTTACAAACCGTGTACACATTCAATTCACCATCTTATTGTTTCATTCTGCAGCACCCTGATCCAGTTAACCAGTTTACCACTCGAGTTATTTCTGAGCTGGGGTCTACGCCTTGTCATCTGTGCTTCGTCACATTTTTGAGGAGTTATTATGTCTGTGTCTGAGTTTAGAATTCTTTTACTATAATATCGTACACGAGGCTGAACGCAGTTAACTAATTGAACTAGACAACTTGCGTATCATGTAATGTAATGATGAAGATTTAAGAACATGCTATCTACGAATTACTTTCAATCGTTGGGATACTACAGATGTCTCAGTAGAGGTTGCGGAGAACAAGCTGACTTTGCGCGATTGGTGTTCAAAATGTTGCGTCCATCATAATTCATCATCATCTTGGACAGCTTTTAACCACTGGCCGGGTCTGCTTGAAGCAAACGCTTCCGGTCCATCCACCGTCTCTCTTCTTCTACTGTCAGCCAATTTCCTCCTCTTTCTCAACACACTTTTTAACATCTTTTACCCATCTGTCCCTCATTCTTCCCTTTCAGTCCATAGCCAGCATCTTCCTTCGTACCATCTCTCTCTTCACATGACCATACCACTGCAACCTTGATTGCTCTATTCCACTATAATTATTGTTCCATCATAATTATTAATTACTGTTTTCAATTATTTTCACACGTTTGGCTTGACGAGTGCAGGGAAGATTGACGTTGACACCATAGGTATAGGAACAATACTGTGAAAATCAGTGTTAAATTGAGCTTGTTCGGGTTGCAGCAAAGTTAATACCAAATATTCTGCAGGTATCAGGCGTTAACTCAACATCTGCAATCCTGTGACGGGTTTCCTCCATTTTCCAAAATCTATGCAAGCGAACTGGATCACTTCTTACCAGAAGTTATTATCTAATCCTATTACCAGACTAAAGTTTTCCCTGCGCTGTAGCAACCCAGTAAAGACTCAACCAAGGAAAAAATCAACACGGTACAAACTTTCAATTTATGCAGAGAAATAGTGACATTTAATTCCTTCCCACAGCTAAAAGACACAGTAGCATTTGCTTAGTAACGTAACATTAAATTACAATGCCGCAGACTAATTTCAAATAGAGTTTATGTCAGGAACGATTTCGAATATTCATTTTAATCTCTCGTGACGAATCCCTATGCGGCCCAATGACTGACAGTTTCATCAGCTACTTGAGCCGTGGTTATTATATAACTTAGAGTTATAGAAGATCACTTAAGAAGTAAGCACAACACTTGTGTCAGTCTACGTCGCTATAACTTAGCGAACACTTTGAGGAACAGTGCAAACTCCTATATGGCTATTTTAGGAAGTATCCGAACGGTTTCTGCGCCTGACGTCAACGATCATCGTTCGTAACAACGTAAGAAAGATTTGGTGAAGAAAGGAGAACATTATCCGCAGAAATTTTTTTGCAGAGGTAGCAGATGCTGAAAGCAGCGACCATTTTTTACCTTCGCGTAGCTCTGATGCATTTTTCCCTGAAACATTTGAACAGTTTTTGAAAATGGAATGTCTTTATGCGACTCTTCCTTCGACAAAGCACATGCTTTACCTGATAAGCCACTTTAGTGTAATAATTAACCAATGTTTTCCTTTTTACTTGGGCTTTTACTTCGCCTCAAGATAATTAAAGACGGTCAGTCCTTTCCTCGAATGGTACAACTGTGTTTTCGCTGTTATACTGTTAATGAAACGAGCGATTTTTGAACAAGGGAATCAAAACTGTCCCAGACTTCTGTACATCCACGGAAAAATCGTCAAAAACCGTTGCCAGTAAGACCGATATACACATTGGAAGCGAGGTTTAAACTCAGATTTGTAATACTTCCCGGTTTGCATCGTGAACACGCTCTCAAACTGCTGGGGAAAGAAATTCACAGTCAGTGAGATCGCCAGACGTTCTGTATCTAGTAAACTGCAAGATACGAAACTACGAAGGGATTGTTCTTCGACCCTTAGCAGTATTTTGCACCTCGTTATAACAGAATAACACTTAAGTCCTCCATTTCGGCGTGTTTCTGTTCTAGACATAATAATGAAGTACACTTGAGTGTGTATAAAATACGTGGTGGCTGCCTGAACAGTAGACTCGTCAACAACAGGAGAAAGTATGTGGAAATTCTAACAGCTTTCTAGTCCACTTGCTAAAGTGAATACTACACATCCGAAACGGGCGTTTAATGTCAAATCCAGCTCTCTGAGAATGAACTTCCGCGGCGTATTGCTACGACAAACGGTTCCTCTTCACGGAAGTTCAGCCAGATAATTTTGTAATAACACAACGTAATGCGACACCAACAGTAGGTTATGCACGAATTAGTAGAGAGGAAAGTGCTCTGGGACATCATTTTCACAAATGTCATAAATATTTGTTTTATTTTCTTTATAGGAGGCGGAATGATATGACAACCTATTCTAAGACTGGCAAGGAAGCACTTCAAAATCCCAACATGGTAAACACATTTATCAATACTAATTAAAGACCAATTTGCTCATCGTCTCTGCAACGCTGTTTGCAGGCTAATAATCGCCAGAGATATTTTCTCTCTCTGTCCATGAGATATCGCTTTTAGCTTTAAGAATTTAAGATGGTTCCATATATTTTATATAGCAAAGCAACCATAAACAAAAATTACAAATTTCGTTTAAATCCACATGGTATCTACTATTTGTTTTTTCTTTATTTATATTAGATCGCTGTATATATTTTAGTTACATTAGTTACCAAGAATTAAAGATTCCTATTTACGTTTTTGTAATGATTCAATATTTTTTCTTTTATATTAAATTTTGAAATCAACTATAAAGAATGGTATATATTGCTTTTAAATGTATATGGTAATTATTAAGAGGATTGTGCAATGCAACGATGTTTTACACGATAAGTATAACATTAAATCGTTACGAAATAAAGGTTATGAGCATTATTTAATAACGATTCTATTTAGTTATGCAACTGAAAAAAAAAAAGAATTGCAAGTACTGCTTTCAACCTAGTGATTTTTTTTTTTGTGGGCTTAAAAGCTACTATGGCACAAGAGATATGGTTATGGTCCTGTTTGATTTTCGCCTTAATTGGGATGTAATTGAAAAAAAAACTTACCTTCCTCACAATACTAAATTTAACGAGAGTCTAAGCGCCGGTATATTATGAACAATAAGAAACGGTAGTGGGAAAAATAAAATGCTTTGCTTCCTGCTTACTCTTGTGTAAGGATGAGAATTCGGAAGCTTCATTCTGTCATATCTGATTTTCGCACCTCGTTTCTGTCGGCGTACCTTGACCGAGCGTGGTGGGTGAACTTAACGTTCTGGCCTCGCATTCGGGAGGACGCGGGTTCGAATCCCCGTGCGGGCATCCAGATTTGGGTTTTCCATGGTTTACCCAAATCACTCCAGGCGAATGCCGGGATGCTTCCTTCAAAAAGGCCATGGCCGAATTCCTTCCCGTTCCTTGTCTCCAGTTCCATCCCGCCTCTAATGACGAGGCGTAAAGCAATAATAAAAAAAGGCATACCTTGGTTTATGAGACTAACTCAGTTTCTATATGACTCACCGAGGAATGTTATGCACGGCATTTTTTTATTTTTTATTATGTAGTACTCTGCTTTCTTCTTCATTCATTACTCACTATTTCCAGTAAACCCTCAATAGGGAAATGTTGTGTGTGACGTATGGAACGCGTTTAACATAGTTAACTGAACTACGCCCGCGTTACGTGACTGAATTCTGCGTCGAGCTCGGTAACGGCTGGGTATCCTGTCTCGCACGGCGAGTACCGGACCGGACTCCTCTCCTGTGCTACTTGTTCCTCGAAAAGAAATGAGTGCGCAGGCCGTAACTAACTACTTCGTAGAAAGTGACACGTACGCGTGGAAAGTATCTTTCTCTGGACCACTATGACTGGCCTCGCACTGAAGAACACCAGAGGAATAGTCAAACGAAACAACCGACTGGTGACTCCCACGCTTGAAATTAGGAAACGTCCATAAACTACGTGGCTCGGTCAAGGGGAGGGGGGAGAAAGGGGTTGGCTTGAAAGCTACGATGGGCTTCGTAGGGGGAGTGAGGGGGTTTCCGAGCCAGGCCACGTAGCTTTTCATTCATATTATTTGTCACAGCTAAAATGAGATACAGAAGCAACAGCATGAGAATGTTTATTTCTGTCAATTATCTCCGGATGCAATTTACGATAGTATTACAAGAGAAAACAGTACAAAATGTCTTCTGAAATCAATAGGGGAAAAAAGTTACGTGCTACGTCGGGGTGAGGGGGGTTCAAAATGGAGCTACCTGGTTTACGGACGCACCCCTCTGAGGGGATTAATGGAGATACATGTTATGAGCTACACAGGGGAGTTAATTTTTTTTTTTTTTTTTTTTTTTTGGAGATTATCGTTAACGCCAATAAACTGTATGTTTTTCGAGACTACTGCTATTGTATCCTTCGTCATCGAATCCTAATTCACAACCAAAGCTTTGACTTATGAACCGCCGCAATATTTAAGCAGACCAAAATAAATGTTGTACAGTTTTTTATGATCTTAATTTCAGTGCGAGGTAGTTGTAAACGCTCAGTAACGGGGTAAATATTTTGTGGCAACAAATACGAATATCAGCAGCTAAATAGAGGTTCTTTACGAGACTAGCTTTCCTTTACCCATCGATTTAATTGTAAATACCCGTCTATAGCAGGTTTCAAATGATTTTGATTTTTTTTCTCGTCTTCCCCATGATACAGCTTTTCCTCGTAAAAGTTCTTATGATAATATGCACGTCTAGTAAATAAAATTAAAAGTGGCAGTAAATTCAACTAGCTGCTTACAATTTTGTATTTGCTTTTATCTTTACCGTTTATTATTGTAGGATCCCTTTTAAAAGGAAAACGAATGGACGAATTTGATATATCGCAACATTTCTAGAAAATTAGTGGAATGTTAGTGCATAATACCTCATACAGCACATTTATAAGACACTAGTCTCTAAATACTAATTTGAAACGTTGGCAATATTTCATAAAAAATATCCTTAGATAAAAAGTAAATTAGTTTGTTTCGTTTCGTCTAATACAGTTAATCAAATCGTTACTATCAATAACAGTTCTGAAAGAACCGATCAATACGTAAAGGCCGACATTCGTAACTTAATTTTTCGGAACGAATTTTATAGAAGGAGGAAAATGATACTCATATGAAAATTAGTCTTGGTACTGTTGTTGGAACGTCTTCAAGGTCTTCTGACCTGGTAAATCAGTATTACATTTTACTTGTTTACCGAGACACACAACAAAAAAGAACAATGAAATTTACGGGTATTTGACGATCATTAAAGTCGGTGAAATAGTAGAATAGAAGAGAGGTTTAACCTTGTCATAATGAATTAGTGTGTGTACAGGATATCGTGGTCTTCACTCAAGTTTAATTGGCGAGCTGGTAAACGTTCATTAGTTTGCATGGCAATCAAGGAAGCCTTATTGACGGCTAGCGCCGTAAAGAGAGAAAAAAAGTCATAACCTTGCCACACGTGCAAGGCTACGTGTCTTAGATGAAATGTTGCGCTTACAAGACACGTAATGTCGTACACTATACTCAAGTGTCAAGAGGAACGGAAATATTCGTGGAATAAAGACTGGAGAAATAATTTTAGAAGCAATTGCGTTTTTCCACTGAAGTGACAATCTTGTCCTTCTCAGTATGGTAACGACTATGTGTGATTACTTTTTTCTTCAATAATAAACCTGTTTTGTAAATTTCCTAAGCGATATTTCTCAAAATCAACTTTTAAGATATATTGCTTCACATAGCTAAATAGATTATTTTCGGTGTTGTTTTCTGAATGGAACGGCAATTTACTACATTTCTTCTTTTCAGTATAATTATAAACAAATACAGCATTAATTAAAACTTGCAAAGTATATTTACTCTGTGAAACAAATATAACAAACAGCTCTCAGTTTTAATAAAGAGGCAATGCATTATCATTTTCCCTTGTTAAAAAAATCACAGTGCACCTTTTTTTAATAGTAAAAAGATTCCGTCGGTTGGAGATTCCAAAAATTTTCTTAAACATGTTTGAGATTGTTCTTTGGCGTAGCTGAATGGTGTTTTACTTACCGTTGTTAATTATCACGTATGATAAATCTAATTTTATCCGAATCGTAAAATCTAAATCCACCACAACCATCTAGGATATGTTACGCTATAGACATAAATAAGAAATACACTTGTCTTTTGTTATGAACTAAAACTTTGTCAACAAGTATATTGAGCATAATTAGTACCATTCCACTCCTCAAATATAAATCTCTTTTAAGACCATTCCATCTAATTGTCCAATATTTACAACTCAACTAATAGATACAGTAATTTTTGTTTATTTCTTAGTTATTTGCACGTTAAGTCAAAGTTATGCACAGTAACGTCAGAAATGTGCTTCTCTTTTCTCTGTCTTCAAGTCACAACCTTCCTATCGACTTCAAATTACACTCTGTTTAGTGTTTATACGTAATTTACGATGACGTCAGCAAATATTCATCACACCCCAATTTCCACCAGCTCGAGCGAATTACAGAGAACGCTTAGCAATTTTAAAGCGTAGCATAAAAAGTTTGGCTGCAGGATGATCTCATAGAAAATTACACTGCTTTTAAAATCAAGACGCTCCTGGTACACAAGAAAATCGCTACCGCTCAAACACACAGTAGATAATGCAGGAAACTAGTGTCTGTATATCAAGGGCGAGTTCAAGAAAAATGAAGAATAATTTTGCATCGCGTCATTAATTTTAAAATAAAAATGTTCGTTCTTTGATAGGATTGACAAAGACTTTGTTACCTACATAAGAAAGACCTAACGTTCTTAATACAAATTAGGAAATATTTTTTGGAGTTTATAGATTAAAACTTTTCTTAAAATTATTTCGAAGTTTAGCTCAACAATATTATCAGGAATTTTGGAAGAAAACATTTTTTATTTTCTATTATGTGTCGATTTGTTTGAGTGTAAACATTAATTTTGTCAGAAATGATTGGACCTTTTTTTTTTGCAGTGAAATTCGCATTATTATTGAAACGGAACTTAGATATGTCATACTTTCGCATAGGTTAAAAAGCATAAATCTGGAACATAATTTAAGTGTTCCTTTAAGGCTATACCTTAAACATATTATCTCGTAAATTCTGACATTCGTTCAAGCGAAGTAGATCATATTACAAATATGTTGAATACTTTTGTTGCTGTACAGATCTTGCAATCATAAAGAATGACAGGAAATTTGATTTCATTTCTTTCTGAACGCGGTTGTCATAGTATGTGGCTTTTCCTTAATTTACAAAATGATAAACGTGAGAGAGAGTACCACGTGGTTACGTCGATGTAACTACAAAATTATTTTGCTGTCCCTACTGCGAAAGTAAACCACCATTATATCTTGAGTACACCACGAAGTATATTTTCTGTCAGCTTCATAGGTGTGTAAACGCACAACAATTACCATAAAAATTCCCACTGATGTCTTTTGTACTTCTAGAATAACGACTTCTGTCAAAAATAATTATCCATATTTCTGTCAGTCTTTACACCTGTCATATTCTTATCTAATCAGTTTAATCAAGCTGTTTCTATGCATACGATATTTTTCTAAAGTACAAATGTATGGAAAGAAGTTTTCGTTCAACACAATTATTAAGTTCTTAAAGCCTATATTACATATATGGCAACTGTTTCTATCCTTAGTGAGCTCTTTACATTTATTATGCCTGTTTAGTTTCCACAGTGGCAGTTCTTGAAGTAGGAAAACAGGAAGGAACAAAGCTAAAGCTGTATAACTACTTAAGTTATGATCACAAATGTGCTGTTCGCCATGAAGTGAGTAGCGCGAAAATATATACATTTGCACGTCTGCATTCACATCATTTCTTGATAGATGCATGAGGAAATTTATTTGCGTGGAACTTATTTCTTGATAGTTTTATTGGCAATAGCGCAATTACTGGGACTCATCAAGGAATTGACGTTTTGGTCTGAAAACTGTTGCACATGTTTGTTTGGTGATACTATTTAATATATGTTACTCTTAGAGTTGTAAATTGTATAGATACCTCACAAACTTCACTCAAAAAGTGCCGTAACGCTATACCGCGAGCGACTGGGAGAAGCCTTATAGCGAAGTATAATGACCATGCACACGTTCTTTGAATGATATTATTTGGGAATATGTTGTTATAAAAGTATAAATATGGAAAAGATTACACACTAAAAAAAAAAAAAAAAACTTGAACCGTAAGCGAACTTTGGTTGCCTCATTTACTTACAAATACGCGATGTCCAACGATAATACTCCTAGCTACTACATCATCAAGAAACATATCCGCATGTTATGTCCAAGATGGTAATGTTCTACGGCATTTAATTAAGTAGTCTGCGGTAATATTAACGTAGCTTATGCTTAGGTTGAAAGTGCGGCAATATTCTTGTTTCAGCATTAGGTCGAAGGAATTTAGTTTTTATAGTTTAAATGCAGCCTGTACCAAAATGGGGTTTGGTTGTTATTGTCAAAGCATAATTCGCTAGAAATTTGGATTTATTAAAAATTTATCATGATCTTCAAGCAGAATCATTAGCGGCACCTGTGGATAGGTTGGAATGCAGCCTGGTTTGGTTTTCATAGTTGTTGATCGTTGCATTTTGTTGCACGTAATATTATTATCGCTGGAAGTCGCATATTATAACAAATGGCATTATCTCATCGCTTATTGTGTACTGTTACAGCAGTTTTAATTTTGCACGAAGTTTGTGCGTTATATACTATCTTCATAGAAACAAATTAATGAATAATATAGTCGAAGGAACGATAGCGTTATCATTATACATGGCTATATGCCTTCTCCCAGCCACTCGCCGCCTTACTTTATGGCACTTTTCGAGTGAAGTTTGTGAGGATGGATATATTTTACAGCTCTAAGAGCAACATATATTATATAATATCGCCCAACGAATGTGTGAAACAATTTTCAGACGAAAACTACAATTCCTTGATGAGTCCCAGTGATTGCGCTATTACCGTTTTATCCCTGCCTTTTTATCTTTCATACATGCTCGTTCGCGTTTGAATCCGTTAACGATTGCTGACACGGATGGAGTTCAATGACACCCTACAGAAAGAACGTTCTAACTAGGGCTAAGCCTGATTTAAAGAAAAGCATTTACCGTTTAAATTTTTCGATTGTTTTTAACACATGTAGTTCTACAACTGCGCAAGATTCACTCGTAATTAGTTGGATTCAGTTTGTTTGCGATTAATATTCTTTCCTAATTCTTCGCCGTTCCGCTGACGTGCGACCGTGGTGTGAATGAAATGGATTACAACTAATATCGACGGACAAAACAACAGTGAGTTCACAATACACACGAGAAACACGTTTAAAATGTATTTGTCTACACTCAACTGGCAAAGAAGCTCGCCAAACAACTTGCCGAATCCTTTGCTTAGTACTCACCACTTTTGCGGTGCGGCAGCGCCTCAGCTGCCACCAGGAGCAGGAGCAGACAAGCGCCGGAGAGTGCCGCCATGTTGTGAGTACTGTGCTGCATGAATCCCTGAGTGTCGTAAGCCGGCAGGCGACTGTGCGCCGCTGGGCCGGAGTCTGTCCTTATATCAGCGGCGAGCCTTCCGCGAGGAAGTCTGCACAGTGGAGGGGGGCCATCAGCTTAGCACGCCCACGATCTGGACTGATCATTGCGAAACGCGTTCCTAGTGCCACAGTGTTTTGAATCTTATGAGTTCACGTGATTGGAAGCTAACCAAACACGGAAATGACACCTCCAACAAGTAAGAAGACACGCTTGTCACACTTGTTTACGTTGTTGCCTCATTCGAATAAACTCTTCCTAAAGCCACTATGATTGTGTTTAATACACGTTTAGCTTCTTCGACTATCTTTAAGTAAGGTATGAGTGGTGGTGGTACAGAATTTGTAACCACCAGACTGTGTACCGAATGTTGGTTAATTACACTACAAACTTCTACCTGTAGTGTGTGTAGTTCGGACATGCTACACTCTTAATAGAATTTTTCTTTGTCGAATTGGAAGATTTTACTTGATGGTTCCCTTTGGTGTCTTTCGGAATAATAGGCATGAAATACCTGCACTGGCTTTCATTATCATAATACGTTCTCCTGTTCACAATACGAACAAGACACTTTACGTAACAAAAGCTCATAATATTTATCTGAAACAGAATTTGTTCAAGGCAATGGTTAGTTTGGTCCTCACAAAGGTATGCTGGAGGTAGAACTACAAGATCCTTTCGTCTGGAATCTACGGTATAATGTTGAATTTTTTCCACGGATAGTTCTAGCATACTCACATGATCATATCAAAAGCCGCAAATTTTTTTTGACGTTTCGTATTCGAAACCGGCGCTCTAAATCTTCAAAGCGAGCTCCCAGACCGTACTAACACTTATCTGCACAGACAATAACACTAATAATATCGAGGAAAGTAACGGGACACAACCGCATGAAAAATTTTCTCAAGCTATACAGTTGTAGCACCCTTCGTGATAATCGGCTACACCTGTAAGAACAAAACTTAAATTTATCGGAAATGTGTTTATCACCCTCTGGAACCAAATACAAGCTTTCTTATGTCCTCAACATGAGTGTTTACGGGGAGCTTTTCTGTCAACTCTTGTTTCGTTTTCGATTTGTTTGATTGCGTCAGTCAGGCCAAACTTATAGCCTTAACAACTTTACTGCCGAATGTTTAACACAATGATAACATTAAAAGACGCAATTTAATCATCATGTAAGAATAAAAATGACTAAAATGCCTTATACCCAACATTTAATTTGTTATTTTTCCTTAAAAAAAATTGAGGTTTTGTGGATACATCCTTGTGCGGCCACTTATTTTAAAAATTCCACATTACTAGGCAGCATCTTTCAATAGAATATGGCTGGCAAAATGAATCAGTCGTTAGCCATGTATTTAGAACGTGACACCATTCATGTAACCCATAATTGACACTCAGATGTGTTCAAACGGTTTTCTGATTTCGTGTTTCGCCTGCACCTCATCCTTACTACCGTTTTCATTAGTGTCGGTATTCCGTAGCAACTTTGGCGAATGCTTCGCCATGAAAATTTCCTATACACAATCCAAAGTCGTATTTGAATAAAAATGGCAAAACTCACTGCCGTTCTAATGATATGATCGTTGACTGGACGTAAACCCCCAATGCAAAAAATATATCTCTATAGTTATTCTATGATATTTTATTCCAATAACTGGACAGAACGTAAGCAAAGTTGGAAACAGTACTGAAACTCAGTATATTCTCTTTCTAAAGCCTGTTGCTTCATAGTTTGTTTTGCCACTTCTTGGCGCTATATTGACAGTTGATGTCACTGAAGATTACGTATAATCGGTTGACCTTTATGGCAAATTAGTGTGTATCGTTCTGTCTATAAAACAGAAACGAAGAATTACTACAGCATTTGCTTCAATGATCACAGAAAACATTGTCATCATCATCATCTTCTAGAGCAGTTTTCAACCATGGGTTGGGTCTGTTTAGAACATAACCCACTCCATGGTTATGGGTCCATTCACCCTCCCCCTTCTGTCATGTCGTCTAATTCACTCACCATTTAACCGACCTGTCCCTTGGTCTTCCTCTAGGTCTATACTTCTCTAATTCTATGTCTAATCTTTTCTTGGGTATCCCCTCTCCTTCCATTCTTGTTACATGTCACCACTGTAGTCCTGACTTTTCAACCCCTTTTTGCAGAGGTTCCTCATTTATTATTTCTCTAACTCTGTCATTACGAGTCCGTCCATTCTTGTTGCACCTACTCGAATCATCAGAAAGTTCAATTCCACTGCTTTTATCCTACTTTTATCTCTCTCCCATCACCCACATTTCTGATCCTTATGTCAGAATTTTTAGGAAAGCGCTTTAAACCACTGAAATATGCGTCCACTTGGCTCCTTGCTTCCCGAGTATGTTATTAGTGGTGCATTGGTGCACACACCATAACTGCTGACGTTTAGCAATTTAAAACGCGTAAAGAGAACAAAAAACTTTAGTGAAGTACACGGTTGGCTCTTCGGCTGCTGTCTCTTTAAAATTTCTTTTCTCAAACATAGAAAGTTTATGTTCTAGCAACATTTAACTGATTATCTCATGTAATAACGACTATTTACGAATTATGTTTGGAAACGGAGGCGGGAAAACAGTCCCATCGGGCGCAGGATTTTTCCATATTCAAAGTCGCGTAGGTTTAGCCCAGCCGCAGTATTCACCACAAACTATTTCAGACTAGTTTGTTGCGAAATACATTTGTTCAACGCTCCGCGTATATTGTGGTGGACATTTTAAACATTCTATTGACAATCGTGCCTATCTGTGAAGTGCTGAAGTTGAACCTAGTTTCTTGATATTACTGTTGTGAAAAGGCGTAAGTGCTTAAAATTTATTTTTGGCGTTAACAATTTTCCGACAAAGTTTTTGAAATGTTCTGTTTAAGGGCCTTGACGTGTTCTAGAGAACGATTTCTGCTGTTATTCCATAGGCTATTATATTTTTTTTTTTTCTAAAATCTTAATATGTTAAAAAAGTTGCTTAATCCACTGCATAGGACTTAAAGATTGATAGACAAAACAGGAGTCGGCAAAGAATTTTTCCTACTGGAATCTGGAATATAGCCAGAAAATCCTATTCGCGCCAGGGATCGTACATAAACCACGTAGCTCCATTTTGGCCTCCTGTGAACCCCCCACCCCCCCCCCCCCCCCACGTAGCCCAACGTAGCTTTCCTGCCAACCCATTCCCCCCCCCCCCCCTTAGACCGAGCCACGTAGTTTGTGCACAATCCCTTACGGCGTTAACGTTCATATTGATACTGTCTTCCTCTTTAGTCAAAGACTTTAATGAGTTACTGCTTAAATATTCCATGTGTGTTGTAATAGATGAAACCGAGCGTGGTGGGTGAGCGGTTAACGCTCCGGCCTCGGATTCGGGAGGACGCAGGTTCGAATCCTCGACCGGGCATCCAGATTTGGATTTTTCATGGTTTCCCCAAATCAATCCAGGCGAATGTCGGGATGCTTCCTTCAAAAGCCCATGACCGAATTCCTTCCAGTTCCTTGTTCCCAGTCCCATCCCGCCTCTAATAACCACGACGTCGACGAGGCGTAAAGCCATAAGTAAAAAAAGTAATAGATGATAGTTTCATATGTTTTGGAATGTGTACATTAAGAAGTCATTCTAATTTCGTACCTGACGACTATTTCCGTTAGTCCCCCTATTTAAAAATATTTGCCGTTATAATGACTGCCATTAGATTCTGAGCTACTTGATGACGTGTTCGGGTTGCGTATAGCAAAACTTGTCAAGCAAAATATATGTTACAAACCTTTTATGTTTCAAAGAAGGTCTGTCTGTTGTGTAAATTGGAGGTCTTGAAGTAAGGACAGTAATAGAATTCAAGAAATTCTCAGTACTAAATGTGGCAAGGTTTTAATAACTGTTAACATACACAACATATCTATGTGCATAACAGGTTGAATTCTCCAAGTTATGAACTTGATTGTGTATTGATGAAAATGATATAGAAAAACCTGAGGTGGAATTTACACATGAAGTACATAATACGAAAGTCGAATGCCAATCTTAGTATCTTCATATGATGAATTTTGAAGGAATGCAAGTAAGATCGTACCGTAGTGGCATGTAAAGCTCGCGTAAGACGGCGCATGGAGTGCCATGTAGTATATAATACCCATGTCACGTAATAATAATAGAAAAACATCAAAAATGTTCAAAGAAGACATGTCCTATATATCACTGGATGATAAATCTCATTTACTAATCCATCATTAATTTAGCAGCTGACTATCGAAAGATAAAATTTAACACATTGGAATTAATCTTCTGCCACACCGTTTGAATAATAAAAATAATAAGGATAAGATTTGTGAAATAAACTGGCGCACTGTCTCCAATAATATTACGATTCTGCCGCTAGGAGACAGAATACCGCGGAGTAGGTTAGATGCTTGCAGTCGCCAAATGATGTCTCACGCAGGAATGCGAATTCCAAATTAATGAATTAGACTTAAGTTTTAATTGTGTTTGCACCGAATTGTGTGGTTTAATAAACTTGTGAAGGCAGTAAATACCAAATGGATGCAGTGACAGGGAACGCACTTTAAGCAGTATCTTGATAAACTCGTCAGTGTAGAGACGAGAGCAGAATTGTTTGATAACAAACTCGTTTGGATTCTCCATGTACTGTAGTCAGTGGTCAGGTAAAACCTTCGTGGCGTATAGATCTTGAAAAGTTTTCCTCCTGTATAAACACAGTGTTGTGCTCACATAGGCACACATCATACCAACAACGAAAGTAGGATCTTCATTAAATATACAAATCTGTAAACAGCCGATTTATTAACATAGAAGCTGAAGGCTTAGTAACTGCAGCGAATTCTATCGTCAATAGATATTGGGATATAATAAATCGGCTTATGACATTCTTCATTATTATTACTCCGCGATTGATTAAAAGTGCGTGGCGGAGGGTGAATTGCACCCACCTATCCGAAAGTGTAATAGTCTGAAAGAGATATACGGGCTCCTGTCAGATTTTAAGTTTACTCGCCCGGTATATCCTTTCCATTCCCTAATCGCTCGTGGAAAAAATGAGTACAGAAATGAATCGGTTCTGGCCCTGATTTCTCTTATCTTATTTTTGCGATCATTCCTAGATATGAATGTTGATGGTAGTAATATTTGTTTGCTGCTATTCCGAAATAAGTCAGTAGTGACTTTTTCAATTAGCTTCTGTCGAGAACAACGCCTTCGGTGTTCCAGGTCTTCCCAACCTAACTCCTTCTGCATCGCACTTACGCTTTCCCTCCAACTATATATACCTGTCACGAATCGGGCGGCTCTTCTTTGCACCTTCTCTAATGCCTCCATTAACTCCATACAGAACAACATTATTCTAAGTGAGGACGCACTAGTGACTTGTAGACAATTGATTTAACTTACGGAGTGCATTGTTTTAAATTACGTCCTAGAAATCGGAGCATACGCTTTTCTTTCCCAATTACCTTCTCTATATGCTCATTCAACGACAAATTATTACGAATTGTTAACCGTAGGTATTTAGTGGAATCTACAGTTCTAAGGACAATGCCATTAATTTTAAATTCAGAGCTAAATGGTGTCACCTTTTTACTTACACGCATGACTTGGCACTTTTTAGCGCTTAACTCCAACTGCCAATCTTTGCACCATGCAATTATTTTAATAATATCGTCTTGTAACAAAGCGCAGTCGTCTGGGTTTTGATTTCACGATAAATAATAGCATCATCGGCAAATAATCTTTTCTTCCCCTTTATTATGTCGTACAAATACCCCTAAAAGTAGTTCAGTCACCATACCAAGCGAGTTTTTAGTCCCCGTCGCCGTCGCCAAAGAACCTAGTTCAGTAAACATAACAAGCAAAGATGACCTACAGTATAACTTGAAATTCGAACCAGGAAAGCGAATTGGTGTGCCTCACATGAACCCACTAATCTTTGCTAGGGGTGAAGGGTGTTTACTGAGGTGACAACTCAGATACCCCAACAGCCCCGAAAGTGATGTTGGTCTGCGAGAATTAACCAGTGTACATTAGGAGGACTTTACTAGTCAGCTTAATGATCTCTCTTGTTGGGCGATCTGGAGCGACCGTAATTGGTTTTTTAATGCCTGAACTTGAGTGAAAGAGGTAAATAAACATGTCCTCTTCACAGGAAAATAGTTTTTAGTGATCGTTGGAGTTGTATCTTTCATTACATTCGTTCATAATCAGTCTAAGACGATTCTGAATCAGCGTGTCTATTTGACTCTATAGACGTCACGAAAAACACTTTGGCAGTTGTCTTACAGTTGAACACCGCGAACATCCGGCTGACACGGAAGCTTACTGCTCGTGGTGCAACGCATTACTTCTCTACTTTGTACTCACGGGTCATTGACCGCACGCGGAAACATGAACACACTACAACATTTCTCATTAACTACGCTCTTTCAGCATTCACTGTACAGTTTTCCTTAAAGAAGAGGATGACTAGTAACGAGCATAATGTCACTATTGGCGTAGATCAGCACATTAATCAAAAGCAAAATAAGAAAGGTATTACAATTGATTTTTTTTTTTGTTATTTATCTTTCCGTATGCAGTTAGTTTGGTTTCTTCCATCGTATCAGCGATTTATTTATTTTCATCGTTTTTGGTTTGTACATTGTGGTATGGACTTTAAAATAAAATAGACATTATTTTCTGCTTACGTATATTTTGTTTACATGTGTACTGTGTCAATGTTCAAGGCACCTATTTCACCTGGCTTTGATTATGTTTTAATCATTCTCAGATTTCTTGAAAAAAGGAGAATAATTCTGCATTGTACCTACAACAATGCTTGGTGATATTAATATCATGCCTGAGCTATACTGAAGCTGTTATGGAAAACACCCCACTGAGATGTGAATTACTTACCACTTCGAACTGGTAGACTGCTTTGTTTGTTTACGTTTTTGAACCGGTGTCACTGTGTTTAACTGCTTTTTTTAATGGTCAACATGAAAAATACGAGGATAACCAAAACAAAAGCACTTACAAGTAATAAAAACATTGTGTTAGTATCTAAGCCCCACATGTTAACTAACAAGGAAGATTTTCAATCAATACCGTAAGTAGGTAGCGGAATTTGTAGCAGGTGTAATTCTGTCGAATTATGTGTTGGAACTATATTTCAGTAGCCCATCCCGTTGGCCCAGTTGTTTGCGGTAGAGACACGGAGTTGGCTGGTTGGAGTCCTGGTGGTGGAAGAAATGGGAGAAATTTCCATCGGAACGACTGGTGATGCACAATTCCTAATCACCAGATTGTGTGCCAAAGTCCTGGGTTAAATCACAAATCTCTCCGCAGTGCAAGCGAAGTGATGGCATACGGGGCCCTTCAGATGGAGATGTTAAGCCTAACGACTCCCTGGACGTCTTTCAGAAGAATAGGCCTGAACTGGCCGGCATCTGGTCACGTCCTTCCCTTCTTTATTCCACGTAACATAAACAAAGCATTATACTGAACACAAGCATCCCCGTCATTCACACCAACAATAACGCATACGAACATTCACTGGAAAATTTAACGGGAATCCACTTCCTTTTATCTTCCCAAGAAAGTTCTCATGGAGGGGTACATCCACCGTGGTGAACACCTACGATCGGAATCGAAAGATGTTTTCAGTCTTAAGGTTTTCGTTTCACACTTGACTATGTGAATCTTCAGCTTTGTTAAGTCTGATTTTTCGTCCCTCCAAATAATTTTAGTGTTCCGAAAATGACGAGATAAAGTGTACCTGTTTTGTAATTACCGTTCAGTTACCAATTAACAGCAGGGCAAAGAAAATCCGATAGAAATAATAAAAACAGGTAGTTAAGAAACATGACAGTAAAAATAGCGAGAATCATTGTTCACTGCCTGTTCAGGAAGTTCTTGTACTTATTAATTAGATTTTTTTTTATACTTCAAAAAGTTACTGTGTCCTATCGTTTTCTAAAAAGACGACTTCAGAACAAGGAGTCCATCTCCCCTTTCAAACAAATAAATAAAAGTGAAACATTTATGTTTTTTCTTTTTTTGATAATACTCGAATAGGATGAAGGAGGAAAACTTACATTCATGTAGCAAAGCAATGAATTGATTATATTAACTTTTGAGGAACGCATATTTAATTTTGGGATTTTTGTTCTTCGATCTAAAACTTTTATACTACTACAGTGAAAATATGTTGAGAGTAGCGTGATAATGTCTAGGGTAGCTTGTTGCGTGTTTGATACATTGGCTTTCAATATTGCTTCTGCCGATGTGTCATACGACACCAGGACAGTAAGTGTTAGCCACGGGTTTATTATGATTATTATTGCTTGTTTAATAACATTTTAGAACTGTAACATTTTTCGTGATTGAATGTCAACAAATGAGTATTTAATGCTGAGAGAAGAGAGTTTTACCAACCGAAGGATTAATCAGTTTTGTGCTTAACGTTGATTCCCAAACATGTCGATTTTTTTTGTGCCTTCCTAGAAGTTAAGTATCCCACACACGTTACCACGTATGCGTGTCAATCCTTGTGCTACCTGCCACATATCGTATGCTGTCAGCTAATAGGGCGTCAGTTATTATTCTCATAAGTCGTCCGTTAATGTCATGGTCAGAAATAACTTAACAGCAACTAAACCGCACATTGAAGTAAGAAGCAGCTCAAAACATTCCGTAGCCAGTGGCGACCAGCAGCGGGGAACCACAGTGACAATGCTGCCGTTCGCTTTCTTCACGCAAGCGCTCATCCCAAGCTGCCTATGGAACACAAACAGGTTTAATCGACCTTCGTTTCGCAACGCTTCCCTGCTCGTTGGTCTGAAGGTGGGAGTAGTGGTAGACAACCGTAACACGTCATTAAACAGTAGCAGGTGCTGGAGAGTCACCAGCCACTGGTCGTGGTGCAACCAGCCCGTCACGCGGGCGCCTCCTCCGAGTGAGGGCTTCCCCTCCGAGGTGGGGTAACGAACCGCAGAAGACACGTCGCTGCACTTCCGTTCTTCCGCTACTTTTCTTCTCAAAAAAAGAGCAGGGAGCCCCCTCCACACTCACTCCATCTCCGTTGCAAGGTATGGTGCAACCCAGCAGTCCAGCTCATTTATTTTCACCGAACTAACAGTCTGGACCTTCTCATTACTATTTCCTCTACTTTATTATCCTCAACAAGTGCTTCTCCAATCCCATTCTCCTCCTCAACACTTACTTTCTAATTCTGTCTGTCCCTTTTACTTTCTTCAGTTTTCTCCACAACTATCTTTCAAAACTTTACAACACTTTTCTTCATTCTTTTTTACTGTCCACGTCTCTGATCCGTACGACACCAAACTCCCTCCTCCAAATTATGTATTAATTTAATCGGTATCTTTCTGGCTTTTCCAAAAGCTTTCTTTTCCATGGAAATTAATATCCGTTCTTCTTCTGTAAAACTCCCATTAAAAGTAACTATCATAAAAACACTTGAATGGTTTCACCTGTTCCAATGGTTCGATCTCAACCAATGTCTTTGTATTCTTTCTTTCCAACTCTCATTAATTTAGTCTTTAACGTGATTACTTCCATTACAAAATATTTTTTCCAACTCCTGCAGTACTTCCCTCGCACCTCTCAATTATCTCTCTGCCTCCACCTAAATACGGTTCGAATCTCCGTCCGGGCATCCAGATTTGGGTTTTCAATGGTTTCCCCAAATCACTCCAGGCGAATGCCGAGATGTTTCCTTGAAAATTCCATGGCCGAATTCCTTTCCGTTCCTTGTCCCCACTCCCATCCCGCCTCTAATGACCTCGACGTTGACGAGGCGTAAAGCCATAAGTAAAAGTCTATATTAACCACATACTTGATGGTTTTTAGTCTTTCTCCGGCCACCAATAGATTTTTTCAGGCCAGTTTTAGTGTAACTTTGGAGACATGTTTAGTGCACAGTAATATTAAACATCAGGAATTTTTAGATTTATTTCTGATTCCATATTTGGTTTAAATATAACATAAAAATCACTGGACGTATTATGACGCTAAGACAGGTCAATAGTGCAATTTAAGTAAAGACAAGAACGTCTGGATATCCTACAAATGGTTTTTGCAACAAAGAGTGAACCGGTGACTTTTGCGAATCCAGAGGGACTCGTGAATGCGAGCGTTACCTCGTAGAGATTTACCAGCAGGAAAAGTTTCACTGTGGCTCTAATGATGATATCATTATCAAGGAGACACATCCGAAGGAATCGAACTCAATCGCTCAGCCGGCAGGTTCACGACACTAAGGTTGAACCCAGTTGCTCGAATTAGTTATCGGAAAGCACTGAGGTGATTTCAGTAACATCACACAGATTATACCCTGTTCACTGCGAAATGGCGGCTCAAGGTCGTCTTCCCCGATCATCATCTCACCATCCCCTCCCTTCCCATTTGTGTAGGTAGGCAGTGGTAAATTTCCCCTTCGGTTGTGGGGGTAAGGGCAACGGAGTGGGATAGAGCAGACTGACCTTGAGTCGCCTCTGTTAACTGAAGGGCCTATAATGATTTGACTATAGTCTAGAGTTGAAGGCACTTGGTTTTCTTAGTCACGTTTCTATCGGGAAGTCAGCGATCGATTACCAACACAAGTTGTCGTTTGAGGTGTTGCAAACAACGCTGTCTGGCATACAGCATACTGACACCAAGCCTCCTCTGTTAACTGAAGAGCCTGTAGTGAGCTGACTATAGTCTAGAGGTGAAGACACTTGGTATTCTTAGTCACGTTTCTGCCGGGAAGTCAGCGATCGTATACTAACAGAAGTTGTCGTTTGAGGAGTTTCAAACAATGCTTTCTTGGAAGATGTTAAAGACTGATGAATCACGATGTAAACTCTGGGCCTCGGAAGTAGGTTGCGAATTTTTCACTAATGTTCTGGCCTCGCATTCGGGAGGGCGCCGGTTATAATCACCGTCCGGGCATTCAGATTTGGGATTTCCATGGTTTCCCCTAATCACTCCAGGGGAATGCCGGGATACTTCCTTCAAAAGGCCACGGCCGAATTCTTTCCCGTTCCTTGTCGCTAGTCCCAACCCCCTTCTAATGACGTAGACGAGGCGTAAAGCCATAAGAAAAAAAACTTAGTTATGTGTCGTAGCATCAGATCGAAAAGACCTTGATTTGGGAATTGCTTACCAGGTGACGAATGGCAAATTCGTCGATAATGACGACTGGGCAGCTTTGATGGGAAAGTTGCCTAAAGACGATAGCCAAAAACATCTTCAGCAACCATGTGATGCGGACGGGTACCCTTCAAGCAGCGAAGAAGGCTACAACTTCTTGACCAGCTAGAATATACCATCAGATTAAACACTAAAACATATCTTAGCTAACAGTACTACATGTAAGTGCATCCCGTGTTCTCAGATGGCTGTAGAACCGTGATGGTGTTTGGCGTCTGGCGCGGGTTTAGCTGATTCGATTCCTGGTGGTGATAGGAGTTTTCACTGTCAGGACTTGGCCGGCAGTGTTGGAGAGGAGGAGGTGGACAGTCACCAGATTTAGACCAAAGTCATGATCTAAATACCCAAACTCCTCGCACTGCGTATGCAGAGGGGGTATACGACAATGTTGATGGTGGTTGCACGTCGAATGAGGACATTCAATTTGGCCGGCCCTCTTGGTACCTTTCGGTCTTCCCGGACAGTAGACCTGAATGGGCCGGTACCAGATTTCACCCTCTCCTTCTTTCATAATTTCATTGACAAGAGTAACAATACATCGAACTGAACTCGCACAAACATTACAGTCATCAACAAGAAATAGTTACACAAACATAACTTCCCTCATTGAGAAGGCACGGGAAAACCACTCCAGTCAAAAGTTTCCTAGAAAGTTGTCATGGAAAGCTTACTCTCTCCATGGAAACCAAGCTCATCAGCTATGAAGATTATCGGCAGCAACTCATGTTTAAAATTAATTGCAAACAGAGATCCATTGTTTTGTTGCAGCAGTAGCCTGAAAGTTCGCCACTGTGAGAGGTAATAGTGAGATATTTTAGAACGTGATCGTTTGTCAGACGTGTTAGTGCCTAAGCGTTGGCGAGAAGTGGGCCAAAGTGTCTTCTGTCGGCTGGAGGTAATGTACAACCTAGCGGTTCTTCAAACACGGGAATTCCCCCCACTCTAACACGCCACTGACCGTCAGCCGTCGTTGTATTCGCTAATATCGTAAAAACGCTCACACGGCAAGTCTTCCAGACGCTTTCTCCGATAAGTTTCTTTGCATATATTTCGCTTGCTTTTCTTGAGAACTTGCTGTTCCGCTCAGAAATACACCGCTAATGTGTTTGGTACGTCTCCGCTATTAACGGACGTGTAACAGTATTTTCACTTAGACTAAAGCTAACTTTCTGGTTGTATGTGGTTACTAATATGAAGAACATTTTAAGTTTGTGTAGGGGCTAGCAACGTAAGATATGGTCCTCATCACCTGTTTTTTTTTTCTTGTGGCTTTACGCCTCGTCGACGTCGAGGTCATTAGAGACGGGCTGAGGATAAAGAACAGGAAGGAATTCGGCCATGGACTTTTGAAGGAAGCATCCCGGCCTGGAGTGATTTGGGGAAACCATTGAAAACCCAAATCTGGATGCCCGGACGGGGATTCGAACCGGCGACTCCCGAATGCGAGACCGGAGTGTAAACCGTTCACCCAACACGCTCGGTGACTGTTTCCTGATGGATTGAGTGTTTCCTTGCTATGATGTGTGATTGGAGTTTGAAGGGGTTTTCAATTAAACTTTTCCGTCTTTCACCATCAGCAGAGCTTTTTTTTTATGTGTATACATTACAATAGAAAGCTTGTATTCCACAATGAAACTGTAGGTTATTATTATCCACTGGTATTACCGGTGTAGATTAAGCAACGATGGGTTGGGGGACCATTCAGCTGCCAATGTAAATTTCTTACTATATATATACATATATATATATATCAATTGTAACCTTTCGTTCTACCAATGCTCGGAAGTCCCAGAAAGAAAATCTGAACGTCTTTTATCTAAATTGTTATATTTTGGAACAAAATATCGAGTCTGCTTAAAGAAAGAGGAGGTAACCGTAGCTTTCAGTTGCGTGTTTTAAATTTGTCACAATTTCTATGACTCATGTGAAAAAGGACAAATAAAAGTTTAGATTTCAGTTGTATGTCGTGACCTTACGCATCTTCGTTTTCTTGAAAAACATGGAGGTAAACAGGTCTCAACTTTATACTTGCTCCGCTTTTTTTTTCTGAAAATTTTCGGTAAAAATTTTAATCCTAGGGTTTCATAGAAAACTTGAAAATCTATTTATTATTATTATTTTGTTTCAGAATTTACTGCTTGTCAACATTAAGGGCATTTTAGCCGGTAGAGCATAGTGGGGGGAAAAACGCAGCAATTCGGCCATGGCCTTTTGACGGAACCATCCAGGCATTCGGCTGGAGTGGTTTCGGGAACAATGGAAAAAGGGAACTTCGATGGTCAGACGGGGATTCGAACACACATCCCTCCGAATTCCAGCCCGAGCGTTACAGCTCACCTGCGAGCAATGTCGGAAAAATCAGAAAACTGAGTTGTGATATTTTCAGTGTCTATTTGTTGTTTTGAGAAAATGGTGAGGTCTGATTTCACAATCTCTAATTTGTGGAGCGTGTTTATGGTTGCGCCTGCCAGCGGTTAGAGGTTAACCGCGATGGCATTCGAAGTGATTTTCCACTTTGTGGCGAAATTTCTCCTGAAAGGCAGACAACGTCGGTCCGTCGCCTGAGCCCAGTCGCCGTGCAGCCTCCGTCATAAGGATTCCGTGCATCGCCTTGACGCAGCCGTGATAAAGCAGTTAGGCGTGCGACGGAAAGTTCCTGAGCTGCGGTAGCCTTTACTAAATCAACGAGTCGCTAAAACACTTGTTTTAGTAATCTTTGACTAAGAAAAAACAATTCCGAAATATGATTAGGTGGAAATTATCATTCGTTATAATGCCTGGTATTTTAAGCATGCTTGAACTGTAGTGTTGAAAATCCTACACGGGCAAAAACATATAGCTGAAAATTTTGACCGTCGTGGAAATTGTGAATTCGTCGGATTTTGTGTACTATTTCGGTAAAGCACTGGGATAATACGTACAGACTAGAGTAAGAGATATTGGATCACGTAAGTGACTGTGATGGTATAGTTAAAATAATGTAACCAAAAGATATCGTCTGAGCTAAATTAATTATAATCGAGCCTGGCGAGTGACCGGTAACGCTCGTGCCTGGCATTTTGAAATACATACGGAGGTTAAAATCTCCATCTGGTCATTTAGTCGATTTCCCATGGTTTTCTGAAATTATTCCAGGTGAATTCCAGGATGGTTCCTTTAAAAGGCCGTGATCCAGTTCCTTATAGTTCCTTATCGTTCCTTGTCCTCATCCTCTACCAGCTATAATGAATGACCTTGTGACATTACAATGAGCTAGAGATCTACTATTAAAGAATATCTTTACATGTATCGATAGTCGACAGATCGAGAAGCGCTTCATTGTGCTAGATTCGTTGTAAGTCAGTCACGTTTAAACTCTCGCAGAAGTAATGCGGGAATTTTGTGACGGTGACTCTGTGTCTAAGTGTTGTGCTATGAAGATTTATCCGGGCAAATTTGGATACGTAATACACGCTTCAGCGCAGGGAAAGAAATATTAGCTTTTGATTCCGCAACTTCAGACAAGCCAGGTGATATAAAACAGTTTAAATACGTTCATGGAGAGCGTGTAATGTGTGATAGTGCACTAGTGAATGTTGTACAGGTATTAACTGTACTACTGATTGAATAAACGTATTCTGAATTAAACTTTCCACTCGGAAGGACTTGTAATCTTCGGATAAATTATATTTAATTTCGGTTGGTGATCGGCGTATTAATGTTAACTATAAACTGTTAGAATAAAAGTGTTCGTGAACATACCTTATATGTTTGTGTGTGTGTGTGTGTGTGTGGTTTTTTTTTGTAGCATTTTCCTGTAAACTTGTGAATCAATAAAATCACAGAGGACTGTAAGTGCTTACTAATACGTTCATCATCCAATCGTGGCGACCGCTTTAAGAAATAATAATTTTACGAAGTCTTGATACATCCATTAGGTTGGTCAAAACACAGTGTAGTAGTGACTATCATTTTAAACCAGTTGTTTTAAAACCTCCACGACCGGCAAAGTCAGAAAAAAAACTAATTATATCCTACTTTCATTTATGTGTCTCGGGAGGCGAAGCGAAACTCTTTTAGGTGCTTGATTGCAAGCTACTTAAACATTTTAGCCTTCTGTCACCTGGTTATACAACTACAGTAACAGTCCTGTCGTCTGATATATCTTTTGTTATAGATTCTGTATTAGTCGTTCTCTGATCAATAAACACATACACAGTTTCTTAATAACACGGAATGAATTATCAACTTAAGTTAAGGGCACTATATGGTTTACCGAAGTTTATGAGTATATGAACTTGAGATCAGTATAGTTCGAAGTAGTCCTCTCCTGTTAATAATAATAATAAAAAAAATAGTAGCAATAAAGTAGTCTGGAATTTAAAATAAATTATCCAGCGTTAATTCTTCTAAACATTAAGTGCACAAATATAAGTATATAAGCATGTAAACATTAGAAGTAAGGGCCAATATTAAATTTTAGATGCTGGGATGCGTTATATATCGGAAAGTAGACATAAATAAATAAAAAATGTTTCAAAGTATGCCAAGTAATAAACTAGAGGAAGTGACCGACCATATTGAAATAATCTTTCGTTTGCATTACTCCTTTCATATGTATGATTCAGCGTAATCGTAATTAGCTCTTTGCGAGTACGTGAACATGCAATCAGTATTGATCGACTGTTTTGTGGGTTGTTTCTGACTTGCAACTAAACAAAATGCTTTTGATGGCATACGCGTTTCGCCTTTATTCAAGGCATCATCAGTGCCCTAGATAAACATATATACACATATATATACAATGCTGTTGTTTGATTTTTGTACAGTTTTCTAAAAATATTAAGTGGGTACTTACAGTTTTTATATATTCATTAACACGCACAAGTTCGTGTTTCCATACCAGCTACTCTTTTTGCACTATCACTACTGTCCCAAGTTTGTGTAGGCTGCATTTTAGGTAATTTCACCGGCCACGAACTGTATATATAGTTATTTGTTGTTGTTGATATCGAAAAGTCGTGAGCCAAAGATTATTGATCGAAGCTGCACAGACCATTACAAGCGAAGTACTCTAAATATTCAAATAGAAATGAAGCTCAATGTATGAATCACATTACGGTTATCGGGTACAGGTGTTGGAATGGGTGTATAGAAGGTAAGCTCGAGATTAGTTCGAGGAAATTAACTGATAGATATCGATTGAAAGGGAGGATGCGAGTGAAGAAAGCGATGTGTGAGTATAAAGCACAAGAAGAGACCTACATGAATTTTTACCAAAGAATCAGAAGTGGTGTATGGGTGACCGCGATCATTAGCACTGCCTAAAAGCAATGAGGGACAGGGAAACTATTGTTTTGTATCTAAGAAAGGGAATAAACTAATAAGGAAAATAGTAAACAATTATGTCTAACAGTTAAAGAATTGTAAGTAAAATTTCGCATAGTGTGAGAATATTGCCACCGCGTCATAAGCTCCACAGAAATAACATTACAAAAGTGACCAGAAAACTCATTTCACTCACTTGAATCTTGCGAGTGAAATGAATTACAAGAATGGCAGCATAAGGAACGAAAACATTAGGGACACAATGAAGGAGGAACCTCTGCAAGAAAGGTGAGAGAAGGCAAGACTGAGATGGGCATATTAAGAGAATGAAGGAGGAGACAATACAAAGCAAAATATATGAAATGGAGATAAATATTAAAAGACTCACTGAAAGTCCAAGGTAGCAGTGGAAGACGATGTGCTAAAAAGAGGAGAGAACTGGGGCAAGGTGGAAACACAAAGGTTAGGTAGCTTATACGAGCGAAGGAGAATGCGCTGAAAAGAGAAGAGGACTGAAACAATGTAGTGACGGAGAGTTGGTGGGAAGAGAGAGTAAAATGGAAATGCTTGTGTGCAAAGCAGACCTGGCCAGTGCCTGTAAATAGTAGATGACGATTGAAAAGTCTACTTGAAACTAATGGCGACAGGGCTAATAATCTGAATAAAGATAAGTGAATTAGGGTACTCATAAATTGTTATTATATCATATTAATGCATAATAATTTTTTGATAATTTCCATTCAAGTGATCACAATGTAAATTGACATTGTTGTTTCTGTTAACAGTCTGAACGATCTTTAACCGTAGAATATCAATAGTTTGCGCTAAATGAAATGTGTTTAAACAGAAACGCTGTTAGTAACAAGTAATCAAGTCGAGAGTAAACAGGTGTTAAATACGGAATGATAATCATTAATTTTGGAATAGTTATTTTCGCAGAAATATATTACCATCAAATCTACACAAACACTTACAAAAACATAGGCAGATATACCGATAGTTAGCACAGAAGTGTAGATTTTATTACGATAGTGCAAAAATGAACATTTATTTAAATTTAAAAACTTGGATTATGATGATTACATTACTTACTTTATATTACCGTACAGACTAATATTTATCTAGTTACCTCACGGGTGTGCATTAAATACTACGTCGTATTTTCAAAGATGGATATGTAACCTAGGTCCTTAGCGACATTATTCCTAACACCGTTGTTGTTATATTTGGAAAGGTGATTTTGTTGCAGCTTGCAGATCATCGTTAAGTTGTTTACAATTTCCAAACACTTCTATTTTGAGTAGCCCCTAGTAAACTGCTGCTTAACGTCTCTTTAACAGCGAGGTCTTTAGAGACCTAACAAACTCTCGTACGAAGCACCTTATATGGACTACGCTATTAGTTCGGCGATATTACGTATCGTTGGTCAATTGCCTTTCGAATTAATGGTTTATGAATTCTCGATTTTGTTCCACGAAACCTGAATAAGTGCCATCTTCCTATCTGACGTTTAACTCGCGGAGTTGTTGATGTTATTGTGTGTGCGTGATTTTTTTTTTTTTTAAAAACATTAACTGACGTATTTACCAATTTTGCCGCGTTCTTTTAGCATACCATTAAAAATATAAATTTTAACAATAGTTGGTCGCTACTCGTCACGCACTGTATTATTTCCAAGCCTAGACTTAAAGGTGGGCTCTCCTTCGCCTATAAAACGATTTGGTTATTACGTGTGTTGAAATAATGTAACATATCTCCGTGAAGAAGACAAGTTGCCGTTACCCGTATTGAGAATGCTGAAGTTATATAGTACATGCTTAGTTATGTCTATACGTTACCAGCACCACCAACTTTATTTACGAAATACAATCGAAATAAATCAAGTGATAAGCTGTTACTTATGTGATGAAAAATTACTGATCACAGTATTCCAGATTTCAATCATTGTATGGAAAACACTTTACGAGGCGTTTTCTGATTCTGGTTAATTTTGATTTGGTTTCATTCTAGGCGCAGTTGGCTTTGATCAACTCGACTAATAGAAAAATAGTCGCGTTTGCGATCTTTCTTCGTAGATTTTGCGCAAGTGGAAAGCCAATTGTTAGGTTGCAAAAGTTTTTGTTACTGTTAACAACTGCTCCGTTTTCTGTAGAAAAACCGCTCATTTTGCCGCTTGATGAAATTGAATAATAAAACAGCAATCAATGCTTTTCCATGATGTGTTGTGACGTAGAGCCCACTCGTTATTAAGAGAAAGCAATGTGCCAATGCAGCTTTCACTTGAATTTTTCTGTTTGACGAGGTCTTTGAAAGAAATACAGAATTCAGTTTCCTCCAATACCCCTCGTAACAACCTTTACAAGAGTGGTTTTTACCCTTTTACAAATTCAAAGGGTATTTTTCCATATTTGACGGTCTTTCTAAGTTTCTTACTTTACCACTTCTCTCACTTTGCCTCTACATGTTTCCTCAGTTAATCCATCCAACTTGTCAGTAGGCTTCTCTCTAAGTTTCTTACTGCACCTCTTCTCTCATTTCTCCTTTATATCTTTATTCTGCTGATCCATCCATCTTGTCGGTAGACTTCCAATAGACATCCAACCTTCTCCACTATTTTTCGCGCTAACTTTGGCGTTTTCCCTACTCCATTCTCATTACATGCTCCAGTCATTCTTTTCTTCTTTAAAGTTTCTTCTAGTGCTTCGACTTTAATCTCTCGCTAACGTTTTCGTTTCTGAATCTGTTTTATCTTGCGATATTCTCTATCGTCTTAAAGAACCTCATCTTTGCCGCCTGTATGCATATATCTCTTAATAGTACATTAAAAGGTAAAGACTTTAGCATCAGTTATTAATATGAACGTTTTAAAAGCTACAGCTATTAAAGAATATTTAAAAAATCATGCAGGGAGATTAAGATTCTCACGATATATTATTTATTACCTCTTATAAGCTGAGACACACTGATCTTCTTACAGCAATTTAATAATTACACAGCCTCCAAATTTCTAAAAAATGAATATAATTTTAAATTAACCTTGAATTTATTTTAAAATGTGCTGTACATACAGTCAGAGTACTGAAAAATATGTTTGAGAAATAGTATGTAATACACACGACCCAATAAATTTCATGAAGAGGCAATACTCGCACTTAAATTTTCTAAACGCTGCTATCTGTGGGTCCGTCTTCACATTACTAAGAGGGAGATACATAGCTAAAAGATTTCTAGCCTGTATTTTACCATGACTAATTTCATGGAGTTTAATCGTTAATTATTTCTTTATTTTTCTATAATTTTTTTTGTTTGAAATTACAGAATGATTTTCAACCTCGTTGCCAAAGTTAATAACTGTACACAACTGAACGTCTGCATACCAGTGTAATACTTCAGTAAGAGAAGAAGGTTTCTGTTTTGAAGTGATGGCATGTTTCAACTTCCCTTCCATGATGCACGTGCAACGCACTTCAAAACTATTATTGTTGGGTACAACTCTTACAAACTTGTATGGAAATATCATGATTTTAGATAAGGATAAACTCTGCCATATCATACCATTAACGTAGACTTTTTATATAAAAACAAGATTTTTGTCAGTAGAAACGGGCGTTTGTAAAATATATACATATATTAAAACCATTAACCTAAGAAATTAAGTTGAAGTGATTGTTTTGAAGTCTTCAGATATTAAAATTTTTCAGTAAAATAGAGTTGTCGATAAAGTACGAGGGTACGTATTTGAGGGTTCAACTTTCTAATAGGTTATGGTTACCAAAATAACTATTGTCCTGAAATCTTGGACTTCCGAAGAGTTGTTCTATGTAAAGAAAGAAGTAGGATGGCTATACCTTTTGGCCTAGAAATTAATTTTATTGAATGTTTATAGATCACTTTGCTGAGCGCTTCTTAAATGCAGTTTGCTTTTTCTGTTTTGTATGAGGCTGAAATTAGAAAGTAAACGTTTCTTCAAATGCCAACTATTGATAAAGCCACCGAGGTGGCTCCCGTTCCATACGCAATGTGAAGACAAGGAATTTTTATTATAAACGTGACACAGTTTTGCATCACCCAGTCTCTCTATTCCTGCATAAAGGAATGGGAGTACTCACTTCGGTTCACGGTGGGACACGCAAATATTGTTATAATAAAACGTTTTAAGATCAGTTTTCCATATTAAAATTGTTTTACCACAGATAGTATTAAGTAAATCTACGGGTTTCTTTGACTTTAATTATTTCTTAGTGAAATTTACCATTGTCCAACTTGATCAGGTTTTCCTCCTTTAGAGCAGGCAACTAAGGGGGCACTGCTGTGTTGCGAGTAACATACATCAAGGCTGCTCTGTGTACTTCTTTCCCTCAGACTGAAGTGATGGGACACTTAGGAGTTGTGAAAATTCAGGTACCCTGCTGACCTGCATGATGAATTAGCCTTCTAAAAACAATTAAAACTTAGTCAGTTTCCGGAGAAAAGTAAAATTTATTACATTTACTGACTTTGTTTTATTTGTGTGTTTCAAATACTTATGACCAACATGAACATTACATTCATAACACTATTCGAATGACACAATTAGATTTGTGTCTAAATTGCTTAGGATATCTTTTTCAAAGAGCACATGTCACTAGAACATTTAGCTGGTGTAAAGCTTATAATAAAGTACAACAATGTATGCACTCTTAAGCATTGAATATAATTCTTGCCATATTAGTAGAAGTGTATATGCCAACGTCATAGGAAGATAACGAAGAAACTGAAAAAATATACGCTGAAATTGAAGAATTAATCCAATATGTAAAGCGGAAGGAAAATCCAATAATCATGGGTGATTGGAATGCGGTAGTGGGTGAAGGAAACGAGGGGAATTGGTGAACACACTATTTAAGAACCACGCACGAAGGATATACAGCTGGAAACGTCTACGGGATAGATGTAGATATCAGCTAGATTATATCATGGTCAAACAGAGATTCAGGACTCAAGTTGTAGAGTGTAAAGCATATCCAGGTGTGGACATAGACTCTGACTATAATCTGATAGTAATGAAATGCAGGCTGAAATTCAGGCGAATAAGGAAGCAATATAAACAGAACAGACTGGAAGTTAATATAGTGAAATAATCTAGCACGAGAGAAAAAATTGCAGAGACGATAGACGTGGGTCTAAGAAATAATTCTGCAAGAGGCTTAGCTGAGGACGAATGAAATGCGCTGACGAGAGAAATAATCAAATCTGGTAAAGAAACATTAGTCGTTACGGAAAAAGATCACTGAAATTTTTTTGGAGTTAATGGATCAGAACAGAAGGCACAAGAATGCTCAGGATAAAGCAAGAAGAGGGCAATACAGCCAATTTAGAAATCAAATACACAGGAAATGCAAAAAAGTAAAATGGCTGCAAATAAAGTGCAAAGAAGTAGAAAAGGAAATGGTAGTGGGTGACGTAGTTGTGGCATATAGGAAAATCAAGCAGAATTTTGGAAAAAAGGGGAGAAGATGTATAAACATTAAAGCTGCCGATGCGAAACCACTTTTAAGCTCAGAAGCTAGAGCTAACCGATGGAAGAAATACATAGATAAACTACATGGCTGATTTGAACAACACTTAAAAAGGAGGCGGCGTCGACATTGATGACGTAGGTGATCCTGTTTTGAGAACAGAATTTGATCAAGTCTTAAATGATCTTCTTCTTCTTCCTGTCCGGTATTAGGCCTGGTAAAATAAGGCAGTAACAATAGATGACATTCCTGTAGAACTTCTGAAATCCGTTTGAGAAAGAGGAATACAAATATTATTCAAACTGATATCAAAAAGTTATGAAACAGGAGTAATTCCACCTGATTTTAGTAAAAGAATCATCTTCACACTTCTGAAGAAAGCACAAGCTGACAAATGTGAGAATTATAAGTCTAACTTCACATGCTTGAAAATTATTGACCAGAATAATATAGTAGTTTGGGTTTAGGAGAAACCGCGGTACAAGAGAAATGATTCTGGCTATTGGATTAATATTTCAAGAAATCAAAGGTACTTTTATGGCATTTGTTGATTTTGAAAAAGATTTTGATAATGTTAGGTGGGACAACATGTTAAAAATTTAAAGAAATCGGGTCTAAAATACCGAGATAGAATAATACTTTATTATCTTTATAAGAATCAAGTAACTGTAATAAAAGTAGAGAATCATGTCAGACTCGGTTCAATTAAAAAGGGTGTGAGACGAGGTTGTAGTCTATCCCCAAAAGATTTGACTGCGGCATAAGTGTTCAAGGAGAAAAAATCAGTATCCTATGTTTTCCTGATGATATTTTCCTAGTTATCATAAAACGCTGAGGATATTGAGAATACTGAAAGAAAATTTTGGACTAAATATAAACCGATACAAAACAAAAGTGATGAAATGTAGCAGAAGTGATAGCAACAACTGTGGATTAAATATAAGAATATGATGGGAAGCAATAGAAGGAGTCTCCATGAATAAGAGAAATCCTTCTGTTTCAATTATAGATGTAGGATTCACAAAGAACTTTTTAAAACAGTACTTATGGTTGAAAACCATGGAATTTAGGAATACCAGAAAGAAGAAAAATTCAGGCATTTGAAATGTGGTGCTATAGAACGCCGCTGAAAATTAGATAAGAAGTTAGATAAAATAATAAATGAACGAGTTTTGGAAATGATGGGTGAGGAAAGCAGTTTGTGAAAGAGTCTTACAAATAGAAAAGACAGGATGGTAGATCATATTTTGAGACATGAGACTTGTTAGTGGAGGGAACAGTCGAAGGTAAGAACTGTAGATGAAGACAGAGATTTGAATATATGAAGCAGATTATAGAGGATGTGGCTTGTAAGGGGATGTTGAGATTAGTGGAAGATAGGAAGGGATGGAGGATTGCATCAGACTAGTCTAGGGATTGTTGACAGCAATAATAAGAATAATAAAACTTGTAACTGTGACATATTTTGATGTTGCCTTTTACAATATGCAAAAGGAAACTGATTGGTGAGCTAACATTCTACATAACGCCAGTTTAAAATTTGGCTCGGGCATTGACATTTCTGGTTATATACTACGACTGTTCTCGCTGTCATTAATTACTATTAACGGCTATAAGAAATCCACCGTCATATAAAAACATAAATAATAAGGGCGTTTAACAGGCATTACGGTAATCGTAGTTATATCATGAAAATTCCCTACACAGATATGTAGAAGTCAATATTTGGAATATCGACGCTGCGAGTATTTATTGGTTTGCATCCGATCGTTTATCAGGTGAGGATTACTCTGATTATGAATGAAAGTTCTGTCGTTCTCATACTAGGTTTGATAATGTTACAATAGAAGATAATGCCTAGAAACGTGAAACACAGTCAATACGTCAATGACTCTCCATGAAATTTTTAGCATTATCAGAAAAATATTTCAGCTACCATGTAGATACTTCTATTATTATTTAATCTCGCTTCCATACATCAATGGCATCTATCATAAACATCGAATGCTTTATTGCTACTACACTTTCTTCTAACAAACAACGCTACTGCGGAAAAAATAACGAAATCAGACTATTTCTTTGGGGCAGCTTCTTTTCTGGCCTTAAGTTAGGCTAAGCGCAAGGAATTCAACGGTGCTCAAACCGTATTGATTGCAGGCTTCCGAACGGCTGGTGATCGCAGAGATCTGGCATTTTGATTCGTTCTTGACTTTAACAATTCCCGGGTGGATAGATCAACCAGCTAAAATCTCCGATCAGCATACTGGTTTACTATCATAAAACTAATCATATCCTGTGAAAGACACCGAACAATAGATGTAAAGTATCATTTGGCTTGAGTGTGGTTGTTGAACTCTCCTTATGTTTTGCGAAATATGGTCACAGCTCTACATTTGAAACGTATGCATGACACGTATTTCAAACAAGTCGTACCATGTATTAAGTAACATCCACGATCGTGGAAATGAGGTTTTTGTTTATTTACGTTGGTCTCATAAAGGTACATCAGTGTGATACTAAGCAGTTATTTCTGATATCGTAGCTGCTTTTGCTCTTTGTGCCAAAATGTGTCACCTCCATCATCTGAAAATGTTCTTCACGTTACTAAGTTTCTCTTTTACGTTTCCATCTTAAAATTTTAAGTCATTGTTACTTCCCTGTAATGTAATTAACATATGGCTAAAATCAACAGGTATTCAGCTTGTTTATCCGTAGATGTTTCTGTTAATAGCACAATACGAAATAATGCATACACTTGTGTATGATCTCGACATTGGTGCTTCTGAACGTGCCAACTATCCATGGCAATGTTTTTTGCAGCGCTTAGTGACAAATTTGTTCCTTCTCGTAACAGTAGCCTATAATTTTGTGGAATGAATGAGGTACTGTGATCGAGATCACTGCAGAGTGTATCAAGTGGTTTTAGAGAATCTGATCCGTTTCAAATGCTCGATCGAGGGTTTATGTGGCCTTCAAAATTCTGCACAGCTGCAGTTTTTATATGGCTTGTCTCAACATTTCTGCAGGATTTTTCCATTTTTGGTAAACTGGAGTGTTATAAAAAAAAGTCTTTCCACCATGTAACGCGACAAGTATATGTAAAACTTCACTTATTTTGAAGGTTTAGCGCTGCGTTAATGTTGTTATCTTGTTTTTCCGGGTTGAACCGCGTCAATTTATCGAAACTTGATGTTTCGGGTATCATTTTGTGGCCTTCTTCAGAGGACTGTCATGGCTGGAACTGCTGCCGCCTATATATAGCTCCCGAAGAGCGCGCTAACCGTTCGGAGTGACGTCACTCAAGCTACCACCGCCAGCGTGGCCGGTACGATTAGGACCTGCGTCTCTCGTTTTCCTAATCAAGCATGACCATATTTGGTCAAGTTGTAGACCGCCAAATTTGGCCATCGTTGATTAGGAAAACGTGAGACGCAGGTCTTCATCGGACCGGCCACGCTGGCGGCGGTAGCTTGAGTGACGTCACTCCGAACGGTTAGCGCGCTCTTCGGGAGCTATATATAGGCGGCAGCAGTTCCAGCCGTGACAGTCCTCTGAAGAAGGCCACAAAATGATAGCCGAAACGTTAGGTTTCGATAAATTGACGCGGTTCAACCCTGACAACCAAGATAACATCGACAGTGACCGCGGAAGTCTGCGCACCCACCTGCGTTAATGTTGTTGTTACCTCCAACGTTTTGGCACCCAAGCGGGAGCCTTCCACAGGGCTATTTCGGGCTGATGTATCGCTTTTGGCGACTGGTTACAACTCCTCATCGTTTGCCGGCACTCTGCACGGTGGCAGTACCGACAATATCGCCGCAGTGCTAAGTCCGCTAAGTAGATGGAATTTCATAAACATGACGCTTGTAAAAAACCTCAAACGTTGTTTTGTATAGACGATTTGCAATGTAAGATTTTTATATTCCCTGTAATTTATTTAGATTATGTCGATTTTGCAATGATAAATTTTCCGTAACAAGCTCCGCACGACATCTCGAGGTGTAATTTCTTCAGTGTGGCTAAAAAGCAGTGAAGTTAGATATTATAGTTTAAACAAACCTGGTTTTTAGAACCAGTGAGTCAGAACACGCACTTGTCATTAGAAAAAAAAATCCCTGTATGAACTGCCATATTAGAAGATTCATTTTAAAAAGAAAGAACCAACTAGAAGCCATATCACTACCTATTCTCAATAACGTTTAACCTCGAACTCTGTGGCTTACCTTACCTTAAGGACATCACACGTTGTTTGATGTATGGTGTATCTGTTTTTGCAGTACACTAGTTTAACTTAAACGTGGGGCCTGAGGATTCAGTATATTTTAAGGGAATGGCGACGTTGTGTCCTTCCTAAATTAAAGTAAAAGTATTTTAACAGTTAATAAGGAACACAGGTAGCAAGAGACCTTATTTTAGTTAATTATTTACTTATTTCAGTTATTTGTTTCATTCAAAGTACTTTTAATTAGCATCATCCAAATTCTGTAATCGTTTTCAATCGGTTTGGTACAGTTTCGATTAGTGTTTGCAATTAGTATATTGTTATGCAACAAATGAAAAACAGTGGATTGTTTAGTTCATGTTTTACGTATTTTCAAGATTCTGGAATGTGTTTCTGGAATGTTCAGCTTTCAAGAGCCGCTGTTTGGTTCGGGACCAGTTAGTTGCAGTTAGTAAAAAATCAGTGCAGTGTAGAGTTAAATCTCATTAACTTGAAATCATAACGCAGACAATTAATCATGCTGCTACCTGTTATATCTCAAGTGCTTTGGATGCAGTGTTTGCTGATGTAATGTTCGATGTACGCGGGTTCAAAAAGTTATAAATGAATGAAGAAGTTTGGATTGGTATTGAAGACAGCAACCAGTCACCAGTCAAAATTGTGACTGGTTGCTGTCTTCAATATCAACCCAAATTTGATATCACAGTCGGTGAATTCCACCAATCCATCATGGACAAAGTATTATTTATGAATGAAGAAGAGTTTTAAATTGCCAACTCATGGTATATAATTATATGGTGGAATTGATTACAGATATCGAAATTAAATCAACGAGAAGAACTTCAATAAGCAAGAGGTAACAGTTGGGTTCGGTGTGTTTATTTATGTTATAAAGCAATACGACAGTGCTGATAATTTTCTGTGTCTCTCTGGAATCAATGTTAACAGAGCTATTATTTGGATACCAGTTAAAAGTTGTGTTAAATTATGTCTGGACTCTTGGATCACAAATCACAGTGAAAGAATATGACCTGTCTTACTTTAAAGTGTCTAATTGAAATTTCTGAACTATTAGCTGATGTTTTTATTACGAAATGTGGAATAAAATAGTAAAGGGATTAAGAAATAGGGGATAGAAATTGAAAATTTAAAAACTGATCTGCAAATAAATTTTATTTCAAACAGCAGAACAATTATCACAAGTTTAACTAACGCAGAAAATATGAATCACTAGAGAACATTTATAATGTACAACATTTAGAAAAAAAAATATATACACAGTTCCATCATTGGAAACATTAATACTGGTCATCAGCAGCAACTCAATGCATGAGATTTACAATGAGAACGTCGTCATTTGCGCAATTGCTTTTCTGTATTATCACAGACACTTTTCTACATCGAGAAAAACAATTTCACATGAGTGTACTTGATTCTAGGTCTAGTAGGTAAATTTTTTATAATTATTTTTGACGTGACATTGCGTATGAAGCTACAAATAAATTACTAAATGAAACTTCAACAATGATTGATCGAAAGTAATATGGTTCTGCAACACATATTGATATACTAACAATGGAAATGATTCTTTCATTATGACACTAGCCATAGTTAATAAGAAGGCGAAATTTATGACGTCACTTTCCAAACAAGGTTTTTCTGAATGAAATATATAGAAAGCAGTCAGATAACAATCACATGTTAGTAAAGGGCAATGAGGGAATGCAAAACTGTGTGAAGAGCTGTATGAAGAGAATTTTGTTGTGTTTAATCTTAGCCGTGAAAATCGCCAAATTAGCTCGTGATCTAAGGAAACATCCATATGTAACAGCTTTAGGTAGGAATAAAAATGGAAGTTGAATTACATCCTCTTTAATTTCTCAATTAAACATTACATAAATTATGATGGGCGAATATACAAACGGAAAGTGGATGACAAAACTTAAAGATAAATGGTAGGAACCTACGAATTGCGTATCAGAAAAAGGACTTGGAGAGATGTTCGTATCAGATCTTTTGTTAGCCGCTATACGTATTAATAAGAAAATTAATGAAAAGACTAAGTTTTCGGGACGATACAAATTGAAAGTCGCAATTTGTGTCTATTCTGAAACTTTTTGTATTACCTCCTTCCTAGTACAGAACGATACGGCTTTAAAGTGATATATAATTGATAAATATTAAGGTTGTAGCATCTGGTTCTGTTTAATTCATCAGGGAAGCATATTTAACAAAATGATCAAGAGTGAAGACACAAGTAAAAATTGTATCACCATTACCCACTACTGCAAATTGCAGATGACGCATAGCAAAAGGGCTTCGAAAAATGTTACCCCCTCCAACCATTCAGATTCTGGTTTTGCTCGGTTTCCTGGAATCACTCCAAGTAAATGCTAGGATGGTTTCTTCAAAAGGACATGGCCGAATTTCTTCCCATTCCTTACCCAAAGTCCTTTCCCGCCTCTAATGACCACGATGTCTAAGAGGCGTAAAGCCAAAAAAAAATACTGTTCACCCTAAGAGCGTTAACGTCTGAAATGTTTATAAGAGTACAGGAAGACAGCTGGATTGCCAGCATAGCAATCGAGAAAGGCGTAATCTTCACCGATCTTTCCACATTCGTGTTCCTTCGTTCCTCTTCAGTCTGAGCTAGTTGTAGCGAGGCGTATAGAAACTTCCTTAGGAGTCGCCGTTCCCCCAGACGACTGTCTCTATCCAGTCGAGGTGTGCGGCGACGTTAGTGTAGATGCTGGGTATACTGCCGCCGCAGGGATTTGGGCCCAGGCTGGTTATGCCTACCACCCAGTAGACGGTGTCGTTGTGTATTTGCAAAGGTCCTCCAGAGTCGCCCTGAAACAAAAAATCACGTCTTTATTGTTTTCGCTGCTACGCTCCTTTGCTAACAATCAGCACAGCAAAAATACATACACTTTGCCTACATTGTAACGACTTGGTTAGCAATATTACAATAGACAAGAACGGAGATTTTCCCGGCGTGTATGTCTGCAATGAAATTTTCACGGACATACCGCCGGATCGGATTTTGTCGCAAGGACATGGTGATTCAACGGCTAACTACACTCTCTTCTTCAGGTGTGAATCCATGTGCCCTGGTCAACAGAAGGACAGCTATTGAGTCTGGTATGGCGCTGCACCGATCTTGCACCTGCTCCTTCACGCTCCGCGCGTTCACCTGTCCATCGACTGTGCCAAGGGACAGTCATGGACTGGCTGCCTGACGCTCTCTCCGAAAACTTATATATGCGTTCCCACGGCGCGTGGTTTTGTATGCCGCGCTACATCAGCTGAAATGTACGGATCAGCACGCGCCACTTGTTAACCCTTGCCGCCCTGGGCGACGGATAGGGGCCACCGTGCCTCCAAGCACAGGCGAGAGACTTCCCACTGTCCGCTTTTGGTATCTGGGTCGTCCCGGCTGGCAAATGCACTGGTCGTGGGAAGCCAGCTTTGAGTGGATTCCCACGGCTCGTGCATTTGCCGGTCGCAACGATCCAGCAAGCAACAGCTGGCCATGGGTAGGAATGGCTTACCTCTACCCGTCACCCAGTCGGTAAACATCAAACGCCCGGAAGCTGAAACGACACTAGGAGATGTGATAGGAGGTGGCTGCGTGGTGGCGAAGGCTAACCTGTGGCGCGTGCTGCTATGTACGATTCGGCTGCATGGCGTGGCCTACAAAACTACGGGCCGTGAGAAACCGCCATTAGTGAGACCTGGTAATCAGCCCTGTCGAAACTTCGGAAAGACCGTCAAGCGTTAATGCCAACTGGCAGCCGTCCGCTACGTGCGTTGGGCATGTATCGGACAGAACCATGCGCGCAGTGTGATCGAGGGGATGCAGTGTTTGCGACGATGTTATAATAGGGGGATGTGGTACCAGAGTAGACTCAATAGTGCTCTGTCCGTTGACCAGTACAGATGGAATCGCACCAGAAGAAGAAGGCGGAGATAGCTGTCGAAATAGCGTGTCTTATTTTTTTCAACACAATTCTTTGGTACTGTACATTCGTGAAGATTTCGGTAGAATATTACTGCTATAAATGTAACTGAATAGCATGAATAAAATAATTGGTGTTGTAATGTAAAATTTACTGTTATATCTTTTGTAGTAGCATCACAGAGGCTGAAAGTGCTAGTTCTAGTTTGTTAATACTGGATAAATTATTTCCGCTTTCTGTGTATTATGAAAGTCGATACACGGTTTGCTTATTTTGTTCTGGCATCAGATCATAATTAATAGCAGTCTGAAGGTTACATCGAAAATTCGTTACACGAAACTATTTTTTAAATAAAATACAAATTTATGTAAGAATTGTTTATATTTCTAATACCTATTGCTTTTTTTTATTGATATTCAGAGGTATCCAGCTAACCGAACGAAAAGCAATAAAGCTGGAATATAAAAATTCAATAATATTATGTGAAAAGTCGCAACTGCTAACCAAAACGTAACTCTTAAAAGAATATTATACTAAAACACAACTAGAAGAATTTGCTTGTGCTAACTGAGTTTTCTAAGAAAGTTCCAGCTTTTGTTCCATATTTTTAAACATTCGTTGGAAATTAAGATGGGAGTATATACGAACACAAACACAAACAAGGAATGAGAAAACCCAATCTTACCGCACAGGTGTCCGAGAATCCATACGGATCGGCTGCACAGATTACTGAGTCGTCGAGACCTCGAGGGAATCTTCTTTCGTAATATCTCTGACATACATCATTCGGTACAGGCATAATCTCCGTCTTTAACAGAGACGAGCTGTATCTTGTGCCTGAAAAGAGAAAAATACTGGTTAAGTAAATTCATTAGTACGTGTTTAAAAATTCCAATTTAATACGAGTCAAATATATGTGAAAAACGGGATACGATTGATATAAGAATATTACTCCCTGGTTAGTATCATTAGCAATTTATTAGATTCCCTTCCCTACGATAGAAACATAACTGACTGTTTTCCTGATCTATAATAGTGTTACACTTTCGGCGATGGTCTTAAAAGGAAGTTGTATCCTCGGAAATATTAGGTGTGCAATCACGAAGTTGATCCGAAAATTTCTCGAGCTTTATCAGAGAAGTTATTGACAAATTACAAAAAAAATAATCGTGTATGAAAATTTATAAAAGAATACCATCTAAAGAGAAATTCTGCACATGCATTTACGAGTACATCTTAAAATGATGTGCCTAACGATATATGGTCGACGCCAAAAATTGTTTAGGTGACCTCTTTTTTTTTCATTGTAAACCTAGATGGAAATGTAACTTAGTAGCTTAATGTTAATGTATTGATACAAAAATTCAGTGTTGTGTTTCCTATGACATCCCTAATTTCACACAAAAATATAGTACACTGCCGAACAAAGCGATAAAGTGGAACCCGATATGTAAAGTAATAGTCAAAATCTTTTTTACGTTTTAAAATTTGTCCGTAGACATTAGAAATTACATTTTGAAAGATCATAAAAATTTCAAAAAGTATTCTATAGCTTTCTACATAACTCTAAATACATTCCTAGGTAGACCGTGATTACTTATTTTTGGGTTATGGTTTTCAATGAGTATTCTTTTTCATTTTGGCCTCTATGGTTCTTAACTGTGGTGAGCATTTTTTTAGCCTAATATTCTTTCATCTTTGCACTGTGGTTTCCTTTTCTTTCTTGGGTAGATTTCACTCCTGATCCAGGGCGTAGTGTTTTGGCTGTTAGTGTTTGGAGAGAATCCGATGCTTCCATCAACGTTCTGCACTTATCCCTGTTGTAAATGTCATTGGGGTCTACTCCCAGTTGCTCGAGATCTTTTCTGACTAGCCTAGTTCATTTTGCGTTAGTCACTTTTCCTTTAGAGATGATGTTGAAGGTTTTGGTGGTGAGTCTATGATTGTCCATCCGAACTATGAGTATTAAAGCTATTTAAACTTTAAAAATTTTGATACAGCTCACTGAATATTCATAAAACACATATATTCACACTTATACATACAAGGCGTAACGTGAACTAAGTCAAAACGATACAGCCAATAATAACTAGCTTAACGGAGAGGGGACACTACAGTTGCTGCTTGCATCAAAGTGTTGTTAAGTGCGCATGCGCAGAACGTTAAATGCGCATGCGCAGAACGTTAACTGCGCATGCGCAGAACGTTAAGTGCGCATGCGCAGAGCGATAAGTGCGGTTGCGCAGAACGTTGTGGTGCATGCACACTTAACGCGTTATGATAGGAAAAATGTCCTACTATACCGAAAGAACTTTCGCTTCAAAAATATAATATTATACAACGATTGCTGGCGGGTTAAATATGAGCAGGATAACACAACAAGTAATGTTGGGAGTGATGCGTGGAGACTGACCTGCCTGGTTGGTGGCGCCCCACCCAGTGACTGTGAGTGGTCCCTGAGGCGGGCTGGGCTCCGTGTAGAGACACGCCGGCATCACGCGCTCTCCCAGCTCTGCCCTGGTCGCCAGCTTCACCAGCGCCACGTCGTGGTAGTGGGACGGCCGTCTGAAGCCGGGGTGCACCAGCACGCGGTCCACCGAGTACCTGTTCGTGACGACGTCGGGGTCCGTCAGGTCTGGACTGCCCAGCTGCACCATCACTGGCTGTTTCCTGCACACACACACAGACCATTAAGTACATAATTCAAAGTGATTTGCAAGACAACTGCGAATACAGAGTGAAAATGTCAATGCCTACGCCTAAAGACAGACTGTAAACTCCCATTCATACAATCGGAAAGTCTGAAGGCAAGAATTTAATTATTTCAATTTTTTTCCCATACGCAATTTTTTAGAGTTCCAATCTAGCCATTGTTTTCACTATGCCACAGATCGTTGGCTCGTATACTGAATAAGTTTGTGTCATTAAAAATGATGTGCTGAACGATATATGATCCACACCGAAAATTGTTCAAGTCAGTCTTGTGTTGCTATGAAGAACATTCATTTTTCTTCTATTTTTGCGATATAAAGCTGGATGGATATATAATTTTTAAGGGGCACTTTTGACTTAGAACGCTCGGTGCCGCACTATTAGAATAATAAGCGATCATAAACAAAACAGTGATGTGTGTCATTTCCAAGCAAAACGTTGCATTCTACCTCAAGTGACGTACTGATTTTTTAAGACTACAATGTGGCAAACTACAAGTGAAGATACATGATCGTTATTTTGTCATGAAACTTCACTCTGTGATTTGTAATCAATATGCTGCACCTACGTATAAGCCTATGTTGCAATATACTTGGTGAAAGCCGGGTTATGACGTTGACATACCAACATCATCATTTGAAAATGTAATTAGTGTCGCTTTTGATATTGGACTGCGTGAATGCGAAACTGATTTGGAATGTGATAACTATTACTATTACTATTAATATTACTCCGCGATTCACTAAAATTGTTTGGCAGAGGGTGCATTGCACCTATAAACGTGATAACGTGGCTTTAATGAGGTGTGCACATTGTTCTCTTCCACTTTGTTTTGACCACTTTATCGAAATATCGCATCTACACTTTGAGGACCAATATAAGCACTATCAGGTGTATGATACTGTTGTATATGCGTGATTTGCGCTATATTAAGTAATTTAAGGAAAGAGTTTTTGGCACTGTTGATTGAAAATGTAATGATACACTGACGTCATTGAATTACGCATAATTTCCTTCATATGGTATTGATATCTTTTTTCTCTCTCTATTGAAATGTTACTGGAGATAGAATGCAACTTTTTGTATGAAAATGACACACACCACTGTTTTGTTTATGATCGCTTGTTATTCTAAGAATGTTTTCGTGCGGATCCGAGAGTTCGAGGTCAAAGGTGTCCTTGTTAGTAGCTTAATGTTAATGTGTTGGTACGATGATTTAGTGTTGTAGTTCGTATGACATGGACGATTTCACACTAAATGATATAGTATGTTGACGAACAAAGTGTTATAATGGAACGTGATGTGTAGACTAATAGACAATCTCCTTTTTACGTTTTAAAATTTAACATCGCTTGTTATTCTAAGAATGTTTTCGTGCGGATCCGAGAGTTCGAGGTCAAAGGTGTCCTTGTTAGTAGCTTAATGTTAATGTGTTGGTACGATGATTTAGTGTTGTAGTTCGTATGACATGGACGATTTCACACTAAATGATATAGTATGTTGACGAACAAAGTGTTATAATGGAACGTGATGTGTAGACTAATAGACAATCTCCTTTTTACGTTTTAAAATTTAACATCGCTTGTTATTCTAAGAATGTTTTCGTGCGGATCCGAGAGTTCGAGGTCAAAGGTGTCCTTGTTAGTAGCTTAATGTTAATGTGTTGGTACGATGATTTAGTGTTGTAGTTCGTATGACATGGACGATTTCACACTAAATGATATAGTATGTTGACGAACAAAGTGTTATAATGGAACGTGATGTGTAGACTAATAGACAATCTCCTTTTTACGTTTTAAAATTTAACATCGCTTGTTATTCTAAGAATGTTTTCGTGCGGATCCGAGAGTTCGAGGTCAAAGGTGTCCTTGTTAGTAGCTTAATGTTAATGTGTTGGTACGATGATTTAGTGTTGTAGTTCGTATGACATGGACGATTTCACACTAAATGATATAGTATGTTGACGAACAAAGTGTTATAATGGAACGTGATGTGTAGACTAATAGACAATCTCCTTTTTACGTTTTAAAATTTAACATCGCTTGTTATTCTAAGAATGTTTTCGTGCGGATCCGAGAGTTCGAGGTCAAAGGTGTCCTTGTTAGTAGCTTAATGTTAATGTGTTGGTACGATGATTTAGTGTTGTAGTTCGTATGACATGGACGATTTCACACTAAATGATATAGTATGTTGACGAACAAAGTGTTATAATGGAACGTGATGTGTAGACTAATAGACAATCTCCTTTTTACGTTTTAAAATTTGTGCGTTTACATATTAGTAATTAAAAGTTGACTTATTATAAAAATTTAAACATTCTGTCGCATTCTACGTAACTCTACACACATCGTTAGATATGTAGACCGTGATTATTTATTTTTTGCTTATGGCTTTACGGTTAGTTGATGTCGAGGTCATTAGAGACGGGAAGAGGATTAACATGTTAGGCGCTGCGTTTGACCAAAACTGATTAGGCCCTACCATTAAACTTCTGTAAAATTATATTCTAGAGGGATTCCATACAAGTAAAACCAAACGATTTTTTTGTCTACCTTAGCTTGTGTGGTATTACTGTTTACTGATAGTCCAGTAGACGATTAGGATATTCGTTTCACTGGAGAGGCCGTCAATGTTTGCAACGGTATCGCTGGTATTACGTCCATTGCAAGCACCCACAGATGATTGCAAGGCGTTTTACTACTTACTATGCTCATAAGAACGTCAAAGCTTCTGATTCTGCAGCTCTCTTGATCACCGATAGTGAGGTAAACAAAGTCAAATAAAAAATGCTCTTGAATCCAGAAATGTAGACTTAGGAACCAGGCTTTAAAAACAATGCTGACATAATTTAAATATTCATATATCACGACACATCTTCTCTATCTGGAACCACGCCTATATTTTTCAACGCGATGTTAAATTGTTTAAAATATCGGGTCATACTTGACGGTCACCAAGGCGACACCGCTTCCACACCGTCAGTTGGTCTGTTTGTTGTTGGCGTTCATTCTGCTGAATTTAGTTTAAGTAACACCGCATCAACTCCGATTAGTTTGATTTACCAAGTGGTCTGGGCATGATGGATATGGATAATCTTGTAGATGAAGTTCTGAAATTTCCGGTCCTCTACCACCAAACGTTGTTTTGATGTAATTGATTGCCTCGAAAAAGTATCATTTTTTCTACCTCACCTGCAGCTTTTTCAGAAGACAGCGGAATGTAGATTGTGTCTTTATAAAATATTCGTAAAATTTCATTTCATTATCCATCACAAGCCGTGAACCTCAGCTCATTGTTAAGGAAATTCTGAACATCGATTCCATAAAACAATGACGTGAAAATGGTAGAGGAGTCTGAAAAATGAGTAGGAACACATCCATCACACGGGGCCGAGTGAACGATCGGCACAGTACGCGGTGTGGGCTCGATGCGGTATAGTGTTGTGATCTCTTTACACTCACCAGAACCTGTTGGTGCAGCAGTGAGCAGCGGTGAGGACGTACTGATCGCTGATGAGGGATCCTCCACACCTCCAATCTACGTCATCGCTGCCTGGCTGGATGAAGCCCAGCGCCGCCTGCAAAACACGACCAATCACTCTGACGTATTGATTAGAGAATAATTAGGCCCATAGTTTAAAAAATTAACTAAAAGGCACACTAAATTTTTTATAGGTAACTATTTGTAAAGGCAGAGTCATTACGAAAAATAAGTATGGAGCACCTTACGCTATTTTTTTAGATTAAAGTTAATTTTTTGGTCAATTTTATCTTTATTTTAAGCTTATTCAAAAAATTAAGTTATAACGAACTGTGGGACATCCTTTATATTAGTTTTTATTTCACAGTGCTTGCTACAAAAGTGCCTTATTTTATTAATTTAAAATATAAATTATAGTTTTAACTTTTGAGTAAAAAAGCGTGTTTTTTTAAAAAATATTGTAACTATAATTTTATTATTAACTTTTTAGTTTATATTGATAAAAAATAGCTATTTAATTTTTTAAACTAATATATTCTTTTTACTAGTCTTAAAATAAAATTGAAGATGTTATTAATGAGGATACTCGAGTCTTAGTATTTCATGTGCGACGATGAACTTAAAATTATTTCATCATGTTCGCGTAACTTCGCCATTTCATCTGACGTTCTGGAAGTCTCACTGATAGCTTTATCAACCAAGTTTTTCTATTTGAAGATCATCCAATGACTTTACGCTACTGATACCTTCGAAAGTCAGTTCGGCAGAAAAGAGACTAATTGGTTGACATCTAAGAAAACTTTGTTAAATATATGAGCTATTTTCAATTTTATGTTTACTGAAGAACGTGATGAGCCGGACACCTTTGTGTTTGCAACCACCTCAACATTGATGTCCGCGTGATTGCATAGCACTCAGGCTGCGTTAGTATTTCTTTTTAACCGACTTCAAAAAAAGGAGGAGGTTCTCAATTCGTCTGTATTTTTTTTTTTTGTATGTATGTTCAGCCATATCTTCGACAATTTTGAACCGATTTAAATGAAATTTTTTTAGTGGATATGATATACCTCCAAAGTGGTCCCATTCGAATTTCATTGACAAATCACCCCTTCTACCCCCCTCCGCCCCCTAATTTTTATACAAATCCACATTTTTTATTCGATCTCGATGAAACTTTGGACATATATAGCCAAAAATAAAGAGAAAAATACTGTCAACTTTTGGTTTAAGAAAATTGAACCCCTCTCCCCCTATCCACCCCCTTAATTTTTGCCAATTTTCTTTATTCAAAGCTACAGTCGACACCATTTAACTGATCTCCATTAAAGTTGGCAATTACATGTAGGGTATACTCCAAAGTGGTCCCATATGAATTTCTTTGAGAAACCACCCCTTCTGCCCCCCTCCGCCCCCTAATTTTTATAGAAATCCACATTTTTTATTCGATCTCGATGAAACTTTGGACATATATAGTCAAAAATAAAGAGAAAAATACTGTCAACTTTTGGTTTAAGAAAATTGAACCCCTCTCCCCCTATCCACCCCCTTAATTTTTGCCAATTTTCTTTATTCAAAGCTACAGTCGACACCATTTAACTGATCTCCATTAAAGTTGGCAATTACATGTAGGGTATACTCCAAAGTGGTCCCATATGAATTTCTTTGAGAAACCACCCCTTCTGCCCCCCTCCGCCCCCTAATTTTTATAGAAATCCACATTTTTTATTCGATCTCGATGAAACTTTGGACATATATAGCCAAAAATAAAGAGAAAAATACTGTCAACTTTTGGTTTAAAAAAATTGAACCTCTCTCCCCCTATCCACCCCCCTTAATTTTTGCCAATTTTCTTTATTCAAAGCTACAGTCGACACCATTTAACTGATCTCCATTAAAGTTGGCAATTAAATGTAGGGTATACTCCAAAGTGGTCTCATATGAATTTCATTGAGAAACCACCCCTTCTACCCCCCTCCGCCCCCTAATTTTTATAGAAATCCACATTTTTTATTCGATCTCGATGAAACATTGGACATATATAGCCAAAAATAAAGAGAAAAATACTGTCAACTTTTGGTTTAAAAAAATTGAACCCCTCTCCCCCTATCCACCCCCTTAATTTATGCCAATTTTTTTTTTTTAAAGCTACAGTCGACACCATTTAACTGATCACCATTAAAGTTGGCAATTACATGTAGTTTTTCATGGAGAAGGATTCTGATCACAAAAATCAAAATAAAAAAACCACCCTCTCCCATTTACACCCCTTAATTTTATAGAAACCTACATTTCTTATCTGATTTTTACTGAACTTTGCCCATGTATACTTTAAAACAAAGAGAAAAATCCTGTCAATATTAGTCTCCCAAAGTGCAACCCCCCCCTTCTTCCACCCCTTTAATTATTGTCAATGTTCTTCATAAAAAGCTACACTCAACACCGTTTGACCGATTATCATAAAAGTTGGCATATACATGTAATTTTTCATGGAGTAACTGACGAAAAAAGAAATTAAAAAAACCACCCCTCTCCCCTTTACACCCCTTAATTTTTATACAAACCCACATTTTTTATCAGATTTCGATGAAACTTTGGACATGTATAGTAAAAAATAAAGAGAAAAATACTGTCAAGTTTTGGTTTGAAAAAACTGAAGCCCTCTCCCCCTATCCACCCCCTAAATTTTTACCAATGTTCTTTATACAATGCTAGTCGACACATTTAACTGGTCTCCATTAAGGTTGGCATATACATGTAATTTTTCATGGAGAAGGTTTCTGACCAAAAAAAATTAAATAAATAAATAAACCACCCCATGTCTCCCTTTACACCCCTTAATTTTATGGAAATCTACATTTCTTATCTGATTTTTATTGAACTTTGCCCATGTATACTTTAAAACAAAGAGAAAAATCCTGTCAATATTTGGTTTGCCAATGCTCAACCCCTCTCCTCCTTCAACCCCATTAACTTTTGTCAATGTTCTTTATAAAAAGCTACAGTCGCAATCGTTTGACCGATTACCATGAAAGTTGATGCTTATATGTATTTTTTTTACGAAGAAGGTGTCTGACCAAAAGATCTAAAAACCACCCCCTCTCCCCATTAAACTGCTTAATTTTTATACACAACCTCAGTTTTTATCCAGTTTAGACAGAACTTAGGAAATTTTTACTATAAAACAAAGAGAAAAATGATGCCAACTCTTGGTTTGCAAAAAATGAACCCCTCTCCCCTTTTCCACCCCCTCGATTTTTGTCAATTTCTTTTTAGAAAGCTACAGTCGACACCATTTGACCGATCTTTATTAAAGTTGGCACATATATATGTAATTTTTTTATGGATAAGATCTCTGACCAAAAAATAAAAAAAACTACCCTAGCTCCCCATCCCTTAATATTTATATAAAACCCACATTTTGATTCGAATCGGTGGAACTTCGCATGTGTATACTTTAAAACAAATAGAAAAAGAAAAATACTGTCCACATAACTTTCACAAAAATGCAAACCCTATCCCCCTTTCTACCCCATTAATTACTGTTCTTTATACAAAACTACCGTTTCTTTCTGATTTTGAAGGAAGTATGCACATGTATACTGCAAAACAAACAGAAATATACTGTCTACATTTGGTTTCGAGAGTCCAAACACCGCTCCTTCCTTTCCATCATTTAATCAACAGTTTCTTTCCGATTCTGAAGGAAATTTGCACACATATACTTTAAAACATACAGAACAATTTTGTTTAAATTAGGTTTCTTGATTTTTTTTTTATATACATACCTACAGATTTATCTGATATCAATAGAAATTTACACACGTATACTTTAAATCAATCAGAAAAGGCAGTCTACATTTGGTATACAAAAGCTCAATCCCTCTTCCCCTTTACCATCACCCCTTTTAATTTCAAATGTTCTTTACAAAATATCCACAGTTTTAAATTCCGTCAAAATCAATTAAGCTATTTTTAAGTCATGGTTTAATATTTATAAAATAAATGCTTATAATGTCTCAACATGTACTTCAGATTTCAACTTTGATCCCAAGCTTTCACCAATTAAAAATCTATATTTTTTGTGTGATGCTGGAGCAAATAGATATATTTCTGTATGTGGTATGTATTAATGCCCAGATGTTACATGTTTCGGTTATCGAGCAGCAGCTTTAACAGATGTTATGATAAGATCGAAACATAGCCTGACATTCCTTAACAGAACGCCCAATTCACCCCGTTCTGGAAGTGGTTGTGGTATATAAAGACATAATTCTTCTTTGAAAGCAAGTGCTTTGATCTCTGAGCTACCAGGAAGTTCGCAAAATAGGGAACTGCTGCGGCATATTTAAAATACTAAAAGAAGTATAATACCACTAAAAATTTAAAAATAAAATAATTGTTTAAAAAAACATAAAAACCGCCTTCAAAAAAAGCACTAAAAATTTTAAAATAACTTTATACCTTGCTTAGGAAAAAGTAAATCTAAATAGACAACATTTTACATTACTTTCATTGAAATTTTGACATTAATTAGTTATTTTTGGAGTCGGTGCCAGCGAAAGCAAGAAAAACAAAAAGATAAAAACAATAAGGGATAACAATAATACTTAAAAAATCATGTTACTGCTTACCTACAATTAATGTCAGAAACATGTTTCAACAAAACTGAAACATACAGATGATACGCCGATATTATACTCTGTAAATCGTTTACTTCATGATGCAACCTACCAACTGACACTGTAGCGCCAGAGATATTCCTGGATGACCAATAAGGCCAAGCCACAGATTAAAATACTATTAATTTGTTTCCCTAAGATGTCTCCCACAGTAACACAATCTGCCTCACAACATGCTGTAAAATATTGGGAATTTTTGTTCGTACTACCCGTTTCGCCTCTAACGCCAAAAAGGAAGTTCAGTAATGAATTCTTCGCGATGTGACATCTGGCACCGACTCCAAAAATAACTAATTAATGTCAAAATTTCAATGAAAGTAATGTAAAATGTTGTCTATTTAGATTTACTTTTTCCTAAGCAAGGTATAAAGTTATTTTAAAATTTTTAGTGCTTTTTTTTGAAGGCGGTTTTTATGTTTTTTTAAACAATGATTTTATTTGTTGTTGTTTTTACTGTCAAAGAAATAAGATTAACAGGACATAGCTATGAAATTATTGTATTATCATCGGCTCTTAACACGTATGCATCACTTAAAACAATTAGGACATGTGGAAGTAGGTGAAAATTGAATTGAAAAATCCAATTACATTCGTAGATAGATACATGCAGGTCAAGTGAATAAAAGCGTGTAACATATCAAACTTCTCAGAGTTGGAAGTATAGTTATCAAATATTATCAAAATCAGAACGAGTTGTGCCTTGGCGTGTGTCTTTTACTGCACCGAGAAACTCAAATAGAAAACCACCGAGAAAGAAAGTACTGATTATATTAAACTGACTATTACAATAATCACAATTACTTGAATGAAGTGCTGTTAACCTAGGACACAATAGTATTCTACTAAATTAATTTTAAATTATTTTATATCTCACGTAGGAATGTACTCAACAGTCAACAGTTTCTCTAGGTAACTAATAAACCTTGCTCAAATGATCTTCAAACGTTTATTAATTTATTATACTTGATGAAATACTTCTTCCACCAACCTATTTGAGTCGGAAGGACAAGAAAGATAAAATTAGAGAAATAAGGTGCCGGACTGATTCTTATATGAATTCTTTTTTCCCTCGTACCATTAGGGATTGGAACGCACAGCAAAGAGATTAGCATTGGTGCTGAGCACTCTCTGCCACTCACAATTTTGTGAATTGCAGAGTATATATGTAGATGTAGATGTAAAAAGGAATTTAATTTTATTTTCTCTGTTTTCTTGAAATCTTCCAATTTAGAAACATAGTTCCAGATGACGACTATCATCATTATGCAAGTCACCACTAGTTTTATTGTAAAACGGAAAATGTTTATGAAATTCCATTAAATTTAAAAATTAGACAGTAACTAACAGCAGAGATATACGATATCTATTCTACAACGCTGCAGCGTTTAGTACTCAGTTATTCTCACTATACACTGAGTGTGATGGTTGAGTAGTAACGCTCGGGGCCTCGCATTCTGGAGAACTGGGGTCAAATCCCCGTCCGGCCATCCAGATTTCGGTTTTCAATTGTTTACTGGAATCACTCTAGGCGAATGGTCGTATTCCTTCCAGTTCCTTGCCCTGACCTTTACCGCCTTTAATGACCTCGACGTCGACGAGGTGTATTTTTTTCTTATGGTTTTACTCCTCGACGACATCGAGGTGATTAGAGGCGTGATAGGACTGGGGGCAAGGAACAGGAAGTAATTCGGACATGGCCTTTTGAAGGACGCATCCCGGCATTCGCTTGGAGTGATTTGGGGAAACCATGGAAAACCTAAATCTGGATGCCCGGATGGGGATTCGAACTGCCGTCCTCCCGAATGCAAGGCCAGAATGTTAACCACTCACCCACCGCGAGGCTATAAGCAAAAGTCACTACGCTGGTAACAAGCCAATGTAGTATTTAATCTGTTCGAGGTTCCAGGTTAAATAGGTTACGCAAGTACGTTAAACCCCACGAATATCTTAAAAGAACAATTTGCACAATCCGAACACGGCCATGCCAATTTTCAATGCACAAGAATTGTAAGGATGCAGAAGGGACTATTTCGAAAGGGAGTAAGAAGTATGCTATCTAGCATATAATTTTTTTTTTTTGGGAACTAAATTAACTGCATTTTGGACAGACAAAGTTGAAATGAATTAATCTTAAGCCTACGAGTATTTAGTGCAGTTTTATAAACAACTTTAGAATTTGAGTCTGGGATACTTACCATGTGAGGGAACTCCTTGGCCTCTGTGTCTCTGCCGTTGAGGATAAAGAAATTTGGAATCTCGTTGGAAACAGCGTGATAGTCCTGGCAGGCTGCAACACATTAAATACTTATATTTAGCTGATTGGATTACTTTTTGAAAGTCGTAAAAAAAATTGTGTTACAACTTACATATATCTATTTTTCAGCAATACATTCCATTTTGAGAAGTTACTATAGGGTGCCAAAAATATATTTGCTTAATGAATTAACCTTATATCAATTCTAATTTGGTTAAATTAACATTATTATTATTTTAACAGAAGAATATTTAAAAGCTGCCATTGGATAAAGGATCATGGCGATCACATAATTATAATTTTCTATATAATTTTCGGCATACTTTATTGCTCAATATTTCAGTTTTGATGTTATCAATACTAATAGAAAGCGAGATTGGTCATAATGTCTATCATACTGTGATTCCTGACCTTCGTTGCCAGATTAACAACCGCCAGGTATATTAATTCAAAATCGAGGTTGTGAGAGTTATTTTAATAACAATTGTATTTAGTTAAGCAATTGCAAATCAATGAATGACCAGAATACTGAAAGAAAAGTATGCATTTGGTTTAAATTAAGGTATTAATTATTAGTTAATTTTTGTTTATTTGCGTTAGTTAGATGAGGATGTTTTTGATATATTCTGTGTCGGTAGATATTTAAGATAAACCGCCTTCATTTTCGAGCAGCAATAATATTAGCAGAGGTTTGATTACATTGAAATCTTCCCTGGGTCAGAATGACAACTGACATTCATGATTATAGCAAAGGGCATGAGGAATTTAACTTAAAAACAAAAAACTAAATTTAAGGTTTTTTTTTTTTTTCAGACGGGTGTAAGTATTTCTAACTGTATCCGCTATTCAGTCTATGTTATGTCATCGAGCGAGGTGGGTACACACTGGCCTCGCATTCGGGAGGACGCGGGTTCGAATCCTCATTCAGCCATCCAGATTTGGGTTTTTCTTGGTTTCCTGAGATTATACTAGGTGAATGCTGGGATGATTCCTTCAATAAGCCATGGCAGAGTTCCTTCCCGTCCCTGATCCCCAGGCCACTAATGACCTCGACATCGACGAGGCCTAAAGCAAGAAATAAAAAATAAAGTGTTACATGGATCTGAGTCATGGGTTATGGAAAATTGTTGTTTAATTCAATACCAATTTTCCTTAACGTACGTCATACTCGCAGGTAACTCTTGTACGTTCGCAAAATATAGAGCTAAATACGAACCTAACGTTATGAAATTAAGTCTGAATTTCTAAAAACATCAAAGTTTGCGGTTTTTCAAATTAGACAAATTTCTTTTATTATTGTGTTGTCAGCAGTGTTGCCAACCCTGAAATTTAGCTGATGGTAGGTTTATCAAAAATTATGGTAGATTTTCCGAAATTATGTTGTAGTTTGTATTTAAAATACGGTAAAAAATTAACTGTTACTACAGCAAAAAACAAAGGCCAGAATTTCAGAAAATTTCTGTTTTTAATCTGAATCAGATAGTATAATTGCATTATCATCATTTTTATATATATATATCAGTATTATGTTTTTGTATCATAGCGTTAGTAGGTTTAAAATCGATGCAGACCGAGAGTGGTGGTGTAACGGTTAGCGTTCTCGCCTCGCATTCGGGAGGACGGCGGTTCGAATCCCCGTCCGGGCATCTAGATTTGAGTTTTCCATGGTTTCTCAAATCCCTCCAGGCAAATGCCGGGATGCTTCATTCAAAAGGCCATGGCCGAATTACTTCCCATTACATGCCCCCATCCTTTCCCGTCTCTGAAGACCTCGCTGTTAAGAGACGTTAAGCAGTTTAAAAAAAATCGATGCAGTTTTTCCAGTGTCGCTATATAGCCTGCTGCGAAAAAAGATTTCCCTTAATGGATTTTGTTATGAGTTTATTGCTTTTTTTTGTTTTAATGACATTAACTTTATTGAACAATCATTCGCACCCAGCATTCGAGTGGGTATGCTCAAAATAGTCAACATAAATTTCGACAAGTGCTTAAAATAAGCATCGTTATCACAATATTCTTTGATCAGAAACCATTATCCCCGAAACTTCTGCTTATAACGCTTTCTCTTCACTGGTGTTGGTGATAGGGTATCTTCTTCTCCAGAAACGCTGTCACTATCACACACCATCTTTTCAAATTAAAAATGTCAACTAAGAATACTAACAGACTTAATTCAAAAGCTCTTAGTATTCATATACAATCAAATACGGCAATTACCTATAAAACTTGTTCGAGTAATATCTCGAGGCTCAAATTGGGGAATTCTTAAAAATTAAACGCATTTAAAGAAAAAAAATACTGTTGTCAACCGAATAAAAAATAAATACCCAAATAAAACTAAGGATGCGTTATCATCGGTCGATAAACTCTTGGAATTTGAAGAATATATCACAATTACCTAAAAATTACGATTCCTTAAATTACGGTATATTTTGCTACCGTAGTTATAACCCTATGGTAGGTGGTAGATCTATGTTGAATACGGTCTTTTTACCGTAATTACGGTGTAGTTGGCAACACTGGTTGTCAGTATCACCGGAATTTATAAATAACTTTAAAACGTAACACCCAATTTTTTTTTTTTTTTTTTTTTTTTTTTTTTTTTTTTTTTTTTTTTTTTTTTTTTTTTAAAAGTTTCAACTCGCTGTAGGAGATTAGTGGAGGATTTAGGTCATGTGGAGAGCTTTCTCCGTCGTAAAGCTCCAGCAGAGTGCGGGACAAGTTTTTTTTTTTTGCTTGGAATGAGTCGTGAAATCGCCGAAGCTGGTCCCCTTGAACCGGCTCGACCTCGCCGCTAACTGCAGCAGAGCCATCTCCCGCCGGAAGCTGTAAGCCTTGAGCCCGGCGGCGACAGTACGCTGAAAACTATATCGCCGATTGGCATTTCGCACGTTGTGACGATTTCTTTATTTGGCGAACATGTGTGATATATAAAAAAAAGGACGGATCGTTCGATCGCTCTTATGGAACGCATCTGTCGGAGCGTGCCAGCAGCACTCTGGGATCGATGATGTGGAAGAGAACCAAAAGTTCAACCACTCAGCCGAGATGATAGGACACACTCATATGTATATATGTTGCCCCAAACAGAACTTTATCCAGTTCTGTTATTTAATGGAGCCCAGCAACTAATTTCAGTTTCTTAAATCTTGTCGTGATTACTTCGTCCCTGGTCTGTACTGGATAGCATCCAAGAATTATGAACAGCATGAAAACTGTCCATTTTGGAACGACAAGAACGGTACTAAAAAACTATGCGACGAGGTAACCACCTTTAAATACAGATATCTTGAAAGGAACAAGTATATTAGCCAACATTTCTTCCGCCGGCCTCGGTAGCGTAAGGGCTAGAGTGCTAGCTCCACGCGCCGATGGTCGCCCGGTTCGAGTCCGGCCGCGGGCATGGTTGTTAAAATGTTGTGTTTGTGAATGTCGTGTTTGTGAATGTCGTGTTTGTGAATGTCGTGTTTGTGTTGTATTGTCCTTTTGATTACACTTGAAAATATGTACACTGGAGAAACTAATACACTGAAATAATCAGAATCACATTGAGCTGGCTGTGTGGCCTTAGTAGCCGAATGCCATCTAAAAAAAAAAAATTCTTCCGCCCCCGCGTGAGAAAGAGACTGGTAACGTTACAAGACAGCGAATAAGTGCACGCCGAGCGGCCTTAGAGAGTTACCGCGATTGTTTGTCGTGTGACTTGAGCTAAAGTAACATTGTTACATATTAAAATCTTGAGCATGACTGCGTTACAGCAACAGTGAAACTCGTATTAGCTACAATAATAGCAAACCAGTTGCTTAAATTTTTGATTTATTAATCTTAACTGCAGTTTCGACAAACATGAGCTTGTCTTCTTCAGAAGTACATTTAGGGGTTCATAGACGGATACAATATACCACTTCTGCCATTTTAGTGTGGACGTGCACTATGTTAACAATTTCAAACTGGATTAATACTTGCGTCTTGCATCCACTGTCTGCATAGGGCGGGAGAAAGTAAATTTTCTAAAAATTGGGATATTTTGTAATTAAAAACAAAGTACAAAGTAACAAAAGTGGAAGCACAACGCAGACAGAACTGTAGCAAACCAACTTGGAAATGTTTAAAGATGTCGGTTCTTCGGATTGAGCAAGGAAGCTGAGTTCGAGAAAGCCATGCGGGACCACGTTCTCAGCGGGACTACCGATGCGGGGGAGGATATTCAAGTTGATTGCAGTCGGTAGCCCAAGCTTACTATACACGTGGGGGTTGTTCACATTGTCCGCTTCTATCAATCGATGGGTAATACCAACCTATTGGAAATTAGGAACAGACCTTTGTTTTCAACAACGACTTTTGGTTTTAAAGAAGCGCCGCTCTCTTTGGGTGGTCTTGGCTGAATTTACCTACATGAAAAAGTATCTATGACATTCTTTGTAGGAATCGCGTTCTGCAGAAAAAGTGAGGACGGCTATCATATTGAAAACACTTAGGGACTGATAGGGAAACCTGCTTCCCGAGACTCTCACTTTTCTTCTGCTTTGAAGAAATAAGAGTATGCGTCTTTTTTTCTCCTTTCCTGTCTGCTGTAACTTTAATGCTGCCTTTAGAAATAAAAACCTCTTTTATTTATCAGCACTTTTCTACTTATTAATTCACATTTCAGATTTTGTATAACAGCTTATAAAACAATAAATACTATTTCATTTTAACATAAAACATTAAATTATTGGTCTACTGGCTTGTCTTGTTATCTATATCTGAATGATGTTCAATGCGTGTAACCTGTCTGTCGCATATATATTCACCAAAGCTGGTACTTTCAACCGTACTTCTGGTTTCATAAACATAGCTTGGCTGCCTTCTACTTCAAATGAAATCTGTTGTACGAAACTTATAAAATAACAGTCAGATATAAGGTGTTATGTGTGATGAATAGTACGTATGCGTTCTCGTTTCAGGTTGCCGTTTCGAATATGCTATGTGGCATTGATAGTTTTATTTGTTGTATTCATGTTTTCGGACAAATTGGTTCATACAAATATAACTGCAATGAAAAAATAGTTCTTGACGGAATATCTGCTAAAGACCGATACTTTTCCATAATGAAAATAGTAAAATTCATTTGTACCTAATAACGGATGTTTAGGAGAGCTCATTATTTATCTTTTATTTTATTTTTTTAACTGCTTAACGTCTCTTAACAGCGAGGTCTTTATAGACGGGAAAGGATGAGGGGCAAGGAATGGGAAAGAATTCGGCCATGGCCTTTTGAAGGAAGCCTGGAGTGATTTGGGAAACCATGGAAAACCCAAATCTGGATGCCCGTACGGGGATTCGAACCGCCGTCCTCCTGAATGCGAGGCCAGAACGCTAACCGTTACACCACCACGCTCGGTGTGTTAATTATGCAGTTACAACTTGCTCACCATGTATACGTAGTCATAATCATTGGTTGTAAATTTTATGTTTTGAGTTAGGTTCCCACTATATATCTGTAATATGCACCATTTTTCGTTTTTGTTTTACTAGAGAGTTGTTAGTTTCAATGTATCCAACAGAAGAGATACAACCATAAAGTGTTTAGTGATCGACAGACAGGTAGTCGGAAAAGGTCACACACCACAACCTGCAGAATGTATTCCCCTATTTTCGGACTTTGTCTTTTGAAGCTAACTTCATTTTTGGATTAGTTTTAGCTAATCATCAACTGAAGAGTGGAAGTACTATTACCCTAAGATAAAATTATTAACATTCATTTTATGACTACATATCTAAGAATAGAACAAAATATCGATTATTCTGCACACGTACGTTTGAAAGGTTGTTGTTTATTTTATCTCCCAAAAATCAGAAGAGATAAACTTGTAAAATACTGATGGATAAAAATACTCAAATACAAGACATGTACACTGCACTACATAGTAATCTCGTAACAACAAATAAGAAACCCACACTCTACTTAGATATTATCATCTGAATGTTAAATACAAAGCCTATATGCATTTTAGATACTATATTCAACGTATCAGTTCTTAACCTGAAATAACAGTCCTTATCTTAATATTCTGTCCCAATTCGTACTCGAATAAAATGTATCTTCACACGGTGACACCGGGAGACGACTGGAAATTTACGAAAATGGAAGTGCTCATCACGTTCTGCCACTTAACCACCAGCTGTTTGTCAAACGTTGTGTCCAGATAACATACAAGAATAACACTTAAGTGTGACGAAATAAAGTCTCCGTACTTATTCTTGTGCTGTTATCAAGTAAACTACTGTCCCCAGATTCTTAAGCACGAAATTACTAATATCAGAGATCTTACACAACATATAATAGCTTAAATATTTTTACCAACAGACAAAACAGTTGAAACGCTAATAACAAACTAATACTTGTGAGTCATTGCAGAATTATCAGTGTGTGGTTATATGTAAAATATGAACAGCATTTTAGCTGAAATCCCGAAAGGTGGGCGTAATTGTTTGGACTTTTCGTCCCGTCGACGTCGAGTTAATTAACGACCACTGTTGCCTGAAAATCTGTTTAGTGTTTGTATAACGTGTGATTCATGAGACGGACATGGAAAGCTGATAAATATCTTTGTCAGTGCAGCCGGATTACCGAAACATAGGTTTGAATCTGGAATGTTGATTTACCGTCTCCCGCAGGACTTGATATGAGGAAATGAATCACAATTATTTTCGTTCGCTGGATGTTTGTAAACGACTGAGATCAGTGGTTAGTAACTGTAGTGTATTATGCTACTGTATTTGGAGACGAACCAAGAGCGCGAAGCAAATAAGATCTGTTAATGCAGAAGACTTCGTGGAGATCACAATTTTCCACTTCGACACACAATGCATGAATCACTTTTACTGTTGTCTTTAATTGTGATGGAGCTGAAACACCGATGACAATTTCTCTACTTATTTAAGTTTTATGATCATTCTTACTGCATGCGAGAAATTATTCGTCACATCGCTCTACTACTTATTCCAGCCCTTCAATCCTTACCGTACAAATGACAACTTTCCCACTCTATTATTACTGGAAACGGGAGGTAATTTATGAGCACAGCCTCTCTTTTCCCAAAATAATTCTCATAATTGTGCCAATATCTATTCACACGTCCTCATCGACGCATTCCTTATACATACCTACAACTCTTTTAATTCACCTCCTGTCTTCCAATGCCTCCCATAACAGCTCATTATAACAAGTAGTGAGCATATTCTACTATCACTTCCACTGAACTTTTTATTTGACACCGATAATGTGGGGCTCCAAAATATTTTTGCAGATTTTGTCTCTAACTTTAAATCAGTTGGCCAGAACATTAATCTTTCAAGAAAAAACGTTGCGTGTAACAAATGGGTCACAGCGGGAAATGTACAGATAAATAATATATAATGTTAGATCATAAATTTTCCGTCGCATAAAATAGGGATGGAAAGCTTTACGAAACAATACATGGTCTTCAAAACAAATATTATCTCGAATCTGAAGAAAGCAGTTTACGACCATTGCATTTTTCCGTTGCTGCCTTATGTCTGTGATATTTGTAACTCTTCTGATTTCGGTTGCTCTCATTTTGTCTTTTTTAATAAAATCCTGCACTGAACTTTTTCTAGCTCTTTGGAATGTTTTCTAAATTCATTGAGCGTCCATTACAAGGGATGCAGATCAAAGCTTCCGTAAGCTCATGTTCCATACGTACTGTGGAAGAATTTTGAACTTTGGACACAGTCTGCTTAGGAAATTTGTACCACCAGCTTTTCTTCCTTGACAGCATGAAAAGCTTTCACCATTCAATATTTTCTAACCTCCATGTTCCTGTTACTCGTCAGCCTCTCTGCATCCCTTGTAACGCTCCTCATAAAGCGTTGTGTTTTTATATTGCAATTTTCAGGGCACTTCGAAAATGAAACAAAGATAGTTTTCCGCTTCTACTCGCAAAAGCAGCAGATTATTTCTTTTTCGATATTAATTACAAAGGTGATGAACGGAGACTAACGGCGGCTGAGATGCGATTTATGAAGGTGAACAGCTGGCTACACATTACAAGACAGAAAGAGATCTGATGATATCCTTAAAGAACTTAAGTAAAACCAATTCTCCAAACTGTACAAAATTACAGAACATCTTGGACAGTACATGTACTGAGGATGAAGACGGACCGGATCCCACGGAAAATCCTCAAATACCATCCCAGAGACCGGAGAGATGTAGGGAGACCACCAAGAAGATGGATTGAGACCGTAACAGGCCACCAGGCCTAATACCGGACAGGAAGAAGAAGAAGATATTTAATTTGAACATCTGCAGATAACCGAAACAGGTTTCATTTGATAAAAGACCGGATTCAAAGTAATCACGAATCCGTAAAGGCAGATGTAGGTGATCCGCGAATTCTTCTTTAAAATTTCACGGTTATTATTCGAAACATTTCATTCAATTCACTCAGAGAAACACTGTCAAGATGTCTCCAATATTTTAAAGTCACTAAGATTTCGAAATCTTAATTTTATCAGGGCTAAATAATCTTGATTTTATGTACTTCCTATCATTTATACCACAGCTGCCATTAAAATATGATTGAAAATATTTAATAGCATTGATCTTTTTACTAAGTGTAGTATCGTGAATAAAGACACTGAATATATGTTTTGTATATACGTTGGCTTATTAGAAAAAACTGGGAGACAGACGTATCATTTACCATTTTTCCCACCGGTGCTTCTGCCTGACATTTAAGCTGAGAAGAGGAGAACATCTCCGGAAAGAATTCCCCATAATTACCACAGTGCTGGAACAGCTGTATTTTCCCCGAGGGAAGGAAAACACTGTAAGGTCGAGGCCAGCAAGACAGCATACATGAAACGCGAGGACAGGTTTACGTGACTGACCTTTGAATGCATCTCACTCTCAACCTTAAACTTATTTCATGAAAAACATGGCGTAAAATATTGGCAGAAAACAATGAAATAAAGCACGGTTCAAATAGGAAGGTTTTTGGAATTAGTAAAATATGATTGAAAATATTAATAGCATTGATCTTTTTACTATTGTGCTAACAAAGGAGTATACCCATGTCGTAAATACTCAACCAATAATTTCTACCTATATTGGGGACGAACTACAAAGCTCTTTGCTATGTACGGCGTTTTAAGGCTTATCTTCGTTTATCTGAGTAGAACAAGATTACCATTCAACAAACGCTTAAACAATAACAGACTAGTCTGTCATTCCCTGAACGACCATCATTCAATGGATCAAACATTTAGTCTAAATGACAAGTAGCGGTGAGGGTACTGTTTTTTAAGATCGATTTATGTCTCGTCGACGTCGAGGTCATTAGAGGCGAGAAAGGACTGTGCGCAAGGAACGGGAAGGCATTTGGCCATAGTCTTTTGAAGGAAGCATCCGGGCATTCACCTGGAGTAATTTGGGGAAACCTTGGAAATACCAAATCTGGATCCTGGGCGGGGACTCGAACCAGCGTTTTTCTGAATGCGAGGCCAGATCGTTACCGCTCACCCACCACACTCGGTTTGAAGGAACTGACTCAAACAGTCTGTTAACGGGGCGCGAGATTGAAGCAAGTGGTAATCTCGTCAGTGTTTATGGCTCCTTTACTATACCGTCGATTCGTATCATTTCGTGTTACTTAATATCACGTAAGTCAGTAATATTTTTAATTTAAATTTAGCAGATTTAGAGCAATATCTCTTCCCATAACGCCTGTAGCACACTATTGTTACACAGTTAAAAAAATTTTAAAAAATTTCTCCTTAGATGTGAGTTAGTTATTAGCGAAAAACAAGGCTATTTACTGAAACAATCAGCAAAAACAAAAACAAAAAATTCAAATAATTTTATCTTCTGCTATGGCCCTTATTCCTATACTGTTACTCATCAAGCGAGTGGAAGACATTACATATGCATCTAGCAGAACGAAAAGAAGCATCGCCTTGGTAAGTTTTTATTTTCAAATATGTTTAAAGTAAATAAAAATATAGCTACTCCTCAATAAAACTATAATTACTCTACAGTATATAATACATCATCTCAAATCACTACTGAGGCCACACAGCCAGCTCAATGATTCTTTCACTGTATTAGTTTTTCCAGTACATTGTTGCTATAAGTGTGATCACAAGGACACTATACACGACCACAACATTAACACACAAAACACTAAAACACCCATGTCCTCGGCAGGACTCGAACCGGCGACCTTCGGCACACGGTGCCAGTACTATAGCCCCTACGCTACCGAGGCCGGCAAATCAAAAACTGTCTTCGACTTTCATGTTACTTCTTAAGCAGTGAAGAGCTCGTTCCTTCTGTTCTCTTCTGTGTCATCAGAGGTTCTCAGTATCTGCACAACTGCGAGAAACTCTTCCTTCTAGCATTTTCGCTTTATTCTTCTGGATCCACTTTTACTCAGTAGTATCTCACAGCTCTGTTTGCCCACTGGCTTTCATTGCGAGTTACTAGGGGAAACGCTAGTGTCACCGACTGTCTGTGAATCAGGTTAAGGTCGGGGCCACCTGCACTGTGCCTGAGACCTCAGTCGGCCGAGTCACGGCCGTCTCTCTCGCGTCCACGCTTGTCAGTAGTTCATCCGTGAGACCGAAATATTTCTACTCAGCCTTCAATCCCAGTTAACATTTTTCACGTAATTCTTTCGAGGAATCAATGTTCAAAAGTTTTTATAACACTTAGTTACGTAGAACTACAGGCGCAAATCGAGAAATAAATAACACAACATTTGAAGGTAAAAAAGCTTGTAAATTAAGACCCGATCTTATTTTTTCACTTATGGCTTTACGCCACGTCGACGTCGAGGTCAATAGAGTCGGGAAAGGACTGGTGGCAAGGAATGGGAAGGAATTCGGCCATGGCCTTTTGTAGGAGTCATCCCGGCATTCGCCTGGAGTGATTTGAGGAAACCACGGAAAACCCAAATCTATGCCCGGACGGGGATTCCATCTACCATCCTCCCGAATGCGAGACCAGAGCGTTACCGCTCACCCACCACGCTCGGTTCGAAACCTGTTACTGCGTAGTTTTACACTCTTTTATCTCATCTGATGGATGATGAAACGAGATTTTAAGAATATTTTACACTGATGCGATCTTCGTATGATGGTCTTCTTCCGAAGCTGGAAGAATGTTTGAAGAAAACCAACACTTCTTGTAGAGAATCAGTCACGCCAAAACAACGTTTGGTGGAAGAGAACAGGAAATTTCTTAACTTCTTCTACAAGCTTCACAAGCAACACCCCGATACCGTACCATCATCGACAAAAAGTAAACGAAACTAAATCGACTCGGTGCGGCGCGCGATGCGGTGTTGTTTGAACTTACTTCAATCGAGGCGAACTCATGGTGGGGTTATGGTTCGATCAAGGTGCGATCATGTGTGGCCCGACGTGCAGTAATGTTTTGTGTAATTACTGTAATTTTGTTTGTGAATTTCGTTGCTAGTTAAACGGAAATTGGGGACGGCGTCAGAATTCTCATATTTAATTTGGGAAAAACGTCTGAAATAGCATTGAGGACAGCCGGTACAATATATCTACAGCACAGTGTGGTGGTATTTTACCGTGAACGTGGCGTTATTTTCCCTTCAGATAACTGTAAATATTTATCACGTTAGTATTTTTTTTAAAAACTGAGTTTTGTTAACTGATTTTACTGTACAAGCAGTCATTTTCCTCTTTTACCAGGATCTAACCGCATTTAAACAAAATCTTTTATCAACAACATTACTGTTGTGTATTGATTCCTTTTGATCGTTGCGTTTCAAGTTAAAGGTACCAGAACGATTTCAGAACCAACTGCTCATTATTAATCTGCACACGAGTATCTTTTTTTTATCCTAAATCAGCAAACTTTGTAAGAAAAAATGCTACAAAACCATTTAAAATCGAACTAAGATTTGTCTAATTACTACTTTAATTAAAAATATTTAAAAATTTAACGTTTAGTTAACGGACTAGTATACTAAGCTTATTTACAATAAACTGGTTTTGCAGATTGTGAGGAAATCGCTTGCATAATACTCCAAATAGTATTATTAATGTTTTTCAAAGAGAAACCATACTTGTTCTTACCGTGTTCATCGGAAGTTAGTGAGTTACATAGTTACTAATATGGCTAACCTTTTGATCGGACTGTTGGTTACATCCTTAGTTTCTTCAATTAGCATCTGAACAAGCAGCCACCCACAACTCTTTAGTAATCATTAGCAGAAGCTGAGCCTCTCCCAGTATACTTTAGTGTTCAAACTAAGGCATCACTAAGAATTTACTAACTTCTCCGAAGGACGTTTAAGTGTCATTCGATGATAGTGCAACTACTAACAGTACTAAAAATTCTGCAGCTTTAATTTCTATATTTTTGTGTTTTTGTAAATATCAGTAAGGACCTAGTTTTTTTCCGTCACTAACTTTGATACTACTTTCTACGTATCCGATCGACAAGAGGGATGCAATGTGCATAAGAAGTATGAACAAAGCATAATACTGCCAGCAACCCAGCAAATGTGAACATGGGACACTCTCTGATATTCGTTCACTAAAACCGCTTTCCGAATTTGACATATTCATAATAATTTTGTTTGACTTGTATTATACGTTGACTCTCCAACTTCTACGTTTATTTACGTAAGCAAATGATTCAGTACCGCAGCATACGCAAAACAAATTTATTCCATAAAGCACCACACAGTCCGCACTAAACAGTAAATTCAGATTTTAAAGCCACCGCAGCATAATTCAAAAGATTAAATTAAACTATCTCTACGCATTCCTCTTCTCAATTATCAACTCTCAACTCTTGTGTCCTGATCAACTCTCAACTCTTGTGTCCTGATGATAAGGAATCCTCCCAGTGATGTGAGCTCTGCAGCGTATATCATGAAAAGTTAAGCGTTGTAAATTGGAATACATCTTTCAGAAACAGTATACACAACTGTTATGACTACGACAGCTATTCACATTTCAGCTTAAATTGTGGTAATGAGATGATACTGCAGGAAAGGATCAAACTGTTTTCAAAGGCGATTTTGTGATTAGGCGCACCAGGCATCTAACTACAACCGATACTCCTACTCACAAAACAAATTTATAATTTCGACTAACTGGGAATTTTTTTTACAGTTTTATGAATAAGCAGAACTATATTACTAAAGTTCCAAGACGTTATAATCCTAAACTGCTCAGCAACAAAATCATGAGTCAAGTCGAGAATATCATTTAAACCAAGGGGGGCCAGCCCAAATGATCTTGGGGGCCATTTTGGAAATGCATCATAACTCCGCGGGCCACATATGAAATCATATATTCTCATATTAGTCTTAGACCCACTATAAACACTTTTTGGAGTAAAAAATTGAAACATAGTGAGTCGTTATTATTGTGTTTCCTATTATACTTACATGTAAACATAGATAATATAATAATAATGATACTCATAATTTTTTAATATATGGATGCACAAATAATTTATTTTTTAATACATTCGTTTTCACTACTTTGGACATTATAAAACTATTATATTTTATAAAAGTGTGATAAATCTCGTGGGCCGGAAAAAATGTTCCAGGTGCGCCGCGGGTTGGCCACCCCTGATTTAAACGAAGCCCTAGGAGAGAAAATATCAAATTTACTGTCATCCTTCAACTGATATATCTGGTAAATTCAGCACTTTTTTTGCTCCTACTTTACGCCTTGTCGGGGTTATTTTAGAGGCGGTAGAGGACCGGGGTCAAGGAACTGAAAGGAATTCTTCCATCGCCTTTTTGAAGGAAGCATCCCGGCATTCGCCTGGAGTGATTTAGAAAACCCAAATCTAGATGCCCGGAGAGGGATTCGAACCGGCTTCTTCCGGAATGCGAGGCCAGGGCGTTACTGATAAAAGTGATTTCATATTTACCAACAAGTTGTAAATAATTTTATTCATCAGTATCAAAACTTGAGGCCTAATTGTTTACTAATATGGCTTTTCAAAATTGGCACGGGTGTCGAACATTCATCGATATTGGAAATATTAAACCAACTTCTAAAATTCCACTATACCCTGATCAGATGCCACCGTGCTCGGTTTCAACATATATACCACTATACAAGGTGGTTAAATATCTGCACTTACCGTGTCGCTGTTAGATCTGAAGAGGCGCATAAAACAATTGATAATTGATAATGTGACAAGCAGTACCGGACTCGAATATCAAGCATCACTTGGCCAGAAAGACAGATGATAAACACTTTCGTCCTTGAAGGTTAGGCTGAATACAGATACTCTGTTGGAGAGGAACTTAACGAGGTATCCGTTACGGCTGGCGCCCACTGGTAGAATCAGATTAACGAGTGGAACTACTACCTGTTGCGTAATTGGAGCCTTCACCTTGGTGGTGCTGGGAGTTTACTGTACAGAATTCAGAGAAAAGAAGCTGCCTCTGTGCTGCATAGAACGTCCTGCGAATAATAGCAATACTGGCATTCAATTAACTCTGCAGTTCATTTCTGGAATTAAGGAAAACATTCGTTGAAATATGTCTTGAGATTTCACTCCTAGTTGACGATGTTACCAGTTAAGAACCACTGGAATAATAGATTGGAGTACGCATCGTGTCAAAACTATTGCAGCATTCGTAGTGATAATACTTTTATTCTTATTACCAATGCCTGATGCTGTTCATGTGTGTAGAGAACGGTTGTGGCTTTTAAAAACTATTAAGGTATCAGGTTAAAAGCTGCGCGTGAAGCGTATAAGGGATTTACCAAATAAATCAGAAACGTCGGTATGAAATATCTTCAACTTAAACAAACTGTTTCTTCTTCTCTTCGATATCGGCCATCTAAGGACCACGAAAAGTAATCCCGTGCATTCATTTCGATGCTTCTTTCTTGACTTCCAATAGTTCTTCATCCTCTCACTTTGCTGTTTCCTACTTTCTTCTGTCCATATGTTACTACATTTCCTCTTCTCCTTCTCCTGGAAACCCTTGACATTTTGGATCAATATCCTAAAAGTTGCTCTATCTTGTATTAAATCTTCTGTTATTCCGATCTCAGTCATATCTTTCTTTACTCATTGGATCCACTGGTTGCCCTTCTTACTCTTGTAAACATGATTGAAAATTCTTTTTGTAAGTCTATTGTTATCCATTCTCATTATGTGACCAAAAAAACTGATTCTCCTCTTTCTGATCGTGTCTGACATCCTTTCAATTTCTTCTTCTTTGTATAGATCTTTATTCCTCTGGTGTCTAAACTCACTATTTCCAATTTTTAGTGGAACCCCAAATTTTTATCAAGATTTTCCTTTCCCTTTACTCTATCTCTTCTATTTCTCCAGTTTTCATAGAGAACAAGCATTCTGAGGCATACAGTCCTTCTGGTTTGATTACTATGTTGTAGTGATTGATTTTAGTTTTCCTTGATAGATTATTCTTATTGTATGTATCTTTAGTCAACTGGTATGCTAGTTCTAGTTTTCTTGCTCTAAAAATATATATTCAGGACGGTAAACGTGAAATATATGAATGAATAAACATTCTTTAGAAGCGCAACAGTAAATATCTGTGCCTTTATTTTTTATTTGTGAATGTTATCATAGAACTTTAAATTGGAATTAAACATTTCAGAAACTAAAGAGCGAACTATTTTTCTATTCGTATGCCTCAGAAACAAATGGTGGTAGTAAAATTGGAAAAGAGAAACGTTCTATAATAATTTTCGTATTTTCCGAATGAAATTTAGTAGAGATCTTTATTGTTTCTTTCAGAGTTCAGATTTTCAACTATTTCTCGTATTTCTGTTGTTGTCACTGAACAGTAGCAGTGATTTTCAAATTTAATACTGTGCTGTTCCTAAATATTTATCGCAGACATTTGCAATTAATGAATTTTATAATTGTATCTCCCATTTAAAAGTTCAATTTTCACGTCTCAAATTTCTTTATGGGTAGTATAGAATAAATCGTAATACATTTAATGATGCCAGATTGTCGTAAAAGTTTACGTTATCTACATTTCTGTTGCAGAATTCGAAATAAATTTTCTGAATTATGATTTGGATATTGGTTGTATTGTATATGAAATTAATTATTCATGGAGAATACGATTAAAATATTAAGGAAATGTTATACCGTGTTCACTCTGACTAGCGGCTGAAGGTCATGTTCCCCTGGCCTTGCTCCTCACTTCAACACCCTTTGGGGGCATCCATAAATTACGTGAGGTGTTTTTCCGGATTTCCGGACCTCCCCCCCCTCTGGTGAGACTTTGTGAGATCTCGTCCCCCCCTCCTCTTGTTGTATCTGCCCTGAGAGAAACCCCCCCCCCCCTCCTTACAAATCGCCCTCGCAACTTTTTGAGACTTAATGTTTTTTTTTTAGGTCTCACCCTTCCAAAGCCGGTTACACCCCCACTTTTCGACGAAAATACCCCTTTCGCGTGTTTTGTAGAACTTTTTTTTTTTTAGTTCTACTTTCCAACAAAATTTCGAAAACCTCACGTGAGATTTCCGTTTACCCGCCCCCCCCCCCCCCCCTATTTCACCTCACTTAATTTATGGACGCCCCCTTTCCTTCGTATCCCTCCCAGATGTGTCTATGTCGGTTAGTTGCTTATTTCCCCTCCGCATGCAGGGGTAAGGTGAGCGGAGTGGGGATTGAGCCACCTCCGCAACTAAACGGGCTATAGTAGTAAGTCACCGGCATACGAAACCATGTCACAAAACTACCAGTTCAAAATAATATCGATGTCGTGGTAATTAGAGATGGGATTTTGATTTTAGCTTCTTCACAGTTAACCAAATTGTTGCCATTCAAATTTTTTTAGCTTTTACGTTGTGTGTACAGATGATTTGGTGGAGAACAGACGGCAGACAATACTCTATTAAAGCTGGCCATTACCTCCGAGGCAGGAATTGTTTTCAGACCAGCACTGTCAGCTCCTCCCTTCCCTAACAGGTAGTTCATTTAAGTGACGTGAGCAGTTCGGTGTAACTCACCAGCCTGGCTGAGGCGGCCCACGTTGGAGCGCTGCCCGGCACTGTGCCTCCTCCTGGGGCAGCAGACGACGGCTTCGAAGCCGAGGAAGCCACAGCGCGGAGGGTTGGCTCCTCTCTGCACGGCGCTCAGCATCTGCGGACACTGGTGCAGCCGCGTGCACACACCCTGCACCCCATCCAGGTGGCACTCGTCGCCCTCTGCAAACACCACCCACAACACCTTACGTCATGAAGAACGACAGCGAAAAGTGCACACTAAACTAAAAAATTAAACAGAAAAATCTCGATTAAGGAGGCGAAGACTTAGGAATATTCGAAGAAAAAAACGGGAACTTAGAAACAGCTATATTGATGGCAAAAATGGGCGTTTCATTTATGACGCGTCCGCGTGCACAGCAATAATCGCCCGGCCCAGCGGCGGCTCGCTTGCCGGCAACTCATATCGCGCAGCGCCCGTGGTTAGAAACGTCTCTTGCCTACGTCGATGTCTTACCTTATAGCACGTGCTGAAAATGTTAGCCATTGGCTTCAATACACGCTTCACATCTGCTAAGGATGTTTTGGCTAACTTTCTGCAGTGTTTGTGAAGAAATATTATTAATTTTAGTTCTTATGTTTTCCTTAAGTTCCTCTTCCGTACGAGGATTTGAATCATAAACACGCTCTTTTAGGTAGCCCCACAAAAAGAAATCACAAGGTGTCATGTCTGGAGAAACGCGGAGGCCATAATCCACGACTGATAATTTGGTTTTCATTGTAAACACGCTTTAAAACACGCATAGAACTTTCGGCTGTATGGGGAGTTGCACTGTCTTGTTGAAAATGATCGTAATTTCTTTCATCTTCTGTCAGCTGTTCAAAAAAGGTTTTTAAAATATTGTCCACATAGCGAGAAGATGTAATTGTTTCAGTAAAAAACACTGGTCCAATAATTCGCCTTACGGAAGCATTGTCGGAAGTGGAACTTAGGGAAAACATAAGAAGTAAAATTAATAATATTTTTTCACAAACACTGCAGAGAGTTAGCCAAAACATCCATAGAAGATGTCAAGCGTGTATTGAAGCCGATGGCTAACATTTCCAGCACGTGCTATAAGGTACGACATCGACGCAGGCAAGAGGCGTTTCTGAGCACGGGCGCTGCGCGGTATGAGTTGGCGGCAAGCGAGCCGCCGCTGGGCCGGACGATTATTGCCGTGCACGCGGACGGGTCATAAATGAAACGCCCTGTAAAACAGATTTTCTTATATAACCTTAACAATGTAAGTAAAAATACGCAATGTGAGTAAAATTAAGTGTTACTATAGTAATCGTTTTTCCCTTTGTTCCGCAAAACTCGCTTTTACTGTATACGGGCGAGATAACTCTGTCCTGTCGGCTAGTGGTATAGGGAACAAGTGCGACAATCTTTATATAACATTTAGTTGCTAAGTGTAATTTTATTCGTAAAAATAGTATTCTGATGTGTCCACAACGACCTGTCCCCATTGGTCTTTAGTCTAGGAATCGACTATGGCATGGCGTATCTGACTTCAATGGCAAAGAAAAATGGCGACAAAGCTGGAAATCTGTACCTATGGAACACCAAGGTATTCAAAATCTTACAACTGGACTTCCGGGATCCCATCTGGAGAGAGACCAGTGGATTAAACTAAACCGTCAAAGAACAAACCACACAAAATACACCTGTCTGTTACTGCGGAGCTCCTTCCTAGACTGTGGAGCACATCATTAAGGAGTGCCCTCCAAGGAAGTATGATCAACCATTCTAAGATGCTGCATATTCCTTCTTAAACTGGTTGCAACAAATGGACATCGATTTCTGAATGCTAATAACGTTCTTGTCCTTTTATATACTGTATCTGTGTGTACTTTAGTTAATTATCCATACAATAAATAAATGTGGAAACGTCTTTAAAATTGAAGACGAGTATGCAGAGAAAATCGCACCAGAATAATAAGCAACGGTTTATGTATAAGTAATTTCAAACTTCAATAACTTATCTCAACATAGACATAGCGTCACCAACCTGGTCTCGTTTTAAAGAATAAGATGAGGTTCGTGCCAGTAACACTTTGATATTAGTGGCAATTGGTTGTAGCGAGCTGAGCGTTCTAATGAACCCAGGAGTTTCGACTTTGCGGATTTGACACATATACATAAACGGGATTATAGCAGACACTAATTATCAAAGCTGAGTAAACCAATTGTTGTTTCAAAGAGAAGTGTAAGTGCTAAAATTAATCCTGAGCTCAAAATGTATACTTCAGACACTCAACAACAAAAATTACGAGTCTGTGACTTTGAGAAAGTTTAAACTTCCTTATTTTCTTAAAATTTCACAATATATGAGAGCAAAGTACAAATACAACTACAAAAACAGGTCACAAATGCATAAAGTACAAAATTCCAAAGAGAGTAACACCAAACACACCACAAGCGAATTGAAAACAAACGCGCAGCATTGCCGTGAGTATAGGAAACGTAAGCAGTATCTTATGAGCCTGGGCGAAATATGGATGAGAATTTCATTATTTATTAGTATATTTGTGTAATTATTTCCTTCTATTTAATTCATATTTACTATACAGGATTGCCGTACCACTGACGCTATTCATGGTAAAGGCTGTATGAGAGAAGGGTAATACCAGAAATGCCACAAGCCGGATTCGAACCGACAACCTTCTCAAGGTAAAGCTCGGGCACCTAGTAGTACCACGCTAATGTTTCACAGCACGGAATGTCCCGCCTTGTGATTTACTGGTTATTGTAGCCGCTTTACAACCCGTTTGTGGCCGTTGGCCTCTGTTCGGCTGCGGGAGCTTGTGTTTGAACCCTTCTGCACATGACAGGTTCCGGGGAATACCGAACAGCCCGCTGACCCAACGCACTAACACGAGCTGGTTGGCTCACTTGCCACCTCCCACAGAGGACCGTCCCGGAACTGGTGCGCAGCTAAGACAACAGCAAACTTTACGCAGTATCTATAGAATCTGTTGATGATTTGATACTGCATTTTGAAATATACACGTGTATTTCGTTTATTTATCACCAATAACTTGATGCAATTCTCTCTATATCAGAATAATTTTATCCCTGATCTCCACAAACAAATCCCAGTATACGTATTGAGCTGGCTTCTTCATATCATTCATTTTTATATTCTTTTACAGTTCTTTATTTCAGCTTTACGCCATATTAAGTAGTCTCGCATCTATAGAATGGCGAGATTCTCTGTTTGTGTTTAATACTTCTACTAATACTGTTGACTGACTTCAGTCTGAATAGAAATTCTTCACATTTTGCGAAGCCAACCCTTAGGGTCAGATACAAGTCAAGTTCGTATTTCGGACAGAGCTGGTCACGCATTCATTACATTTTTCCCTTAAAGAATTGCCATTTTAATTTCCATAAAAACTCAGTTTTTGTTGCTTTTAGACTCTGCACAACGTATTGTTGCGTAAATCGACTTTAAGTGGTCCAACAACTACTAAACCAAGAATTTATCCAGTTTACGTAGTGATGACGTTTGTCCCTCAAAACTAATTTTTTGCCCATAAAAATGTACTCTTTGTCACTTTTTTGCTCTGTACAATTCATTTTTGCTTTAAATCGACTTTAAAAGGTCCAACCACGATTAAACTCAATAATTCAACCAGATCACGTTGATCCTAAAAATATTATTTTTTCCGATAAAATCTCTTGTTAGTTTTTCGCTCTGTGCAATTAGACCTGAACATTTGTGTCTATTAATTAATACTTGCTATGATATTAAATTCATTACTATAAGCAAAACACGGTCACGAGTCAACAAGTAGTACCTGAATATGTTATGCACTATTCCATCACCTCTTGTAAAATTCTTCCGAAAACGTCTAACTTCACCCATTGTTACATGAACTTTTTCAATCCAGGGAAACTGTCGGAATGCATTATGAGCTATGCTATTTAGGATCTGTAGGCGTAGTCATCTACGTTAATTACACTCAAGAGGAAGGCCTACGCTACTGTTATGTTGATGACGTCTGAGGAATGCACTGAAGCACGTCTGAAGTTGGCCTTGAGGGACTATCGACTACCGCCTAGCACTTCGCTGTGGACAACTACAACACCTGTTGTGACGTAATCCACAGAAATGTTACTGCTGTGTGTGTATGTGCGATCGCTTCGCCCAGCCTCCACGCCTGACAGCCGTCCTTGAGCCGTTGGTTACGGATCTCAGCTGCAAAGAAGGCGTTTGTTTACGGTCTACCGAGTCCATCAGATGTGGAGGTCATTAAGAGTCTCCTGTATGCTAGCGCCGCTTACGACGGATCTGCAAAATGTGCTCGTGGCAACTATGGCAATCCACAGCACTCCATTTGAGCCGATATTAGACAGTAGCAGAAAACATGTAAATCTAAGATTTCTTATTGTTTCCATATTCAGTACAAAAGTATTAATTGCTGACACAAATTCCCATCTGGTGACAGATCTTAAACATTAATAATGATTATCATCATCTCTGACAGTAACTCAAAGATTCTTCCTCCACAACTGATCTCCTATCAACTCCCTTTGCCTCTTTCTTTGCCTGTTCCACAGATTTTAGTCCGTGAACCTCCGGTAAGTCTCCATCCCTTCACATTCTTGAAGACAGCAAACTTCAGCATTCTCTCCTCCTCATTCTCAAGACATTCCATAACATGTATTCGACCTTAAATCCCTCTTTGTTATTTTCGTTTCTGAGTCTATCCTTTCTTGGGACATTCTATATCCCTCTCAAAAAACTCTCTTTTTTTGCTTTTGGTTTATCCCTTGTCAACGCCAAGATCATTAGAGGGAGGAAAGAATGAGGGCAAGGATCGGAAAGGAATTCGACCATGGCCTTTTTGAAGGAATATTTGCGACATCGCCAAGCAGTGATTTGGGGATGCCATGGAAAACCCATGTCGGGATGACTAGGCGGGGACTAAACCCGCGTCCTCAAAAATGCGAGGCCATAGCGTTACCGCTCACCAACCACGCTCGTTTCATCTCTGCCGCCTATAATATGATTATATATCTCTCTTTGTTCAAATCTATGTTTCAGAGCCGTAGGGCAATAATGGTTGATAAATATACTTTAGGGAACAATATTTTGGCTTCCATCTCCAAATAATTATATCTTTGATTAGATGATAAAACTATCCTCTCTTCCTTGTTCTCTGTCCAATTTCCATCTATCCATCAGTAGGTAATCAGCTTCCCAAGTAAACAAACCGCTCTACCCATCCCAGCTTCCTGCCACAGAATGACACCACCTTTGACAGCCAAGTGTTTCTTGATATCTTCGTTAATTTGCTCTTCTCCAGGAAATGTTTTGGTAGTCACCCTTGTTTCTAGTTTTCTTTCAAGATTCTCTTCTGTCACTTCAAATATCATCATATTATCTGCATATGGTATCACCTTTAACATCGCTGGATTTTTGTATTTCTGTAAACATTACCAACCTGGTGGGAGAAATGTAAAATCAATGAATTTCCAAAAGCCGAAAGAACTATGGAATCGTTAACGTTGACATTCACTAACAAAAACAAGACGCGAGAAACAAGCAATATTTCAGTTAAAAAGATTAGTCATCTTGGAGAAAACAGTCACCTTGTAGTGGCTACAAGCTGGCAATGTTGCTTGGAAAAAAGATTACAGTTTAACAAAAATGGTAGTGGAGTTCAAGAGACCGTCCGACACCAATAGTGTTACCACCAAATCAATTGGACAGAAAAATATTGAGGCATTAGCTGCCGAAGAATTGTCCGAGACTGTTTTACTGTTGAAGTTCTGTAAGAGAACACGACAATAAATGACTGAATTGACTAATGGTGTAGATACTTTTTCAACAGATTTTTTTTTCACTTTAATCCACTGTACCAAAGTAGTCTCTCAATCAGTGGGTGTTGTGCTTCTAATTATTTATTATATTAGCTTTTACTCCAGTCAAAAATAACAGGCTGAACATATTCTTGCTGTTCATTTCCACGCAGTTGCTTAAATTGTTATTAAATAACGCTTATAACCTTAAAAATTATGTAATGTGGTACGTATTTCTTAGTTTACTCTAACAGTAGTATCTCTGGATTGTAAGAAAACATTTACATCGACTGAATATAAATAAACAAAAATTGATATGTTAATTTAGACGCAGTACATACTTTCCTCAGTATTCTGGCAATTCATGTCTTTGTGATAGAATTGTTATTAAATAATTACCATAATCTTGATTTTGTAGTAACATCTCTGACCAGTAACGAAGGCCGGGTGCGTTACTTCAGCGTTACGGACAAGATGACACAGTGACCAAAGTAGCCTTTTATACAAATAGAAGATTATTGTATGCCAAATGCACTTATTGTTTGCGTCCGTTCAACCAGTTGGAAGTATTTTTTTTACCGTACCATCAACTGTTCTAAACAGTTTTCTTTGTGATAATTTTTAAAAACAGTATGGAAATTGAAAGACAACATATCATTAAATCCTTTGGTGTCCTGGACCAAATTGTAACCAGCGACACTCTCTATGTGGAACTACTACGGGGCCTCTGTTTACTTTGCTTTCTTTGTGTGGTTTCCGGAAAATCCCTTGGTAAGTTTCATTTTGCTGGGACAAACAGTTTAGCTGCATCAGCCGCTTGAGTGCCCGGTAAATTTTGCTTTTACTGGCGCCAGTGACCTCCAAACAGGTAAGCAGTTTTATGCTGACTGCATACGTTTCTGCAATAATAAATCAAAATCGGTTAAGTGACGCATTCAATCAGCAAAATCAGATGTTTTTTTCTGAATCTTTGTTTATTTGGAAGTCAAAGTGCCGTGGCTAAATTGTTGTTATTCTGGGACACCCCAGAAATTTCAAACATGGGCAGTACTTACTAGAATTGTTCTGCCAAATTCCTGGAACCATTATTTGCTACTTGGATGTATAGAGCACATCATATTTATATCAGCAGCTGAGGATTTTTGCAGATATTCTTTCGTTTTTAGGTTGAGATACTGACATTCAAACAAGTTCGAATCGTGACACTGCTGATTGCTTACGTGTGCACTCTAGTGACGCCAACTCCGGTTATATGATTACATACAAATATGCCGGTAACGCTTTCGCTTCTTCATAAATTTGCTGTTTCATAGTAAATGGATTCTATTAATGGGCTTTAACAATCACGGCCTATAAATCTGCTGACGTCAGAACGTTAATCTTTCTTTAACAAAAAGAAACACGATCGTTCCTCAGACTTCCATGGCCATCTTTGTTCATGATTAATTGACTTTCGGGTTATGCCGCGTTGTTTATTTCATTAACTGAGCTTTCGGCTGGTATCCTCCAGCCTTCGTCAGAGATACTGTTTATGTTGACATAGCAACGAGCGCCAAGCATCGCAGAGTAAAAGGCCGCTATCTTCGTTGATGTTGTTGGTATTTTTTAAAATTTCTGCTGCCTCTTTCACCCGTCGTGGCCACCACTGGTCTTATCTCCACAGTAGCCTCGTTTCTTGAAACTTTAATTCATGCCCGGTATTAATAGCATGGCGGACTACGGCGGATTTGTCACTGTTGTTATATTTGTAGTGGCGGATATGTTCTTTAAGTCTCTCCGCCACAGTGCGACCTGTCTCGCCGATATAAACACTGCCACAGCTGCAGGGGATTTCGTAGACACCCATAAGCTGGTGCGGGTGTAATCTGTCTTTTACCTTTGTCAGTGACTGACCAAGTTTGCAGTTAGCCTTATATACTATTCGCACCTCCACCCGCTTTAACAGTTTACCAATCCGGTCTGTGATACCCTGTATATATGGGAGACAGGCGAATTTTGTTGGCACATTAATATCATGGGATAAGTTGACGTCTCCCATAGGTTTTTTGGATCTTAAAATCCTGCTGATGTCGGATTCACTATAGCCGTTGGCTCGGAATATTTTTGTAAGTGTCTCCATTTCTTCATTCAGACTTTCCGAGTCACATACTGTCTTAGCTCTTAAGTTGAGTGATGTTAATACGCCTCTCTTCGTTGCCGGATGATGGGGCGACATGGCGTGCAGATACCTATTAGTGTGGGTAGCCTTGCGATACACAGTATGACCCAAACGTCCATCGCCTCGCTTGTGAATAAGGACATCGAGAAATGGCAGTTGTCCATTTTCTTCCACAACCATAGTGAACTGAATTCTTGGGTGGGCACTATTCAGGTCCGCCATGCTATTAATACCGGGCATGAAATAAAGTTTCAAGAAACGAGGCTACTGTGGAGATAAGACCAGTGGTGGCCACGACGGGTGAAAGAGGCAGCAGAAATTTTAAAAAATACCAACAACATCAACGAAGATAGCGGCCTTTTACTCTGCGATGCTTGGCGCTCGTTGCTATGTCAACATAAACAGTATCTCTGACGAAGGCTGGAGGATACCAGCCGAAAGCTCAGTTAATGATATAAACAACGCGGCATAACCCGAAAGTCAATTAATCATAAACACGATCGTGCTCAAGTTTTTGTCAGCTACATAATTCGATGGTTTTTAGGATGTTACTATAAATACATATTAAATCTAAAAAAATTTCCTACTGCCCAGTTATTTATACAACTAATAAGTTATTTCAAAATAAAAGTACCTCAGCTATAAACTATTTAAAATCATCTTTTTAATCCATCAGTGCTTTTAGTGTTGTTAAATTTGTTACTAACGATCATCGTATCTATTCCTTATGTTTAATAATGAGTTATAATTACCGCCAGGCTCATAAATTTTCGATTTGTTTGAAACTAAAGGTTTTGGTTCTAAATGCACATAGTATTTTTAAGAAATAGATGTATTATTCGAAAATGTGGAACATCTTTGAGCTGATGGAATTATTTATGGGTTAGTGGTAAGCGTTGTTAATTTATACAGATTATTATCTGTTCACCATTGTGGTACCATTTTCCTGAATTATATCGCTTTTAATAGAAGGAAAAAAGCAAGAATATTTTGGCCACGGATGGCAACTGTTCGCATTCCCCAAGTTAATATCCCGCCATCCGTTGTTTCTAGTTTTTATCTAGCAGCAAAAATAACAGCAAAATCAATAAAGTTATCCATCTTCTTCCATAATTCCATGATTTTGAGATTAACCGATCCTGCAAATCAGAATGTAAGTAACTCATATTCTTTTCTTCCATAAACAAATACGTCCACCTATCTTTTCTCGAATGCATTTACTTTATACTTTATGCATACATTTTTTGAGTCCGTCAAAATTTACTTCTGATGTTTAATTTTCGATTTTCATTCCTTTTAAGTGTCCAGTACAATAAGCGTTAAAAATATTTATGATTCCCATGTTAATATTTCATTGTCAAAGCTCTCTCCAACTCAAAAAAGTTCATTTTTTTCGTATTAATCGAATTTCCAAACAGTCTTTGTTTCATTCACAAGCTGTGATAAATCTACCATAAAAATCTCTTATTGCAAGCAGACATTTTCTGTCAATAATGTAATTTGTTCTGAATTTCATCATTTTTTTCTCTCTCTCTATGAAGAATCAGTATTCATCTCTAATGATTCTTTCGTCTTAATCACTTCTTTCCTTACAGAGAACAGTGTCATCAACAGAAATTTCAACACTGAATTTTCGCCTTGAGTATTCATTTTAGACCTACAGTATTTCTCTGTTGTTCTGTCAACTGCTTTCTTTATATAAAGAGATTGAATATTAAGGTTAAATTTCTCTCAAGATTCTCCTGGTTTCATGTAGTGAACTGAATGCAGGATAAAATTTATTATTTTTTCTTGCTATTTTAGACTTGTCTAGAGAATTTAAAAACGCTTATTCCCTCTTAATTTTTTTTTTTCTAAAATCACTTAGGCGACATCATTATACGTAAATTTTCATTAATCCTTTTAACTTGTGCCTTGAACCAAATTTGACTCTATAGCCTTTAGTCCTCGTATAAGTTACCTGTATGGATTTTAATTCTTCGTAGTAAATTGAGGGTATTTATAAAAACCATAACATCTGTTTCCTTTCCACGTCAAAGTTATCCAAGTGTAGATCGGCGTCTTAGGCCAGGAAAGAATAGTTGGTAATTCATATCGTTGCTGAACGACAATATTGTATTTTTTGCCTCATTGTTTTATAATAATGTGAAGTATTCCTCTGATAAAAGATATTACGCCGTGGGTTTGCCACAGTCAATGAGTTTGAGGTTGTTTTTTTTTTTTTTTTCTACTTGTGGCTTTATGCCTCGTCGACGTGTTCATTAGAGGCGAGATGGGACTGGGGAAAAGGTACGGGAAGGAATTCGGCCATGGCCTTTTTGAAGGAAGCAACCCGGTATTCGCTTGGAGTGAAACCGTGGAAAACCCAAATCTGGATGCCCGGACGTGGATTCGAACCCGCGTCCTCCCGAATGCGAGGCCAGAACGTTAACCGTTTTTGAGGCTGAGAAAATATACACAATTGTAACAGGGTTCCGTAGATCTTCACACCGAAGGACATCTAGTGCGCTTCATATGTTTCCGTTGGTAAAATTAAGCCTGCTGGTTAAATCCAGCGAATCATCGCTTCATCGTAGTATATCAAAGTTAAATTGATACCGTGACCCACTCGTAACACGCCTGGAATAATCCGCACCTTGCCAACTTCTGATGTAAATAATGAACGACTTGCAGAAGACGCTTTGTGCAGAACGTCGACTGCAGTCAACAGTGCAGAACATGTTCCGTGTCGGTAATGGTAGCTGTTCGGTAGAGAGCAGTGCCAGTTCTAATTACAATTACATGCTGTACCGCTGGCGGGGGAAAAATACTGAGCTCCTGAGACCTTGAAATAACAGCAAGTTATATCGGGTAGCCCCAAATTACCGACTGGTAGAAGATTTGCAATGCATGCTGCCGTCATGGTGTCTAGTATCAACATTACTGGTCAGTAAAGTAACACGTCTATTGCGCGTTCAGTTAGCAGAGGCGGACCAAGGTCAGTCTACTCCATCACTACTCAGCTGTCCTTAGTACTACATGTGAAAAGGGAAATTCTCCACACGCCTCCATGGACACAGCCGTCAGCGGTTGCTATTGAGAGGCAGGAAGGGTGGAAATGGTGAAGCGAGGGGCAGGCAACGTGACCTTGGGACGCCTGTTTTGAGTGAACAGGGGCTGGACGCGAACACAACTTTTTCTCCATCTAGATTTTTCAGTTCATCGGAAGTGGCATAACCAGAACAGCAAGAGAGTTTGTGGGGGTGATTTGGGGGGCGGGATGGGATTCTGGCATAGTATTTATTGAGGTGTCATCCTGGAATACGGATGGAGTTTTGGGTAACTATGGGGCATCGTAACTGGGAAGTTCAGACCACAATTTCCTACAAAAAAGATATAAACTTGCTCACCATGCATAGTAAGTTGTGCATTGTTTGAATATGTTATAGTACACTATGCATGCATTACCGCAACATATAGGTTACAAGCTTGACATCAGATGGTCCTTGAAGCCTGTTCAATTATTTTCAATGTTTTTTTCTGCCTGTGTTATAAATATGGGGAATTGATAACAGAGTGATAATACCTACTCTTATAAGAAATTTGACACAATGTTTGTCTGAGGGATTCAATTGCTATGTTTCTATCTTAATCTCCAAATCCTTATTTTTGGGGAAAATCCACAACGGGATTTGCAGCAATGAATGATTAATATATTTGAATTATGGTTTTAAGTTTGAGGGTAAACAGAAGTTGAAGTTCTTTAGTACGATTTAAAGTGGATAGTTTCTAATTAATTTTTAACTCTATAGATTGCATGTTATAGGTCTGACTGCAATGAGCATGTATATTTTGTAGTTTATACTCGTTATTTTAATCTTATGGCTGAACAAAATGAAACAGGTAGTAGCTTATTAATCTGACTCGTAACTGAAAATTATATCACCGAAGGGGGTATAGTGAATTCAAGATGAATCCGTTTTTAAAACAACAACTAAGAGACAGAATGGGGTACTTGACTAATTTTGGGAAAGTAGTCAGTATTGTAGCTGGTCATCTACTATAAACAAAAAAAATATTATTACTTGAAATAACGAACGGAAAATAGAAAATTTTTGCATTTTTATGCAATGATTTGAATATTGGCGCCAAAACGCTCCCAGCTGTCAGTTGGTCTCTTGTGACGCTTGTTGTTGGCTCGTGCCATTGTAAACATATAGGCGGTATGCTTATTTTATTAATAAAATGAGTTCTAGAGTTTAAAAATGGTGTGTGGTGCCTCTGTGTGTAAACACGACCTTTAATGCACCAAACAAATTGTTTGTTTCCGTTCCACGCAACGAAGTAGTTGGAAAAAGTGGTTAATGCTTGCACGACGCGATACGGCTTATGTGTCTACATTATATTTTTGTGAAGAACATTTTGAAGAAAGTTTGTGCTTAATATTTTATTATGTTTAATAAGCTATGTAGTCCATATTTTGTGCTACGATAAACTTAAATTGTTACCGGTAAATAAATTACGACCCTGGAGGTTAAAATGCTGTTTGTTGTAAATGCATCATTTTTTTTTTATTGATATAGTTGCCGAACGATTTGGAAAACTATATAATCTATATAATATATCATATAATGGGATCAGTATCAAAAGTGCTAATGAATCCAAAAAAAAAAATATTCTTTACTTTTGATTTCTGTCTTCGAGTTACTGAAGAATCCACCATCGAATTTAGATTTGGAGAAATTTTTCTTCTGGTCCAGGCTACATTTCGACCTAACCACTTTTGAGATAGTATATCTCGAGAACTAAGCGAGATATCAAAAATTTTTATTCCTTACAATCAATTTGTCACGTTACTTAAGAATCTATCACCAAATTGCGGCGCTACGATTATTGTAGAATCCCCGCTTCAACGAATATCAAAAAATATTTCGACCTGAATAGGACGATAGTTTACGACTTTCTTAGAAAACATGATCAAAATATTTTTATAGCTATACATAAACTTGTATGACCTCTAATATAGAAAGAAAAAGCTTTATATTCACAACATTACTGCCGAAAAAATAGCGTCGAACGAATGTGAACAGATTTAACTTTAACTACCCAGTGCGGAAAAAAATAGTTGTAGAAATCACTCAAGGATTTTTTAAAATAGTAATTATACTAACAATTAAATACTGCACATGATTCTGCGAAGCAACAGTCATATTAAACACATTTTAAAAGATACTACCATGAAATACTCGAAATTACTCGAAATGTAGACCTGTTGATTAAAATCGCAAATTATCAATCTGTATTAAGTAAAACGCACCACTAACACACACGCTTCTAAAATACCTTATATTCTAACGTTTTATCGTAATATGGTATTATGTATAACATATAACAAGTATTTACTTGGACGTTTTGACATTCCGGAATTCTGGTGAGCGGAAATCGGTGTTTGATGCAAAAACACTCCCAGCATCACCACGTCAATTCTGGGCAAATTAGAGCTATTTGCCTTGATAAAACCAACTTCAATTGCGTGTATAAGAAGAACAAATGTTTTACAACCAGCACTGAAACCTTAACAAACTTAAATAAGCGACGGAAAGATGTTCTTCGCATGAGAATACACGGCAGCTAAACTGGCGCGGCCCAACAACTGACGTCATGCGCTCCGATTGGTGTTTCGTATCACGTGACTAACAGCTGTCTTTTTACATTTTTATTTTATTAAAAATAGTATGTTTTTAACTCCTATCCAAAAAATGAAGTTGATTTTCGGTATCCTAACAACTTACTCTATCAGTGTAAATTAAGGTTTCGTGGTTTCATAGTTAGTGTCAAGTACCCCATTGGATGAGGGGTTATGCTGCACCCATATTATATTCAAAGTAACTGTACCAAAGCCTTAGGAGCCGATAGCTAAGTCAATGTCTGATAATCCGTAATATTCTAGGTTGAGAGAATTCAAGAACATACGAGAAACGTTCTGTTTTTCCTAATGGCTTTACGCCTTGTCAACGTCGAGGAGGCGGGAAAGGAATGGGGCCTAGGAATGGGAAGGAATTTGGCCGTGACCCTTTGAAGGAAGCATCCCGGCATTAATCTGGAGTGATTTGGGGAAATCATGGAAAACACAAATCTGGATGCCCGGGAGGGGATTCGAACCGGCGTTCTCTCGAATTTGAGGCCAGAGTGTTAAACACTCGCCCACCACCCTCGGTAGAGAAACGTTCTATTTGCTGTTATGTGTGAGGTGCATTTATTTGAATATTTGTGATAAACGCCATTCACACAGTTGATAATACTCCAGTCAGACATATGTGGATTAATCTGGTATTTTAAACTCACGTATTCAAAGCTAAATGGAAAATCATCACTTGGAACTACTTTGAAATAAATGCAGATTGTTACAAAAATAAAATATCAAATAAAGTATACAGCCCTAGTTTATACAATAAAGAGTTAGCGTTTTACCCACCAGTATCTCAAATATCACTGAGGTAAAGAAAAAATTAAAATTCCGTAGTTCTCACATAAGACACGATGAGTTTATTTTTAATAATTTAAATTACCCTTGTACGAGAATGCCGTTATCTTTGTATCCTATCTGTTCGGGTTAGGAACATATTATCATTTATTGCTCTGTCCGCCGTACACGTTATAAGACACATCTTAAGTTTTAGCTTAGACCCTAAGCTTTTAAAGTGTGTGTACCCCATACATATTGCTTGGTGTGTAGACGAAGAAATCCCACTGAAACGGCTGTCTACACTTTAATATGTGTATGGATTCTGACTGAATCCCAATTAAAATTTGTTGTTGTTGAACTATGTATGTTACTAGGTTCGATGTAACAACTAGAAATTCGTGAAGTAAACAGTGTCGAGTAATAGCAGTTATTGTGGCTTTTTCATGGTACGAAATAAGGCCTCTGCGGTATCTCCGTGATTTAATCTTGCTGGAAAGCGTCCTTTGAGAAGAATGATATAAAATATATAACACAAACTTTAACCGATTCCAGATTTCAGTCCCCGATATCACTCCTGGTAAATACTGGGATGGGTCCATTAAAAGCCGGTGGTCGCATTCCTCACCTTTTCTTGTGCCTTGTCCTCTCCAGGTTTTAATGACTTTTTCGAATATACTCGGTTCACCCTCACCTGGCGGCTCAAGGTCATGTTCAGCTGGCCCCCTCCTCACCTCACCATCCCCTCCCGTTCCTTTCCCTCCAATGTGACGCTGTGCCCAGACTGGCGAGTGTAATATTTGTGCCATATTTGTCTTTCCCATTTCCGGAGTGGGGATAGAACAGAGTGACCTGAATAGCCTAAATAAAAATCGAGGGGATCATTGCAAGATCCCTAATTCATTCAGGTGTGATTCCTAAAACAACACAGGCAAATAAAATAATTGATATAACTCCAAACTAGCACCAAAATTAGCATTGCACATCTATGACCGAAACCACTCTTACAAGTCACAGCTTACTAAAATTATAAATCATCGATATTCTTACTGCCTCCCACTGTAAACATTAAAATGATTTAGAGGATATCAAATAAAGTTTCTTATTAGATTAAATGCAAGAAAACTAATTTATATATATAAAGATGAATGTTTTTTTTGTTCTTCATACAAATCCACAGTTTTCATCCGATCTCGATGAAACGTTGCACACTTATCCTTTGAAACAAGAAGAAAAATTCTGTCTACAATTGGTTGAAAAATTTCTCCTCGAATCGGAGTTGTCCGGTTCAAATCGGGCAATTTGAACGATGACAGACAGAAGCGTAGGATGTGTAGGTCTCTGTACTACCTTTCCACATAGCGGTATGGTAGCTCAGTGGTTAAAGCGGTTGCATACTGCTGTTTGGATTGTGGTCTCCGGTTCAAATCTTCGTGGAGGCAAAGAGTTTTAAAAATTGATTTTGATCTTAAGAGTCATGCCTGGACCGTCGGTTGTTCGGATTGTATGTTAAACTGTAAATATCATAAATTTAGGGGTGCAATGCGGGGCAAATCATAGGTAGTCTTGCAATGCTGTAGGAGTAAACTTTTTTACGTTATATTGATCCCTCAGGGGTTGTTCGTAGTCAGTGTGTGTGTGATCTGCAGTAATAATACTATAAATACGGAAGTAGGTCTCTGTCTTTTAGTTACGTTTTGGCGACTTAATGGATATACCGATATTGATGGAATTTGACAAGGAAATATTTTGTATCTGTAGGAAGGGCACAGTACATTTTTTTCGGTATGGTTAACAGTTGTAGACACGATATTTTGAGAACTTATCGAATTGAGACAGAGAAACGGATGCGTATATTAGTCTGTAATGTTACGTCGGTTGCACAAGCTGTGCTTCTCGCGCTTTATGTTAATGTATAATTTGTTCATAAATTTCGTTTCGAGAAAAAACGAACCGTTTAGTATAGTTGTAGATTTTCTCTATCCTATTACTAGTGTCTGCTTATATGTTTCTGGCACCAGTTTATTTTGCCTTCTTTCTTGACATGCCTTGCGGGCGTAAACTGGCCTAAGGTGTAGCTCCAGCAGAGCACGAGCAGCTAAAGTTATTAGAACCCAAGAATCGGATGCTCATGCTGAAGAAAGAAGGAAAGACCAAGTTGTAATAAAGCTGTCCTTAGTTAACCCCCCCCCCCCCCTAGATCCACACACCCTCGTTTGTTTTTCTGTTTTTGAATATGTTGGAAATTAATTCTCTTCATGAGACAGATTCGACGGTAGAATGATGTAGTGATAGCTTTCCTATCATATTATGCCAAATCGGTGTTGATTGGGACCAATCCTTTGTTACCAATAACTTTCTATATTCAATTGTGGCAAAGAAATTCTTAATCCACGCGTACGAAGTCGCGGGTATCAGCTAGTACTAAATGAAGCTTTAGATACGTATGGCATTCCAGTACTAATTTGGGATTTATGAGAAAAATAAGATTGTCTAATTGGAATCCAAAGTCTGACGGTGTGAACGATGTTTTGAGGATGCTCTCCACATTCCTGTGGGCCAGTCGTTCAGCCTACTGTCTGTTTCGCAGGGAGCTATACGGTGTAAGTCAACAAGACGTGAATAATTAGAGCGTGATGCAATCAGTCGCCATAAGACAAGGACTCTTACGTTAAGGGGCGTGGCTGACTGTTCCGCTTTGTTTTGAACAAAGTCTTCAAGGTCCGCCAAATTAATCAGTGTCACCCGTTATCTGCAGCTGGTCTGTCGTGAACTAATTTCTGTGGCTATCTGCTTACCGCTAGCTAGAATTGTGGCTTCTCCGTTGTGAATCACAGTGAGGAACAGATGTTATAGTTTAACCACGGATCCATTTTTCTTAAACGTTTTAAATCTTACACTTACTTCAGAAGACAGATTTCGATGTGACGGAAATTGTTCCATTAAATTTTTTTAGCTTAGTTATGACGTACAAATAACAACCTGAAATGATTCTACTTAATTAAAAATTTATGTGTGGGTAAACCTATGTCTATATCATTTTGAGTTTTTCCTGCCAGAAGAATATCACAAACCGTATGTGTCGTATTTTTATATATATACTAGCATTTGCCCGCTGCTTCAAGCGCGCGTGCCTTGGCAGGTGTAGAAATTATTTACCGATTTTATTCTCTTATCAGACATTAACGTGGAAAGGCATGAACTGTTAATGTATTCTGAATAGTTTCGTTTGTTTCGGTTAATACGTTAGGTTCGGTTTTCATACTGATGTCAGAGAGTTGTTTTATTCATATTTTAACGTGATGCAATTGATTCAATAGTAGAAAAGGTTCCTGAAAAATTAACAGTAGTAATTCGTGGTTGTAATTATTGTGCGAAGTATAAACATTTATTGTTTAGAAAGGCTTTTATTTTTGCGTTATAAGTAAATAAAGCAATGCTTAAGAGAAATAATATACTATCTTCAGCATACTTCGTAGGTCACTCATTGTAATGCCTCTGTATAGACCACGTTTCTGGTCTGATTGTTCATTGTACATATGTACAGGCGTGATCTGCCACTCACCCTGGAGCAAGCAACGTATAGCTGGCCGTGCGAGAAACATGGTGTCCGAAGATCAATGCCTACGGTTCCTAGTGTCTGTCCCTGAGACTTGTTAATTGTCATGGCAAAACATAACGTTACGGGAAATTGTAGGCGCTTAAATTTGAACGGGAAGTTTGAAGGAATCAATGGTATTCGTGGAAGGAATACTTCTTCTCCTCGTCCACATCCTGTTAAAATAACGGCCTCAATGATGTTTTTGTGCAATGATTTCACCAGAAGTGGATATAATGAAAAATATTGTTTCCATGATACTTAACTAAAAAAAGTTTATTTTTAAATGTGGATACCGAGGATTGCAACATAACCACGGTGCCATAAATTTATGTAAATATAGCAGTAATCTACGACTTAGTCCTCTTGGAAGTGTGCTGAAATATAAAAATTCGTTACCAATAATCACAGCATCTCAATTTTTCTGATTTATTTATTTTTTGTTGTTTTTTATTTTTTATTGTTTGGATATTGGTTTTATTTTATGTTGATACACCATCAATTATTCCTGCTTTAAAATAGAAATTTACGTGAATTGGAGCTACTTTTGATTTCAAATCGTCGTATCATTACTGTCATTATTTCAGTCAGATATAATTAATCCAAAAATGTCGAGATGTGATCAAGGTACAGTTTATGTAGTAACGTGCATGTAACTGAAACAATTATTTCTGAGTGAATCGCTTGAAATGCAACCTGACAGCTGATATGATGCTTTGTTATAGGCCTAAGAGACGATGCCTGCAGCTTTATAATCTACGTGGTGTAGCATTAGGATATGAAACATTTTTAATTTAAGTTTCTTTCAATATAGCCGTATTTTCTATGGAATTATTTCAGTCGCATGTAAGTACCTGGCGAAACAACAGCCTGGACCAGATGACAATTGACTCGTTTTGTTTAGCATCAGGCATAACGGGTTTAGTTTTAAAATTTACGCGGTGTAGAATAGAATTTTAGGATGCCTAGTTATATTTTAAATAAAAATTCGTTACCAATAATCACAGCATCTCAATTTTTTCTGATTTATTTATTTTTTGCTGTTTGGATATTGGTTTTTATTTTGTGATGATACACCATCAATTATTCCTGCTTTAAAATAGAAATTTACGTGAATTGGAGTTAATCTTGGTTTCAAATCGTCGTATCTTTATTGTCATTATTTCAGTCAGATATAATTAATTCAAAAAATGTCCAAATGGATCACGGTACAGTATATGTACTAATGTGCATGTAACTCAAGCAATTATTTCTGAGTGGCAAAATTATCGCAAGTTGTAAATCGATTGAAATGCAACCTGGACAGTGATGACAGCTGATATGCTTTATTATAGGCCAAAGGGACGATGCTTTTAGCTTTATAATTTACGCGGTGTAGCATTAGGATATGAAAATTTTTTTATTTGAGTTTCTATCAAAAATATCCTTATTTTCTATGTAATTATTTGAGTCGCATGTACCTGAATTTTCGGATGCCTAGTTATATTTGCACGTTATAGCCACGAGACATATTAATCGAATAAAGTACTTCCAAATATGTGCAATTCCTCACAAGTCATTATGAAAGAAGTATGTTTTATTACTTGCTGATATTTATAATAGCTGTTTTTCAGACATCGCTCTTCGAGAAAAAACTGAATTTCGTATTAAGTATTGGCTTATTGTGGCTGTATTGTACAGCGTTCACTTAGCAATTTTGTTCCAGACAAACTGTATAACAGTCTACCAAAGACAATACATGTCTTCAATATTAGTAATTCAACAGACCTGTTACGATTCAAGTAAATGCTGATTATACTTGATTCACGTATTCTTTTTATTTTGAAGTACTGCGGTCCAGAAAAATGAATCGCAGAAGTAAAAAAAAAAAAGGGAAATCCTAAATTTTGTCATGTCTCTTTATGAAAGGAGTGACCGTCTGAATGTGTATAATTATCTGTGGTCTACAGTTTCACATTTCTGAAGTTTTTACTGACTTGCTTCTTCCCATGGTACATATTAGTCGTTAGCTACTTCTGCAGATGTTGATCAGCAACATTAGCTTTAAAAATTTGGAAACACCATGCAAATTGATGCAGTAGTTTTTGCGTTATTAGAGATCAAGCCTCACTACAAACGCAGCTTGCTTACAGATTTATAATAGTATAGAATTTTTTTTTTTTTAAAGTAGTTATTTTGCATTGTAAATATGAACGCTTGTATTTATTTTTTTAATTATTTTAGTTAAATTTGCTTTATATTTTTTCAAATTTCATAAACTGTCACATTCTTGTAATTTCTGTAATTATTGTAAGATTTTTTACATTCCAAAAATAAATTATAATTTCCTTCTTGTCCAGTTTTTTTTTCCCTTCTGTCTCTGTGATAGGTAAATACAATTCACAAACACTTTCTCTTTGCTAGTCATGGTATTTTATTTGGTTGCACATTGTCTTTCGCATTTAAGAGAAGATTGGATAACTGCTAGCATCTGTATCTATGAGACGCCTTTTAAAAATAATTACACACTTCAACGGAGGCAAAGATTATTCTCGCCATCTGATTATGAACCGTAGAAGTTGTGTTTCATGTGTAAACTTCTAATTTCTTTTTGAAACGAGCAGTTTTCACCTTCACCTTGGGGACCTTCGAAAGCTGTCTACAAACCGTGATCAAAACAAGAGGTAAACCTGATCCATGCTTTGAGTCCGGTTTCCGGTTTCCAGTATCATGGGCTTTAACGCCCAAGACCAAACTTTCAAGTCCAGTTTATCCCAGTTCTAGGCTTATCTATTCATTCGCATCATAATCCAAATCCACAGTGATCTGTTTCTCATAATCGATTTCATATCTTGCTCTTCAGTTGTGTTGTATTTATCAAATTAATCAATTCGAAAGTCTCGCTATCATTTTAAGATTTTTTTTTAATGACATCATTTCCTCATACAACATTCGAATGATCTGTTCATGTCGTACATCATATATCACTTTTATTTTCGGTATTTTTCTGAATGCCGTTGCAGGTTTCGTCAGCAAAGTTCAAGCTACTTCTCTTCCATAAACTACTGTGATTTATACTTGTAAGTTTAGGGAGTCATTAATGCGAGACCAATGTTTAACATAAGAAGGTTTTTCAGTTTGCAGAAGTCTCGTTCTTTGATTATTTTTATACTTACTATATGTCCCAAAAAGACATTTTATTTTACTGTTAATAAACTGTCATGGTTATCTGAGCTGCTTCGTAAGTTTTAACTGGGAGATAGCCGGCCTCGGTAGCTTAGGGGCTAGAGTCCGAAAGTCGCCAGTTCGAATCCGGCCGCTGGCATGGATGTTTAAGTATTGTGTGTCTGTATGAATCTCCTGTCCGTCCTATGGTGTCTATACTTAGGAATTAAAAACGTACTGGAGAAACTAATTCACTGCAAGAGATATCATAAATACATTAAGCTGGCTGAAAGGCTTAGTTGCCGCAAGCAAAAAAAAAAAAAAAAAACAAAAAAAAAACAAACAACTGGGAGATAAACCATTATAATTTTAACCATTCTTTACTGTTGCTTATAATTATCTGCACTATTAACCATTCACAAGATCTAATTCACTGTCTCGAAAATTGTAGTTCGATAAGTATGCGTAAGAGCCTAAAGCAACTCCCTCGCCATGTACCCACAGTGTTTTAGAAAGACCATCCAATACCTACAGGTTTAAGCAATAAATGATGTTAATCTTAGAATACAAGGAAAAAACCGGTTCAGACTCCTTCCATCTTCTGCAATCAGTAAGTGATATGGTAAAAGAGCTGGTTTCCGAGTCATTGGAAGACTAAAGGCAGGTGAAGAAAGTGTTTGGATTGCACAAGGTTTATAATCATGATGACGCATCGAAGGATATTGGTAAAAGGATTAGGAGTGAACATGGCAAGCAAGAGATGATAATGATCATGAGCTGGCCCTTGGTTTCAAGCAAAAGAAGCGGTAAAAATGTTCTTTTATAGGTAAGGAATTCAGGGACTAGATTAAATTACTAGTTTTCCAAAAACACTGAAGGACTTTAATGTTGGAATTCGGTAAAGAACAAAAGTAGGTAGGCGATGAAAAATCATAACATGGGAAGGAGGGAGTGTAGGGGCATTGCTATCGGAGCATGTGAACTCCATCGCAATTGAATTCAAACTAAATTAAAATAAATTTTGGTTATCGTGGAGTGATAGACAATCATCTCTGACATTGTCAAGCTAGTCATAAAAAAATTAGTTTGAGTTACAGGCGCACAGCACTAATTATCTAGTTCTTTGAGACCTTAAACGTTCTTTACAACAATTAAACAAAGTTCTCGGCATTTGACCACAGAAGTAGTTTTATCGCTCGAAAGACCTTTGCACTACACGCAGATATCGTTCAGATCTAGCATTTGAAAAGCCAACGGACCGGTGATATGAGTCAACAAAACGCGACATTTCATTGTGCAATCAACGGGTCCCGACATCTGTAAGAGAAAATTTCTCTGCTATTAATAACGCCTCTGCATGATTCACTTGTCTGACGAATGCACTGAAACGTCATTGTCAATACGGGATGAGTTGAAATGCTGCAGTGATTCAACCTTTGGGCCTCTTGTCGCTAGTCTATATGCTCCAGATATTTCGAGACTTTCATTTCAGATACTTTATTTAAGAAATAAGAATTTGTTCTGGGTTTTTGTTATGAATATAAGCAAATTTATGAACAATAATACTTCAAAATTTATCGCAAGAGTGAAATATCAGGTCCTATGTTCGATGAAAGTGGTTCCCAGGGAGATGCACCTAAACAAACATCAAATTTCGATTAGGTACATTTATGGCAAGAAAATGTTCGGGAATCCTTGCGTATTCTCAAATGATGCCTCTGACGTAATTGTCATACAGCTAACACTTTTTGCAATCATTTGGACGAATACTAAGAAGACGCCCAATTTCCACCGAATATAAATAGAATAAGAAAAGTAATATTAGAGTACAGATTACAAGTTTTAAACGTCTATGACAATACACTCTCTTTGATTATATTCTAATCAATTTCTTCCACCACAATATGTAATACCGCTCAAGAATCCTGACGACAGAGGGCTAACGCATACGTTAAAATGAAAGGAGACGCTGTGTAATCACTTTGAGACAAGGATTTCACGCTAAAATGCAGTGACCTGAAACGAAATAGAAAAATGTAGGTCATCATGGGTGGAGTACGGCACTAGGCAAAACTCATCTTGAATGTGAGGAATCGTACGTCCCTTGATTCACTCGTTATGTTTCAGCTCAGATTAAACTCAGCTGTGGTATGCAGGGAGAAGCGGGTTCGAATCCCGGTATAGCAATCCATATTTTCCAGAAAGCATTCCAAGCGAATTCCAAGATGGTTCCTGAAATGACCATTACCTAATTGCTTCCATATGCTTGCCACCAATCATCTTCTGCTTATAAAGCCCGCGACATCGATAAGGGCGCAAAGCACTAACAAAAAAAGAACCTTGGAGTTCTTTCCCATTGAATGTAAATATCGCGAGTTCAGTGGCAGATATAAAGAATTATTGAAGGAAGGTATTTACGGCCACTTTACACCTGTAAAATACACTACTTGACAAAAAAAAGGGAAGAACCCAGAAGTGGAGGAAGAAACTTCACGGATTGAAAGGGTATGTGATGTTATTTCAGTAATTACAAAATCGAAACAATTTTACGAAGAATTTGATAGTATGAGCCCACTTATCAGTATGCTGGCCTGGATACATGTACTGATTCAGTTGCGAGCAGTGTAATGAAGCCGTTGTATCCTCTCTTCAGACAAACTGGCCCATAACTGTTGTAACTAATCCCTGGTATCCTGGATACTAGTATTTGGACGGAGTTGACGTGCAAGTTGGTCACGCACATATTCTATAGCGTACAAGTCTGGGAATCTTGCTGGTCGCGGGAGTACCTCAACATCACGCAGACAATTCGTAGAGACTCGCGCTTGTGTGGAAGAACATTGTCCTGTCGAAAAATGAACCACGATACTGTCGCATTAGTGGAAGCAGCAAGTCGGTGACATTTAGTTGTGCCGTCAGAGTTCCCTCAAACACTACGTGCCGTGACCTGGAGTAATATCTGATGGCTCCCAGAAGTGACACCGCTGTGCCCCTCCAAAACATTGGATGAATGGGATATCCTCCCACGTCACCGCCATACTGTCAGACGATGGTAATCCGAGGCAGTGCAGAACCGCAAATCACTGCTGAACACAATGCAACGACATTCAATTTGTTCAGCGATTCTGCACTACCTTGGATGACCATCGTCATGGTGTGGGAGTCATCGAGATGTATCAGGCAAGAACTACCGAACTGATTTGGTTGAAACCTAAGAATCGGACTTACAAAATCATGTATGTGCTATAACTATACGTGGGTAGTAGAGGGAGTAATAAATAATAATCTTTTCGTAACCATTACAGATAGGCGTCGAAGATCACACTGCACCAATCATAAACAATTTTTCGTTAACCTGACGAAATAGTCATCATTTATGATTATAAATAAAAGATATGTACTACAATCCCTGGATTCTGTTAATATTTTTGTTGTCTGCAAAACTTAAGTTATTATTTCTTTATATTTCTGAAATATATTACCTCAAAATACTCAAAAACGTAAATCAAACCATTTAGAGAGCTGGTGGAACCAATGACATATGAAAGCGAAAAAGACAGTGTAAAATTTTTACATAACATTTCTACTAGGGATTAACAACGTGGACAAGATAGTAATGCTGCCAGTAACATGGCACTGATGAAGGTAGCTTAATTTATTAAAAACTAAATTCATCTAGTCTTATTCTGTAATATTTAAACAGTTCGCGGACAGATGGCGAGAACCACGAAATTTTAGTTTCATTATTATTATTATTTAAGTATGCGGAACCTAGGATTGAGCGAATATTTGGTAAATTTCAGCATATTAACATTCTCTGCTAATACCATCCCTTGAAAATCCAAACATAAACAGTGTCGTACGTGTATAGCTAGCTTTACCGAAGCTGCGGGAAAATGCTAGTTTATTGTACGAATGTAAATGACTGAGTAACAACGTAGGATGTTACTCGTGATGTTCCTGAAGAGGAAACGTTATGACGACACTTCAAGTCCATATTTTCTAAACATTAAACTGGGTTCTCTAAGTTTAACGTCTCCATTTGGTTGGACAAATCATTAAATTTTCTAGATGATAATAATTTGCTTACAACAAATCAACACGGATTTCGGAAGAAAAGATCATGTGAAACACAGCTGGCCCTATTTACACACGACGTAATGAAAGTTATCGATGCAGGTTCACAATTAGATGCAAATTTTTTAGATTTCCAGAAAGCCTTTGACTCTGTGCCACACAACCGCCTTTCAGCGAATCTTTGAGCGTACGGTATTTCGGATCAGCTTTGTGAATGGATAAAGAATTTTCTAACTGGTCGGTCACAGTATGTTGTCGTTGAAGGAGAAAGTTCTTCTAATCTAGATGTTACATCGGGTGTACCTCAAGGAAGTGTAATAGGACCACTTCTTTTCTTAATTTTTATAAACGATCTCGGAGACAAAGTGAAAAGCCTTTTTAGATTGTTTGCTGATAATGCGGTTATTTATAGGGAAGTAAGAAATTTGGCCGATTGCTTAGAAATTCAGCGCGATCTGGATGTTATTTTGGCTTGGTGCGCTGAGTGGCAACTTACTCTAACTTGTAAAAAGTGCAAGACAATGAGCATAACTAACAAAAAGAATCCGATTGTTCAGAAATACGGGGTAAGCAGTTCAGTTATTGATATAGTCGATTCTATGAAATATCTGGGAGTAACAGTACAACATGAAATGGGACATACACATTAATTCGTTAGTAGGTAGAGCAAATTCTAGGCTGCGATTCATAGGTCGAATCTTGAAAAATTGTAATGAACAAACAAAGGAGATAGCGTACAAATCTCTTGTGGGTCCACATTTGGATTATTGTTGTGCCATTTGGGACCCGTTTCGTAAGGGGTTGATCGAAAGTATAGAGAAAGTACAGAGAAGAGCCGCTCGATTTGTGACCGCTTGCTACAGTCCTTATGAAAGCGTCACAGAACTGATTAGTAGATTATGTTGGGAGTCTCTGGTACATAGACGACACACGTTTCGTTTAAACTTATTGGAAAACATGCGTACTCCCACTTTCACTTTTGAGTGTAGTGAAATACTTCTTCCACCAACCTATTTGAGTCGGAAGGACAGGAAAGATAAAATTAGAGAAATAAGGTGCCGGACTGATTCTTATATGAATTCATTTTTCCCTCGTACCATTAGGGATTGGAATGCACAGCAAAGAGATTAGCTTTGGTACTGGGCACCCTCTGCCACCCACAATTTTGTGAATTGCAAAGTATATATGTAGATGTAAATAAATACACTTGATCCAGGCTTCTGGTTCAGAACCCTTCTATCAAAGTATTTGTGCTTTGTAACATATCGTGCCTTGCGGGTTGCTCAAAATAACTTTCTCTCACCGGGGCTCGAGCTAGCTCACCTTGGGTAGACGGCTAGGCATAGATAATGCACCTTAGCGACTATTGTCATGAGGCGACATATTGCATTTCCTTAACTTTTAAGCGAAATCTTGCATTTAGACAAAAAAAAAAAAAAAGAGATTGTAACTATTTCGGCGCCAGAAAATCGTAAATTTCGTATTCGGAGTCCTCACTTCGTGATGTTAGCAGAGATAAAACACTAAGTGCAAAATCACGTAGGTTAGGTTTAGTACCTAAACATCTGAGCCATTTTGCAATAAAAGATAATGAAATATATATATATCAAGATTTCACAATTTTGTATGTTATCACAAAGGACAACGCTATGAGGATACATACATATCCTCATAGCGTTGCAATGACTTACACAATTGTGAAATCTTGATTGACATTGTAATCGGATGCTGACCAACTTAAAGTAGATCTGATGCAACTAGAGAAAAGCTGTAATTCAATAGCATCCATTGCCAATTAACGACTTAGGTCCAATGCAGACTCACTGTTAACTGAAACTTGTGGGAAAGTTCTCTCTAGATCGAAGTTGACACATAACTTTACTGAAATATTTTGGTTATAGTAATTACTGTCAAAACTTCTGACAGGGATACGCTGAAAAAAGTGTCAAATACGGTTTCACGAGACTTGTAAAATATTTTTTGTAAGTTCGAATTTTTAGAGGAGTCTTTCAGTTAAATCGAAAACAGTTGCATCCTGTCCAAAATTTTACGTTTGATTGTTACGTCAGATCCACCAGGAGAGTTGAGTGTCGTCATGCAAACTTCCTTGAAAGGAAATGCGCATTCGGAGTATCCTCTATCCTACCATAGGCGCTGCGCACTAACAAATCTGAAATAGCCTTGCATTTGATTGATTAATTAGTTATAAGATCAAATCGTCTCACATCACTAACAAGATTTAAAAAAAATGAAATTCCAAATCTGTTTCAGAATATAAAGGCATACTTTATACATTTTCAGATAAAAATTTATACATCAGACAATTTTCGTTCCATCGTTGAAATAGAAATTTCTTAATACTTGTCAGAGGTAATATAATTTTTTTGCAGAGCTCAAATTAACTACACAAACTAATGTTGAGCAGAGAATTGGTGTTTTTGATCCCCAAAACAGAGTAATGAAATTTTTATAATAATGTTTGCATAAATTTTTGTGTTGCTGAATGACATTACGATTTCTGCTAAGTGAAATAATAATAATAATAAAACTTTGAGCATCCAATTTTTGAAATAATCTTCAGTGTGCTTTCCTTAGATATCGTTTAACTTTGTTATACTGTAATGATAAATACTTTTACCTCGGATATAAAATCGCTTTCCATCTATGACATTAGTGTGATATACCGGCAAGTAACAACACAGAAAAAAAAAATTATTCAGATGGCTATTGACCAGGTAATACAGTTTCGTACTGTTGCAAATTCCACCTTTGTCATTACTAAACCTACAGTTTAACGCAGAATACAAAATACATATTCATAACAAACTTCACATACACAAAACAAAGTTTGCGTAAGGTGAAGGTCAAGGTAAGTGCTGCAATTTCTCCAGTGTGAGCTGAGATTACAATATCTACAGCTGTCAAAAAGTGGCACCGGGACCTGGCATTAGAGAGAACGTGGATTGGCTCATCGAGATTTCGGTTTTCCATAGTTTCCTGAATTTATTTCACATGGATGCCGGGATAGTTCCTTCACATAGCCATGGGTGAATTCCTTTCCCATTCCTTGTCATCAGTCCTTTGCCTCCTCTAATGACGTCCAGATGGCTTAACAATTTATTTTGTTTTTGGCAGTTTCAGTAAATCAGGAATGTCGTTTCTCTACAAATGCTTGACGTTACATATAATTTCGACTATACTGATAACAAAACAGCATAATAAATAAATAAACAAGTTTGCTGAAAATCCCTTTAGTAAAATAAAGTTAAAATGTGATGCATAGAAAGGTTCCTAGAGATCCATTTTAGAGCAGAAGTAACAATATAAAAATTTATCTGAGTTGATATCAAAGTTAAATTAAATTGCGTACGGTATTATTGACCTAACGACCGGGAAGGGATATTCGGCCGTCAAATGATAGAGTTTAAATTTGCAGCGCATACTGCCTCTGTCGTGGTTGGACCTACAGTTTAACGTGGAATCCGAACCACGGATCGTCCTGGCATACTGATATGAACAAACCAAAGCCCGAAAATTGTTGGCACTTCCGGAATTTGAACCCGGTACCTCACGTTTTGTAGTCTAGCACCTTAACCCCCGAGTTACCAGACAGTTATCTCAATGACTTCATGGTACAAAAAAAAAATCGAAGTCTTGTTTCGTAAAACCTTGGAAAGCCGAAATCTGGATTCAAACTGGAACCACTGGTAATGTCTGACTCAATCTGAGAGAGATAACTCAGCGTCTCTTACCGAACAGTTCCCTGGGCCGGCGCACGGTGACCTGGGCCGACGCACACGCCGTCAGCACGAGCAGCCGCCAGCACATGTTCGCCATGGCGCACTCCAGTCCGCGAGCTGTCTGCGACTGGACTGTCGCCGCCCGCCACGCGCCTTATAACGAGAAGCCACGAGGACAGTGCTGCAGGGTCATGCGGGTGGCCTGCACCCTGCCCCTGCGCGCGCCCCGCACTGTGGGCAAACCCACCTGTCAGCAGCTCGCCTCGGTGCCTTCCGCTCGAACCACGTTATCTTTTACGTAGGTCACAGTGGAATAGGTTACATGCAATATAAAGCCGGGACCACACGCTTGCCAAACCTCGTCAAACTGTCACAAATTGAAACATGTGGATAGGGCGCTTGGCTTGGCTTGAGTAGCCTTGCAGGCACTTGTGGCTGATCCGACCGAGTGTCGGTTTTTTGGCACAAATCAAAGGCGTTTGCGGCAACTGCTTGCGAAGCGGCTACATGTTTGTGCGGTCTTAGTATTGTTTTTGCCGTCACGGCGGACAAAACGTGCGTTTCTTTTTGTTGTATAAAAGTGCTGCAAGAGAAATGAATAACGAGGATATTTTAAAATTCCCCGAATGCTGCGAAGTAGAATTCTGCAAAGTCCATTAAAAAGTAGCTCATGTTTGGAGTCGTCTTAGTGAATTTTTAAATAAAACTGTCATGCAGATTAAAAAAAAAAGATAGAATTTCTTACTGTCACATTTCGTAAACATTTAAAGAAAAAACAAGATTCTATTCGCTCTGGCTCAGGTATAAATTTATTAATTTAGCTGGTACAGTACAGCTCCTCTGAAGTTGAATTTTCTTTAGAAGTCATAGGTGAAATTTCATTCAGCGACTTTTCAGAATCAGCATATCTCATCAGGCAGAAGTTATCAAACTGACCAGATGGCTCAAAAAGAAGCTCATTAAATGTTTCTTCCATAAATTCTCTGCAATCAAAAATTAATGCATAAAGACATTATAATGCCGTTAAAACAATAATTATTATAGAATTCCAATTATAAAACAATATACTTATATTAAATGAAACACATACATGAAGCTAAATAGTAATCATAGTTGTATGAATGAAATGTAAATTAAATGGTACGGTTTCTATGGATTTTTAACATCTACGATCGTCTTTGCCGTCTTTCTCGTTTTTTAATTTTTTTGAATAAAAATAGGTTAGGCTAAAAGATATGGCCGACACAACCTAGACGTCCATCATGCTTGCTTCTACAAAACATACAAGCGCACTAGCAAGCGTGTGGATGACGATGTTTGGCTCCCCAAAATTAACCAAGCGTTTGTAGAGGCTTGGAGTTTGTGACAAGTGCCAAGCGTGTGGTCCCGGGGTAAAGTTTGACCGAATTTGGTGGGCGTGCAGAAACGCTCTGGCTTTACTTACAAGAAGACACATGTTTGTTTACCCATCCGGCCATCCAGATCTCGCTTTTCCCGTGAGTGAATTCCTTCCGTTCCTTGTACCCAGTCGACGAGCTGCAATATCATTCGATAAAAAGGAAAGGTTGATCATTATTGCTGTTACGTTAAAGACGAATCATAAATTAATAACCTTACCGTCTTAGAAACAAGATTTTCGTGATAACCGTTGTGGACTTTAATAGATCCTCGATTCTCTTAACAGAGACACCCTCTTCTAAATACGGGAAGCCTTCGACGTAGATAAAAGGAATTTGGTAGTAATTAAATAAAACTTTACAAATACAGTATCAAAAATAAGTTCGCATGGAGAAATCTCAGAACCGTATCAAATCAAATAGGAGTCCAGCAACAAGCTCAAAGCACATAGGCGGGAGATGTACCTTTAGGCGTTAAAGGGTAGGGATGAAATTATAACAACTCCGTTCAGTTGCTTTGGAAACAGTTATTCAACTTTTATCCTTGATCATCCAAAGAAGCCCATTCATCCTCCACGTACGAGCGCTTAATACCATCAATGTTACAGCTACATATGCGAAAAGTGCACTATATATGTGTGGCATTATGCGCTATCGTCCATGCGGCTAAGCATTTCCCACTCTCCACGTTCTATCTCGAGAAGGATTAAATGTATGAAATATTGTCTATGACGAAATTTGTAGAGAATTTTATGCTCTACAACTTTTCTAGTAACTCAAAATAACATTTAGAGTGAAGGAAGCGAGATATTTTTAAAAAAAAAACAAAAAAAAAACATTGTGGCCTTTTGACTAGCGTACACGAGATTCTATGAGACTTTTGAGTCAACTTATAAAATGTTAAAACAAAGGTTTGTGCAAATTTTCTACTTATTATCTTGCATTCCGAGGTTTGTTCCTTTTTTACCTTATTTGATTGGATTATAGTTTTTCTACATTTAGCTGAGATAAGTGATGACTTCTTTCTCTCTCCTTAACGTAAATCACAAAGTAACTATCACGTAAGTTTATTCGTATCGAGTCATTAACTCCATTTGCCTTACATGCTGAGCATGTTTATAGTGTCAGCTGATAAAATGAAGATATAATAACTATCTATTTTCTGATGAAAGACCAAAATATTAGATTTAACAAATATTTGTATCTTTATCTAGACCATTAAAAAACTTATTTGGACGAAGGCAGTAGACAGTGACAATCAATGTGACGTAACATGCTTCCATTACAAATACACGTCTTTTTATAAATATAGTTTTATTGAAACATTACAATATTTCTACATTACAACATATCTACAATACAACATTACAAGATTAAATAAACTGAACGTTACAGAAACATTATTTGAGTACTCTGGACACATGAATAGGCTGGATATATTCTTTATCAAAATTGTTCACGGAGAAGAAGTTCATCCAGATATGCTCCGAAGTGGCGTTTGTACCTCGTTGAATTTTTAAAATTCCATCGTGTTATTTTAATCGTGGATAAATAATCTTATAGATCCTTAGGTTTTTTATTAGAATACTAGCGGAATTCCTGGCATTACCCAGTATAGTTGCCTTAGATTTACCCGTACCCTATTTTTATTCCCGCAATGAGAAACATTTGTATAAAGATTCATAAAATTCACGCCATCTTTTTTCGGAATTAAAACAAACCCAAATTCACACGCTCTCTATCAAGAAACGGGTGGATTGAAGTTTATTTGCACGTACACTATTTTCATTCGTCCGAAAAGGTTCATGTGTATCAAGCTTCATTAATTTGGTTAAGAAATTGCATTACTACATTACTAAACAACGCTAGATTATTTGATTCAATTGCGAAGTGAGTGGATATACTTTTTGCTCGAAACGCCAGATACTTTAACCCCGCAGATTCAGCCTTTTAAACAGATATCAAAAGTGAATCCAGAATAATATTATCGTAAATAAATGATTTTATTCGAACAGAAGACTAATGCTGGTGGCCAGAGACAATATAGTTGTAGGCCTACTGCCAGAGATTGTGGTTAAAGAAAATCTCTGTTGTTTTTACGGCTATCTATGGCATTTAAAAATTGGAAATCCCGAATTAAAGGAAAGAATACTTCAAGGTTTGTTTAATGTGCAAAATAGTTATTATTGTAAAGTTATCTTACTGCTTTCACTAAAGGCTATGGTCGGAGACATTGTAATTGTGTGTTTAGTGCGAAGCATGCTGCATCTAGCGGTTCCATCTGCGGTATTCCTCACCATACGTTCAGAATTTCATTTAATGTTCCGGCGTTATGTAACGTAGAAGCATAAGACATGATAAAATAACTGAGTTGATATTCTAAGCTTTAAAACGGTGAAAACCCCATCGAAATCTTCGCAGTAGATTTCGAGTTTTTTCTGGCACAAATATATCCGGTTTTCGATTTATAGATATAGATTGTATACTGCTTGTCCTAATACCCATACCAGCGAGTTATGTTTTTCTTGTGGTACGGTCTTCATGTCTGGTCGTATTAGAATCTCGCATGTAACCTCAGATGGAGAAGTTTCTAATAGAGTTGCCGTTGTATGCTTCGTCCAGTTCCAGATATCTGCAGCCTTTCCACAAGTAAAACGATGAATTAATGTGTCAGTATTCCCACATGTATCACATCTATCTGTAGATTTTATACGGATTCGAAATAATCACACATTTATAGGTACAGTGTCATCGTCTTAGAACCAATTATATAAAAGTTTTGGCAAAATACTGATTGATGGCGGTTTCACGCTATTGAGATGTGTATGGGCTTGAGAAGTGTTAGCTCTGGTTGCGGCACAGTATGGTGTGCCGCGCTGACACGTGGTTAGCAGGCTCGATTCCTGGTGGTGAAGGAAATTTTCATCACGAAGTAATGGCCGACAGGGTAGGAGAGGTGCTGGTGCACAATTCCTAATCTACTGTGCACCAAGTCCTGGATTATCCCACACCTCTCCGCGGTGCGTATGGAGTGAGGGCATACGACACTGTTGATGGTAATTCGTCCGTAGGATTGGGACGTTATATCTGGCACCTCAGGTAGCTTTCGGAAGAGCAGGCCTAAATGAACCGGCACCGAGTTTTACTCTCTACCTCCTTTCAACGCTCATCCATGGGGGGGGGGGGAGGTTAAGGGTGCGTCATCTCATCCACAATACAAACAACACTCTGCTTTGAATGCACACACTCGTATAACAGTCATACACTGTTACGAATACCACGCTAGCGAAGGCAAAAAAAAAAAAAAAAAACCACGCCCGCTCATCTTCCCAGACGTTCCCATTGATGGATAAACATCCTCAATTTTTTATCCACCTACGTCCGGAAAGAGGCTATAAAATATGAATTGTAATATCTGTTTATATATTATCCTTGGGTGAGTAGTAAACGAGTGCCAGTGACATATTGCATGCTTTAATACGATGTAATCCATATACAGGGTGGTCAGAAATTCACTCATCGGCGGGTAAGGGCAGTGTTCGGGACGTTGCACTAACGAAATAAATACAAAAAAATCTAGTGAAAGTCGTACCGTTTTTGAGTTATACGCAGCTAAAGTTGGCCAATAAGAGCGCTGCGCGGGCGAATTCAAAGAGCCTTCCACAGGTGGTGTTGCCAAGCGTACTCGAGACATGGGACCGCCAAAGAAAACGAAAAGAAAAACGCTTTTCTGAAGTGGGGATCGAACCCGCAACCTTCAGATATAGAGTTTGCCGTCTTTCCGACTACGCTGCCACGGCACTAGAATTTCCTTGTTTTTAGAAGCCACTAGGGCGGACTGTTTGTTCGTAATCAGAATTGATCGGTAATCCGCGACATTTTTCGGGAAGTCGGTGGTGGGGCTAAAGGATTTTTTTTTATGGGAATTATTTTTTAATTATTTGATCCACTTGCTAGATTAATCTTTAATTTTTGTACAAAAATCGTTTAGTTACTGGCACAAATAAATAAATAAATCTGCAAACTTAATTTATTCGTTGCAAAGAAGCTTCTTTTATTCCGTGTAATCGTATTTCACTAGATTTCAATCACAACATTTTTATTGATTAACGTGAATATCCTTGCTACTATTTTGCAACAATAAACTTTTGGAAAAAAGAACAATAAACCCATTCTATCGTTTGTAACGTAACTTTCTGTTCCTATTCAAACAAGTTGTAAACATTTTGGTAACGTGTATCAACTCGCTAACGCGTGGCAAGCCGCAAAAGGTAAACAAGCTGTTACTCATTGAAAGCCCTTTTGTCACTGATACAAAACAAAATTACTGTACAGTAGTTTCATTTCCAACTTGACGTTATCAGTCGCAACATTGAAACCCAACACGGATTTACTTACAGTAAGCGTCAACTCGCGACAGTAACCGTAAAATAAATAATCTCTGAAAAATCTTGTTCTTAGTAAAAATGTATCCCAATAAACAACAATAACAAAAAAATACGGTCCCTTACATTTTACAGCAACTGCTCAAAATGTCCTCCCTCAACTGCAATACCGTCACGACAACGCTGAGTTACTGAATTTGCGAGTCTTCCAAAATTGTAACTTTCTCTAATTTCATCAAAAGCTAGAATTATCCTAGCCAAAAGTTCTTCCTCTGTTTCTACTTCAGTCTTATAAACAATGGCCTTTACAGCTCCCCAGAGATAAAAATCCAATGGGTTGTTGTCTGGTGACCGAGCTGGCCTCCTCGACCAACCCACCTGTTAGGATACAATGCATCTAAGTGTTGACGTACCGGTACTGCAAAATGCGGCGGCGCGCCGTCATGTTGAAACCACATGTCATTACGAATTGCCAAAGGAACGTCTTCTAAGTACAACAGAAGGACGTTTTCATGAAATGCTAAATAAGAAGCGCCATTTAAACGTTGCGGAAGTAGAAAAGGGCCTAGTATAAAATCGCCCAAAATAACCGCCCAAATGTTAACACTAAATTTGTGTTGGTATGACTTGAAAAAATTGTATGCTAATTTTCGACATCCCAGATGTGGCTGTTTCGGCTATTAAAACACTCCAACCTGGTAAAGCACGCCTCATTCCTTTCAAAGTTTGGATAATCGTTACATTGCTGCAGGTACCACTGTGAAAACTGAACTCGAAGTGGAAAATCGTCTTCCTCCAAATCTTGGACCTTTTGAAAGTGAAAGGGATGTAATCCTTCGTCGTGAAGGACGTCCAAAACCGTAGCATGTGAGGCCTGGTAATTAAAAAACAACAAAAATGACCCTATTGAAAGGCTGCATTTAAACGGAGAATTTGAGGGATCACTTAGACTGGACGTACCTGCAATGCGTTGGCAATGACACTAGAGCTTGTCCTCGGGTTATCAGCAATCATTTCCAGGACATTGTCTTCAAATCCTACACTCCGCCTGAACCGATTTCGCCCGGCGTCGGGCCTGTGGACAACAATACTTCCCGTCTCCCACAACCTTCTGTCAACCAACACAAAAGTGTTGGCCGATGGAATCACACGGTTAGGAAATCGAGTTGTGTAAATCTTAACTGCTTCGGCCCTGTTTTGTCCAGCAGTGCCATACGCCAAATACATATCGGCGTACTCTTCAAATGAAAATTGATGACGTTGCATGATGACAGTGTCTTTATCGGTAAGTTGCGTTCGACTGCGAGACTTCTTCTGGCATGGTCCTTTAGCCCCATCACCGACTTCAAGAAAAATGTCGCGGATTACCGATCAATTCCGATTACGAACAAACAGTCCGCCCTAGTGGCTCCTAAAACAAGGAAATTCTAGTAGCTTGAAAGCGTAGTCGGTAAGGCGGCAAACTCTCAATCTGAAGGTTGCGGGTTCGATCCCCATTTCCGAAGAGAGTTTTTCTTTTCGTTTTCTTTGGCGGTCCCATGTCTCGAGTACGCTTGGCAACACCGCCTGTGGAAGGCTGTTTAAATTCGCCCGCGCAGCGCTCTTATTGGCCAACTTTAGCTGCGTATAACTCAAAAACGGTACGACTTTTACTAGATTTTTTTTGTATTTATTTCGTTAGTGCAACGTCCCGAACACTGCCCTTACCTGCCGATGAGTGAATTTCTGACCACCCTGTATATAAAGATGAATGTATGTATGTTTGTTTGTTGGTTGGTTTGTTTGTTCTTCATAAAAATCCACAGTTTTCATCTCATTGCGATGAAAGTTTGCACACTTATCCTTTGAAACAAGGAGAAAAATAATGTTTACAATTGGTTGAAAAATTTTATGTATAAATAATACACGTTGTCTCATAATTTCGAAAAATTTCTGATGGCGATAAACAGACGCGTAGGATGTGTAGGTCCCTGTACTGCCTTTCCTTATAGCGGTCTGGTAGCACAGTGGTTAAAACGCTTGCTTACTTCTGTTTGGATCGTGGTCTCCGGTTCAATCTCCGTGGAGGCAAAGATTTTTAAAAATTGTTTTTGATCGTAAGAGTCACGCCTGGTCCATCGGTTATTCGGATTGAATGTTAAACTGTAGATATCACAAATTTAGGGGTTCAATGCGAGGCAAATCGTATGTAGTCTTACAATGCTGTAGGTGTACTTTTTTACGTTATAATGATCCTTCAGGGGTTGTTCGCAGTCTCAGGGGTTGTTCGAAGTCAGTGTATGTGTGTGTGTGTGTGTGTGTGTGTGTTTGTGTGATTTGCAGTAATCATATATATTGTTGTTGTTTTTGTGGCTTTAGGGCGCGTCGACAACGAGGTCATTAGCGCCCTAACAATTACCAGCAAAGGCTGTGATCATATATATTATTTCTATAAGGTATTTTTTTTGTCACAAGCCTATATCTTCCCTCATACTTAACCAAAATCAATGAATGAGGTGTCATTTTAAAGCTTATGGTCTCTACTTTGATCACATCATATTTTAAGAAATAAAATTTTAGGAATTCGACCCTTAAAGGGCGAAAATGTCAATATTTCTAAAATGCTGTTTTCTGTGTTACAAGTCATTTATCTCCCTGGATACCTATCTGAAATCGTATAATGAAGTATCATTTTAAAGATTAAGACCTTCGCTTTAGTGCCATCATATATTAAGTCAGAAATTTTTCGGAATTTGACCCTTAAAGGGCAAAAGGATCAATATTTATGCAATTCGCTTTTGTGTAACGAGCGATTTATCTCCCTTAATATCTAACCGATATAGATAAATGAGATATCATATTAAAGACTAAAGTCTCCGCCGTGGTAACATTATATTTTAAGAAAGGAATTTTTCGTAATTCGACCCTTAAAGAGCAAAAATGTTAATTTTTCTAAAAAGCGTTTTTTGTATCTCGAGCCATTTATCTCCCTAGATATCTAACCAAAATCGATAAATGAAGTAGGATTGTAAGGAGTAATGTCTCAGCTTTGTGAAATCATATTTTAGGAAAGAATGTTTTTGGAATTCAGCCCTTAAAGGGAAAAAGTATAAATTTTTCTATAACGCATTTTTCTGTCACGAGCCATTTACCTCCCTTAATATCTAACCGATATAGATAAATGAGGTATCATACTAAAGAATAAGGTCTCCCCCATGGTAACATTATATTTTAAGAAAGGAATTTTTCGTAATTCTACCCTTAAAGGGCAAAAATGTTAATTTTTCTAAAATGCGTTTTTTTGTATCTTGAGCCATTTATCTGCCTGGATATCTAACCAAAATCGATTAATGAAGTAGGATTGTAAGGAGTAATGTCTCAGCTTTGTTAAATCATATTTTAAGAATGAATGTTTTTGGAATTCAACCATTAATGGGAAAAAGTATAAATTTTTCTATAACGCATTTTTGTGTCACGAGCGATTTATCTCCCTTAATATCTAACCGATATAGATAAATGTGGTATCATATTAAAGAATAAGGTCTCCGCCATGGTAACATTATATTTTAAGAAAGAAGTTTTTCGTAAATCGACCCTTAAAGGGCAAAAATATCAATATTTCTAAAATACGTTTTACGTATTTCCAGCCTTATATCTTCCTGGATTTCTAACCAAAATCGATAAATGAAGTAGGAGTATGAAGAGTAATGACTCAGCTTTGATGACATCATATTCAACCTAACTTTTCATCGTATTTTTTTCGCGAAATTTTCGCACGGGTCGTCTAGTAATAATAAAAATGCGGAAGTAAGTCTCTGTCTTTTTGTTACGTTTTGACGAATAAATGGCTATACCGATATTGATGGAATTTGACAAGAAAATCTGTATGAAAGGCACAGGACATTTTTTCCGGTATGATAAACAGTTCTAGTCACGAAATTTTGAGAACTTATCGAATGGTGACAGAAATATGTTGGAAACTGATTCTCTTCAAGAGACACGTTCGACGGTAAAATGATATAGTGATAGCTTTCCTGTGATATTATTCCAACTTGGTGTTGTTTACGACCAATCCTTCGTTACAAACAACTTTCTATATTCAATTCTGGCAAAGAAATTCTTAATCCACGCGTACGAAGTCGCGGGTATCTGCAAGTTTACGTATACAAGTGTTGAAAGTTGTAATGCATGTGTGCGCGGACGGATGAGTACTTCAGTAAACAAGTCGTTTTGTTACAGTTAACGTGTTTCCACATTATGGTATGTCAAATAATGTTTATATAATTATTTGATAAAATGTTGACTTCCTAAGCTTATAATATATGCAGGAACGTGCAAGTTAACCAAATGTTATTGAGGGATTGAAGAAAGGTTGTTGTGTTATAATTTTGCTTAGCACCTGCATATTTACGGATGTCTGTTCGGAACATGCAGCGCTGGATATCTATCTTCTTTTGCAACATCCTCGCTGTTTTCCGGTGAGGTGATACGTGGCAAACGTCGCTTATCCGTTGTGGGAACTTCCTGTAAATTATATCCGCGCTACACTGTGAGGCAACGTGCACTGAAAACTAAATTCAGTACAGGATTTTAATGACAGCAGTGTTATAACATCTAAAACATTGAAAGTAATTAGGTTTCAGAAATCGTTAACAAAAGGCGAGTCTGAATTACTTTAAACGAAGTTAGCTTCTAGTAACGACAGCAAAAATGAAGATATGAGAAATTAATTTAATAAAACCTAAGTATTCTAGCACTCTTCAGGAAGTAGGATTCCGGGATGCTTCAGTCAAAAGGCCATGGCCGAATTCCTTCCCGTTCCTTTTCCCCAGTCCTATCCTGCTTTTTTTTTTTTTTTTTTTTTTTTTTTTTTTTTTTTTTTTTTAAGCTGCTTTACGTCTCTCAACAGCGAGGCCAGAACGATATCTGTTACACCACCACGCTCGTCCCTGCTTCTAATGACCTCGCCGTCGACTAGGCGTAAAGCGAAAAGTAAAGTAAAAGGAAGTACACGTATTTTATATGCGTAGTCTCAATCAACACAAACCGTCCAAGCTGTCTCTTGTCTCAAAACTGCAAAGGGGATTCGATCCTTTCTTAATATTTTTTACTTTTTATTCTTGACCTCTAATTACTTCGACGTCAACTATGCGGGAAAGGATATTGGGCAAGGAAAGGAAAGGACTTACCTATATCCTTTCGAAGGAGCTATCATGGTATTCGCCTGGAGTGATTCGGAAAACCAAGAAAAACCCAAATCTGGTTGACGGACGGGTGTCGAACCCATGTCCTCACGAATGCGATGCCAGAGCGTTATGGCTCACCCACTTCGCTCGGTGACTCTCGATCCAATGGTCTGCTATAGAATTAGTCAGCTACTTCAGCTTGATTGTAATTAACGCGGAAGACAAAATAAAAAACCACTATCGATTAAGGCGATACCATTGCGTTGTTCGATCCCGTAGCTGCGATAACAAAAGCAACTTTGGTCATAACTGATCGCGCTACGAACCTAGGCTCACCAGATGATTTCGCGACGTAATTTGTAGTTTAAATCATTCATGGATGCTAGATTACAACAATGTTTTATGTATCCTCAACATCCGGTTCTGTATTGATTCTGAGAAGTCATTTGTTATATGCAGTGACGAAGCTGTTAATTCAATAGCGGCAAAGCGCCTTTCATACTCTCCAGCCGTAAGATGGTTTATTTTTATTTATTTACTTTTTTTAGCTGAGCAGTTTTTGTACTGATTGGCGTGGCAACGTTTGTCCTTCTAGTCTGCCCTGTACTTCAGATACAGAGCTGCTACCTGCATGATTGTTAAAAAACAAACTGTACAATTCCCCAAAAAATAAAATCTTCAAGCGTCGAGATACCGGGATACAGTTAAATAGAACTCTATGCTGAAAACGAAAATTCATTGTTTCATTTTTACCATAGAATGCCGTAGATCTGTACCAGGGGGACAGTTCGCTATAGTCACCCCAGTAAATCGATCGTGAAAGGACGAGAGATAAACGTAGGGCTAGAAATGGAAAATATTTACTGCTCATTAAATCTTCATCAGGAAGCAGACTCTTGAACGATGCAGCACGGAAAGCTAGGTCAGATAACTCTGCTGATACTCTCTGAAATGTCAGAAAGACCACGTTTATTATTATTTACTGAATGCTTTTATTTTTCAAGAGCCACTAGTAAATACGTCAATCAACAGAATTAGTAAAGTATTTCTCCACAATAATGGGTTCAGGTATGATCGTAGAAGTAACATCTGATACTGACTTAAATTAAAAGTGTTAAATACGATATCGTATTTTATTAATTCTTACGAGCAAGTTTTACTATAAGGAATTTATGTTACTGTTCGAAATCGATCATTTAATTTTGGTGCAGAACGTATTGCAGATAGATCTACAGGTTAGGAAAGTTTGTATAACGAATTTCGGTAGGGTTTGAGGGCCTTGGTAGGGCAGGAAGTAATTGGCGGACTTGATTCATTTAGGTATTGGCGTGTCGGGCATATTTCCTGTTATGGAACCAGATTTTCCTAATAAAGATTGTTGCTTATAGTTTGCTTGAATATTTGGTTGAGCGTGTGCGACTGCAAGTGTTTTGCGATTTTGAGGTAATAAAAAGACTTTGTTTGGCAACTACTGCTACTTTCTCGGGCGAATACTGATAGGTAATAAAAAGATTGGGCTAAGATGTAATGAAAATGTAAACAAATTTTAACTAACCGGCTGCAAATAAAAAGTTTACCAGATCGATCCATATGTTTTTTTTTTAAAAAAAAAAAAAAAAAAAACAAATAAAAAAATAAAAAGAAATTTATGTCTACAAATTTCTACTAAACTATGCTATCGATTTGATTCAATTTCCTTTAGGATGAAGGAGGAAGCTGTCAATAATAATAATAACAATAATCCAGTTAATACAAGTTATTAATAACAATCTTTCGCAAAAATTAGTTTTTAATTTTAGTGGTTTTTTAAATAGATTTTTGCGTGATGTTATTGAAATATATTTTGTCAAAATGTTTATTTTGAAATATATGCATTACATCATATTTTGATGACCAATTACACGAAGTCGGATTTAAGGCAATGTGTTCAGTTTGATAGACCGGGTCAAGAAACCGTTGCAAAACACCAGAAAGTGCATGGAGCTTCAGAAAGCCAATAGCGCGGTATATGTTCTCCATTTTTTTGCTTATGGTTTTACGCCTCATTGTCATTGTTGTCATAAGAAGCATTCCGGCGTTCGCCAGGTGTGATGTAGGAAAACCATGGAAAAGCGAAATAAAAATAGTCGTAGGGGATTTAAACCCGCGTAATCCGGTAAGACAGGCCCGAGCGTTACTGCTGATGCACCAGAATCGTTGTGCCGGATACGAAACAAACGGCTCCTTTACTGGTTTACATGTTCCATGTTTATTAGTCCAAATGAAATTGCGCTATAGCCAAGATCTCACTCCTTATCAAAGAAGACAGTATTCAACACGGCGAAAAAAAAAGGAACGTCGGAGAGAATTAAATCTTTTAATTACTCTTCATTCCGCACTGAATACAGTATTGACACGCGTCATGAGGTGAAAATCGCTAATTTCGCCTGAAAATAAGTTTAAATTGTAACAATTTAGTTTATGACTTGAGTTTAATTTTTTTTTGCTGCCACGTCCTCAATTATCTGCTTCATATATTCTAATCTCTGTCTTCGTCTACAGTTCTTACCTTCAACTGTTCCCTCCACCAGCAAATTAACCAATCCAGCATGTTCAAAATATGACCTTCCAGCCTCTCTCTTCTTTCTGTAAGCTTCTTCTTTCCTCAACCATCATTTCCAAAACGCGTTCTTTTCTTACTTTGTCGGTCCACTTAGTTTTCAGCATTCTTCTGAACCACCACATTTCAAATGCTTCAGTTTTTCTTCTTCCCGGTATTAATTAAGTCCATGTTTCGCTACCGTAAAGTGCTGTACTCCACACATGAACTATTTTTTTTTTCCTAGATCAATATTTAAAACTAAAAGATTTCGCTTTCTCTTGAAGGCTCTTTTTGCTACTGCTATTCTGCTTTTAACATCATTCTTGCTTCGGCCATCGGTTGTAATTTTGCTTCCCAAGTAGCAGAATTCACTTACTTCTCCTATTGCATCCGATCCTATTTTTACATTTAATCTACTAGTATTGGTATCATTTCTGCTTCATTTCATCACTTTAGTCTTGATTTGATTTATATTCAGTCCAAAATCTTCCTTTAGTGTTTTGTTCATGCCATTCAGCAATTTCTCAAATTCCTTAGCCCTTTCGGCTAACAAGACAAAGTCATCAGGAAATCGTAGCATACTGATTTTTTCTCCCTGAACATTTATGTCATATTGAAATTTTTCTTTTACTTTCTTTATTGCTTCCCCTACATGAAAGTTGAATATTAACGGGGATAGACTACAACCTTGACTCACACCCTTTTTAACTGATGCTTGTCTCTCATGATTCTCTACTTTTATTAGTCACTTGATTCTTAAATAGTTTATAAAGTATTCTTCTATATCGATACTTTAGGCCTGACTTCTTTAAAATTTTGAACATCTTGTCCCATCTAACATTATCAAAAGATTTTTCTAAATCAACAAACGCCATAAAAATATCTTTGTTTTTCTTTATCCGCCCTTCAACTATTAATCTTAAAGCCAGAATTGTTTCCCTTGTACCGCGATTTTTACTAAATCCAAACTGATATACACCTATTATGTCTTCTAGTACCCTTTCCATTCTTCTGTATATTATTCTGGCCATTGATTTTGAAGCATATTTAATACCTATGATCGTAAATAAAAGTTTATTTTGAGACCATCTCCTATCATGCTAAGAATCCCACAGTGGTAATTCGGGAATACAGCAATGTTGACTTTAGCTGTAAGAATACTTTAACTTGCAACTAAAAGAGCTTCAGTACATTTAAAATAAATGTTCGTTTTAAAAATGGTCATCGTTGTATGATAATAAATAATAGTAAGTATCTAGATACTAATCATTATTTCTAGATGTTCTAGCATCGAAGGAAAAAATACTAGGAAAAATTCAACTTGGACGAACTAGAAGATAGTTCTCGGTTTATACAGTGTGGGCCAATGTCACAGTCATTTTTGGGATTGGAAACGTCACTGGTGTATAGGAAATTGAAATTAAAATAACAAAAATAATAATAAATAATTCGATTAAATGTAACAATTTAATTCACTTTCAACATATATTTATTGAGTACATTGTACTGGTGTGAGAAGTGGATACATTTGGCTTTGAAATTATTAGAATACCTCTTGCAAACTTCAAATCTATACAAGTTTTCCTTTGTCTAGTTGGTTTGTCCAGATAATTAACTGGTTCAAGTTTAATGAATTTTTGGAGGTATTAACGTAAGAGTTCCAATTTTTTGTCAGTGGTGTTGAAATCGCCCACTAACACGAGCGGTGTGCAAACTCCATTGCATGCTCCATTTCATCAGCTAGGGAAATCCACATCCATACTTGACCCATGCCTTACTGTCCTAGCGTGCTTACGTCATCTATATTAGCCACAGTATTACATGTTGGTTTTGCGTTTGGGCGAGGCGCTTGTAGTGTAATTTTCTTTAGAGTTGTGCTCTGTGCATTCGTGCACGATTTATGTAATTATCGTTGTATTTTGTCTTCATACAGCAAAATTTTAATAAAATCACGTAATTTTCAAAAAAAAATAATATAATTCTCACCTTTTTGAATTTTTCGAATACATACAATGGGTGCAGGATGAGTTATAACCCGCACACCTCTCTTGAAAACAACATTTAGTTAATTCTATCGGAAAATTGGTATTTGAGATATGATCTGGTTTATCTACATGTGCCAGAAACTCGGGGGTTCACTATGGGCGCGCATTTCGGGAGGTCTAGCTGCCACGGATTTCGGAGCAGATTCGCCGAAAACTTCCATTATTACTCTTTAAAAGGAAACCAACATGGTGACATTGTCTTTTTTTATCCCATCTTTCGCTCATTTGGGTATGGTACCATAAAAGTTCTGTTGTCCATAGATTGTATACAGTTATTCCGACTATGTTTCAAATCTAAATTCATCTTGGTGAAAAGAAAGGCACACTAAACGGAACTGTGAATATTAGACAACTGAAAAAAATAATCTAGTGGAAAATGTCTATGCCTTTAATGTAAAGGTCAATCACACGGAAATGATAAACGTTCATAAATAATTATCTCAGTAGTTACCATTGCGAAATAAATGTCATTAGAAGACCCGTGCGAAAATTTCGCGAATAAAATATGATTAATAGTGCGGTTGGAGGTTTGTAATAGGATGAAAGAAGTACCGCCTCATTTGAAGTAATTATTTATTTGGTTAGTGTAATAGGTACGTAAAAAAGTACTTACAATATATTTAAAAACGACTAGGGAATACTTCTGAACGCATAAAACATATGTATGACAAACTGTCGCTGACCTCAACGGAATACAACTAACCAGAACAAAATACACACGACATATCCACATCTCCGTGACGTATTAAACCCGGGCAGCCAAAGTTATTATTGTTATATGGTTTAGTTTCTGCAAAACTTGCTCTTCAGAAATATATATTGAATGTAGGAAGTTGGAACGGCAGTTTTGAACACTCAGAGGACGGGACAATGCCCAGTATCGCCGACAGGTCGACGCCTATGGCTCACAAAAGGGGTAGCGCGGGAAACCGTTACCTGCCGGGTGTACTGAACTCACCCTTTCCCAGTTCCTCTTGCAAGGCAAAGAGAAATTTGCGGGAAGCGCGTAGCGAATGTTAGCTGCGATACGAAACACGTGATGATGGACATATATCAATGCACCAATCGTGAACGGCTACAGGGGTTCACAGTGGTTAATTCACGGCTTCGGTTTCATGAGCGGAGAGGAAGCTGATTTTGCCGGAGAAGAGGACACGACGCCATATTCACTTCACTTGCTGCCGAGACGAGCTACATTGCGGACGTGTCACCCGACACGCCCTTAGTCGTTGATCAGTGACTGTGTCTGGTCGCATAGTCTGGCTCAGATGGGCTGGAAGCTGAGCGGTCCACCTGCCAGAGATTGTCAGCTGATGTGCTAGCGCGGACATATCCGCAAAATCTGGCATTCGTTGCAGCAGTGGCACAGAGCGTGTCACACCTCGTCGAGAAGATGCGATTACGGTAAAGTACCGCGCATATGTCCACAGTTCCATTGGGTTTTAACGAGGCTTGTTAACCCGTAAACGGCTCCTGAGATAAGACTCTGCTCCCATCATAACAATTACTGAGCTTGCCAACTTTTCACAATCTTAACTTCAAATTCGAAGCATCTTGCTCATTGTTTTAAATTCAAACGATGCTTTTAACTTTAAACGGCGCCCCTAGGATTCTTTTGTAAATGTTAAAGTTGTTGGCCTGTGATGCCACTTTAAAACTTGTTGACTTTGCAAAATCATTGAGATATCTAAATCAGTTTTATGTTTGCTTTTATCCGGCGGATTGTAAATGTCGGGTATTGCATGTTTATTGTCTTTGGATTATGTTTAACGTAACGTTGACTATACCCGGCCTTGTATAAGCCAGAAGACTAAATAAATTGAGTATAATTTTGTGTGAAACTAACTTCTTGTAGAAATCATGGTTCTAGTTCACCATTTAACCAAATAACCAACTTATTGGATGTCATACATATTATTAATAATTATATTTCATCAACGTATTGGCTCCCCCCTCCCGAACCGGTGGTCCAATACAGTAGTGAGGGAAGCAAGACTGGTACGCTTGGTTCAGATGTATCATGTTGGTGGGGCCAATCGCAACACGGGGTATTACAGGTTAGAATCAGAATGTGACATCTACATGCGTCCGTTTTTTCGTTCTACAATATAAAACGCAAGAAAACAGTTAACTTCTGCAAAATAAATCCGGGGAACCAAAAGAACAATGGCCATGTATGACGTAGCAACACTCGAATTTGTCACTTCCTGCCTCGCCTGTACATTATTCAGATATGACGCTCTAGATCCGATGTCCTTTGCGGAGCACGATTCCGAGACAGTTACCTTGGCTACATCCTACTGCGTAATCGTCTTCCATTGGCAGTGACGTCTAAAGCTAACTCCAGTTACTCGCCTATACATCCACGAGTGACTTTCTCCTGTGTCACAATGTCAAAACTTTATGAAACCAGTTGCTGGATAAATGAGTCAGATTCAAAACAATCCACTTTTGCTGAAGAAAACTATTTGTAACAGCAAATTATTTTCTGTCCTATCCTTAAAATCATATTTCCGTGATACTCAGACCGGTTATACCGATTTTGGCTTTCCGTTGATTCCCGAAATCACCCCAGACAAATGCAAGGTTGGTATTCTCAAAATACCAAACCGAGCGTGGTGGGTAAACGGTTAGCGTTCTGGCCTCGCATTCGTGAGGAGGCGGGTTCGAATTCCCGTCCGGGCATCCAGATTTGGGTTTACCATTGTTTCCCCAAATCAACCAGGCGAATGACGGGATGCTTCCTTCAAAAAGGCCATGGCCGAATTCCTTCCCATTCCTTGTCCCCAGTCCCACCCCACCTCTAATGACCTTAGCCGTCGATGAGGCGAAAAGCCATAAGTTAAAAAAAAATTAAAATACCAAGGCCAAATTTTTTCTTGTTCCTCGCCTCAATCCTCTCTCGCCCCCCATTAGGGACCGTGCACAAACTACGTGGCTCGGTCCAGGGGGGGGGGAGGGGTTGGCTGGAAGGCTACGTTGGGCTTCGTGGGGGGAGGGGGGGGGGTTTCGAGCCAGGCCACGTAGCTTTCCTTTCATAAAATTTTTCACAGTTAAAATGAGGAACTGAACTCAAAGCATGTGAATATTTATTTTCCTCAGTTAATTATCTCCTTATGTAATTTACAATAGTCTGACAGGAGAAAACAGTAGAAAATATCTTCTGGAATCAAAAGGGATAAAAAGCTACGTGCTTCGTGCTACGTGGGGGGGGGGGGGGGGTTCACAGGAGGCCAAAATGGAGCCTCGTGGTTTATGCACGCTCCCTTATCTCATCACAAACCAGGCAAAAAGCCGTAAAACAAGAAGTGAGATATTGTTATCTAAAAAAAATGATAATGTTTATTTAAAGTCTTCAATTACTTTGAATTAAAAAAAAAAAACTTCAGATGTTGCTGTTGATGCGCTACCGTCAGAATCAACTCGTTTTTACTCCGTCTAAATTACCTTGTCCACATCAGTTCCAAACAATCCACATCATCTGCCCGTAACAAGTCTACAATGTGATTTTTCGTCAATCCTTCAAGTCGCCTCTCCCCATTTTTGAGTAAATTTCTACCAGGTAGTTAATGTTCTTTTCTGTTAGCATCTAACCAGGAATGTGTCAACTCATACTATTACAGCAAAAAGATTGTTCACTATGCTTGCAGGAGCAGTTCCGGATCTGGTAATTTTCCGAGCCTGGGCAAAGGCTGAGAGATTGACTCCCAGTGTAACCACTCCAAGTGTCACCGTCCCAATTGTCACCCATTGTTGCCATCCCATTGTCAGTGCCAGGGGCAAAAGTGCAGCTTTTTTTTTTTTTTTTTTTTTTTTTTTTTTTTTTTTTTTTTTTTAAAAAAAAGAAGAAGAAGAAGAAAGGGAGTGTCCATAAACTACATGGCTCGGTCTAGGGGGAGGGGGGAGGCGTTGGCTAGTAGGCTAAGCTGCGATACGTGGGGAGGGAGGGAGGGGGGTTTCGAGAGAAACCATGTAGCTTTCTATTAATATTATTTGTCACAGTCAAAATGAAGTACGGAACACACAACAGCATGTGAATATTTATTTCCTTCATTTAATTATCTCCGTATGTAATTTACAATAGTCTGAGAAGAGAAAACAGTACAAAATGTCTTTTCTCGAATCAGAAGGGAAAAAAGCTACGTGCTACGTGCTACGTGAAGTGGAGGGGGGGGGGGTTGTAGAGACAAAAGCCACGTCGGGCTTCAGACACGATTTGCCCCTCCCAATCCCCAACCTATATCCGGCACTGTGCAGGAGGCGTAATTAGTTAGTAATGTCTAGATATGAGCTTCCTCTTTGTTTTCCTTCGTTTATCTGATTTGGTAGGTGTTAAATTATCTTTCAGCCATTTTAGATCATGAACTGATGAGGCCCATTGGAATCATGAGTAGCCTACTGATCGACGTGATTTCTAACTATGTGAAGCGTTGTCAGCACGATTGCTTCAGTGGCGGATTGTGTACCCACTTGCCGAAAGGAACCTGTTCTATTTGGGGTAGATTAAGCATTGCCATCTGTTTACAATTCGTGTTACTTGTGTTCTGTATGTTAGGCATAATTTTGTTTGTGAAATGCGTTGCTTAGGATGTTGTTGTTGTTGTTGTTGTTGTTGCTTTAGGGCGCGTCGACAGCGGGGTCATTAGCGCCCTCGTTGCTTAGGAGGTAGGAATTGGAGACCATTACCAGTATTGACCTAAAAAAACAACATTCAGGTTGGCCGGTAGGCGGGGGGACCAGGACTTGAAACTGATCGCGTTGTACCTCCCAGGTCCAATCTACCCGCGCAACCATCACGAAGTATTTAAAAATTCTTTCACTGACGAAAACATGGAAAACATTCCCGCTTTTGCACGGCGTGTAGAATTTGAGATGGATCCAGTTCAAATTGATAGTGTAGGTATCATAAAGCAATTAAAGCTCCTGAAGTGGGGGAAGGCGCCGGGGCCTGATGGTATTCCAGTAAGATTATTTTCGGAATACGCGGAAGAAATAGAACCATTTCTATCAGATATATTTCGTAAATCTTTAGAAGAAAGAAAAGTACCTTCTGACTGGAAAATAGCGCAGGTGATTCCCGTTTTCAAGAAAGGTGATCGGAGAGATCCTAGGAATTATCGACCCATATCTCTAACATCTGTCTGCAGTAGAATTCTGGAGCATGTCATATGCTCTAACGTTATGAAGTTTCTGGGTGAAAACGAGTTACTTACAGCAAACCAACATGGATTTCGTAAGAACCGTTTGTGTGAAACGCAATTGGCTCTTTTTTCACATGACGTAATGAAGGTTATCGATGCAGGATCACAAGTTGATGCTATTTTCTTCGATTTCCAGAAGGCTTTTGACTCTGTACCACATAACCGTCTTTTGGCGAAGATTCAAGCGTACGGTATATCTGATCAGATCTGCGAATGGATACGCGATTTTCTAACTGGTCGGTCGCAGTATGTCGTTGTTCACGGGGAAGCCTCTTCAAAGCTAGATGTTACTTCGGGCGTTCCTCAAGGAAGTGTAATAGGACCACTTCTTTTCTTAATTTTTATAAACGATCTCGGTGACAACGTTAATTGCGGGATGCGATTTTTTTGCTGATGATGCACTTATTTATAGGGAAGTGGGGTGCTCTGACGATTGCTAAGAAATACAGCGCGATCTGGATGTTATTTCGGAATGGTGCCGTAAATGGCAGCTTGCACTTAACTGTAAAAAGTGCAAGGCAATGCAAATAAGTAATAAAAAGACCCCGTTTGCTCACGACTACAAAGTTAACAATTCAGTTGTTGACACGGTCGATTCCCTGAAGTATCTAGGCGTAACAGTACAAAGCAACATGAAATGGGACTTGCACATAACTTCCGTCGTAGGCAAAGCTAATTCTAAACTACGTTTTATAGGTCGTATTTTGAGAAGCTGCAATGCTCATACAAAGGAAATAGCGTACAAAACACTAGTGCGTCCGCATTTGGAATACTGTTGTGCAATTTGGGATCCGTATCGCAAGGGATTGATTGACACGTTAGAGAAAGTACAGAGGAGAGCCGCTCGATTCGTGACCGCTAGTTACAATCCTTACGTAAGTGTCACAGAGCTGATATGTGGGTTAGACTGGGATTGTTTGGCGGACAGACGACGTCGTTTTCGTTTAAATTTGTTGGAGAATATGTGAAAATCTCTAATTTACGAGTGCAACGAAATACTTCTTCCGCCAACCTATTTAGGTCGCAATGACAGAAGGGATAAGATTCGAGAGATAAGATGCCGTACTGATACATTCATGTATTCTTTCTTTCCTCGTTCTGTTCGGGATTGGAATACTCTAAAATAGGATTGGTGCTTAGCACCCTCTGTCACCCACAGTAATTGTGAATTGCAGAGTATAGATGTAGATGTAGATGTAGATGTAGATGAAGTATAATGTGTAAAGGTGACTAAGGGAGACAGCAAAATCAGTGGTTGGTTTTCATTATTTTTTCTGTGAAGCTAAGTAATAATAGGAGCTTGTTTTAAAACACATACCTTGGGTATACAGTCTTGTAATTCTGAACTGCATACATCAAACTATTTAGTTACAGTCTATCCCGTGGACACCGAAGATTGGTTAAAGGAGGACGAATTCTTCTGGGCGTTTTCTGTTGAGAGAGGAGGAGTGGTGTGGTTCACTTTTGATGGGTCTGCAGAGGGACTGATCAGCTAAAGGACTGGTATTCTCACTTGTAGCAGGTACTGCTAATTGCCACATGGGAAAGTTGCAAGTTTTGCAGAACAGAGCACTATAGCGGGCACTACATTTGCCCGACCGTTTCCCCACTGACGCAGTCCAAGAGGTATCTGTAACAGTCAGGTTCATCGAAAGATTCCGGCAACATATCTTTAAATTCTACGCTGCAGTACATACTCTGCCAATCCACTGGTCAGTTGTCTCGGCTAATACGAAACTGCCGCTAGCAAACATAGTAGGCCATTGGTGCAGACGGAGTGCTAAGGAACAACCAATAATACGCCATCAAGACGACCAACCGAAAGTTAAGAGAAGATAGTTCAAGACTGAGGGAGGAAATGTCTCAGGACAACAACCCCCAAAACGACTAGCTTTAAGGCTGAGATCTGTGAAAGTGAATGTGTGGTAGTTGCAGGTTCAGCTAAGGAACTGTGTATACATCAACATGTACTTTCCTGCTGCCCGTATACTTAAAATTACTTCCACCGCAGAAAATCGAAGCAGCTAAGAAATGTTCGGATGACTAGCATACGTAGTTCTTCCACTTAACAGTATTGGCAATGATATTAACTGTTAATATACCACTACACGGCAATTCTAATAGAAAGAATAAAATAAGAATCCTTCTTTCCTAGCTCTCTTGTTTCGAAGTAACACATCGCCTTCCAGTAAGTAATAACACTTAAACATTTTAAGTGTGCTATACCCTGTTCACACCAACTGACGGTTCAAGATCGTGTTCCCCTTTCCCCGCTACCCACTTCACCATCCCCTCTCATTGCCTACCCCTCCGAAAAGACCGCTGTGTCCGTCTCACCCACCACGATTGGATTGATTCTCAATTCACTTGTCGTCGGTAGTCAACCACCAAGGTCCACATCATATCTGGTGCCCTGAGGCTTGAGGCAGTGACACCTGTAGAACGACTTCTAATAACTCGACTTACTAAACTTCTAATCCAACGCATTACAACAACATTGTCTTTTTTACTGAGCACCGTAAAAGTTACCGCCAATAATAGATAATGCTTATGAGTTCTAAATGGATCATTTCACCTTATTATTATTTTATTATTAAAGACAAAGTAAATGCTTATGGCATTATTGGCGGCGATATCCTCGATGGTTTTGTCGCCGAGTGACAGAGTTTTCAATTTGCAGCCCATGCGTCTCTTGTCGTAGTTACCCTAACGCAACCCGGTAATCCCACCGAGTAAAGTGGACGTACAGTTTTACTGTAGTAGTGTATTGTTACAACTATACACAACCATTAATATCTACAGTGACCTTATTGCATCAACTAAGCGTGCTGAGTATTTCAGTACGCTAGGACAGCGGTTCCCAACCTATAGGTGGCGACCCACTGGTGGGTCGCGGCGTGCGTTTAGGTGGGTCACCGAACTATCGAGGTTTTTTGCCACAAAAATATTTCTTTTAATTCACCTATTTAAAAAATATAACACGATATTTTACAAGTGCAATAATCATGAAATCCTTAATTTTCTTCTGGATGAATGTACGAGCAGAGTATTCAGAAATCTCTAAACTAGCTGTGAAGTTCTTGATGCCGTTCAACACGACATACTTGTGTGAACGAGCTTTTTCTACTTTATCGTTTTTAAAAACAAAAATAGAAATAATCTATGTGTAATAAGTGACTTAAGGTTTAAATTAACCAGTGTTAACCCTGATATCGATACCTTAATCACTAAACACCAGGGCCAGAAATCTCACTGATTGTAAAGCTGTGTTTTTATAATAACTGAACGTATTTGTGATTATCTTTGTAATAAAGCGGGAGGCGGCTGCACTAAGCATCACATCATCGAGTTGACGGCTGAAATTATAGGATTAGTTAAAACTCGATTTGCAAATTAAAATGCCACTGATCATATCTTGATGGAAAACACTTACAAATCTCATTTTAGTGGTTGACTTGTAAGTTTACCATTGTTTCTTCCTGCTCCCTGTCTTCCATATTTTCATAGATTGGGTGCAGTAAAACGCAATGATAAACCTATCAATCAACCACTAAAATTCGGGTCTGCAGGTGGTTTCACCAAAATTCGACTTGGCAGACCAGTAACATTTTAATATGCTGATCAAGTTACTTCTAATCGTGGAATTTCAGCAGCCAACTTGATGAGGTGATGGTATGTGTGGTTTTTTTTTTTTTTTTTTTTTTTTTTTTTTTGTAACAGTTTAACGTCCCTTTTTAACAACGTGGTCTTTAGAGACGGGAAAGGATGGGGGCAAGGAATGGGAAGGAATTCGGCCATGGCCTTTTGAAGGAAGCATCCCGGCATTCACCTGGAGTGATTTGGGGAAACCATGGAAAACCCAAATCTGGATGCCCGGACGGGGATTCGAACCGCCGTTCTCCCCAATGCGAGGCCAGAACGCTATCCGTTACACCACCACGCTCGGTGATGATGGTATGTGCAACCGCCTCCCGGTCTATAATGTGTTTGTTGTTTCATGTACTATAAATACTTGTTTTTGTTGACAGTATATCCATTGTATGAAAATTTGCCTTTTCGTAGGTTACGATGGTCTATAGCTTATCGATGTCATACAACAGTTCCCATTCTGATATTAGATAGACTCTCATATTAGGTGGGTCGCGATTTTTTTTTTTTTTTTCGTTAAAAGTGGGTCGTGTACTAATAAAGGTTGGGAACCGCTGCCCTAGGACATAATTTTTATTGCGCTTTATGCTCTATTGAAACGTAATAATACAAGGTGATTCAGGAGGAATGGTATATTGAGTCGGTAGCTATGCAAATATTTAATTGAAATTATGTGCTGAGTGTCTGCGTAACAGTCTGAAATTGTATGAAGATATTAAAAAATGTTGTATTCGTCTTCTCGAAAAGATGACGAAACGCGTGCAAGAAAAGACTCTTGACTGCAATGCTGCATCATTCCAGCAGAGGAAGTTACTCGTTTAGAAAGGCCTCCATATGAGTCAAATTAAAATACAGGGTGATTCACGAGGAATGGTAAATATTGAAGAAGATGGTAGTATGAATAATATTGAGTAAAAAAGTTCATGTAAACATGTGTTCGATCCTTATTCGATTTGGAGATACAGGTGCTAGAACGTTATGCATGAAATAAACCTCAGAAAATTATCAAGAGCACAAGTACTTTATTCATACAAAAACACAAAGTTTAAACTGAAGGTTCCCAAGCCTCGTTACGTAGCAACTACAGTCTTTTCTTTCTGAGATGCGCACGCATCGGGACTGTGTGTGTCGACTTCAAGCATCAACAAAGTGCTTCAATTTGTGTATTAAAGTCGATGGTGGGACTGTCGAACTATTAAATCAAACTATCGAAAATATGCGTGTGTATTTAAATGAATAAACTAGTTCAATAAGTTATTTGTGTGCTTTTGATCATTTCCTGAGGTTTTTATGCATAACATTCCAGCACATGTATGTCGAAACTGAATGGAAATCGGACACATATAAATTAACTTTTTTATTCAATATTATTCATACAACCATTCCCCATGAATAACGCTGTATTTTAATTTGGCTCTATGGAGGTCTTCCTAAATGAGTAACCTTCTCTCGGAATGATGCAGCATTGCAGTCAAGAGTCTTTTTTGCACGAATATTGTCAACTTTTCGAGAAAATGAATGCATTTCAGAATTTCTTCCTACAATTTCCGACTGTTACGCAGACATTTAGCACAGAATTTCGATTAAATTTTTCCGTAGGTGCCTACTAAATACATATAATAATTCATTTTCTTTAAAATTATATATTTTATAAACAATAATAAAAACCAAAAATAATTATTGTAATAAAATTGTCAACAAGTATAATAAAATGAATCATTTTTGCTCCCTACTTAGCTGTAACAAATTTATTTCACCGTCTTGGACACACATGCTCTTCCACACACCCACAGGGATTTTCCATGGATTTGAGTTCTTTAAGATTATTTGGAATAACATTACGTTTCATACTTACGAAGTTAGCCAGATTTTGTCTTTCATTTCTGTATTTTAGTTTTATAGCGGATAGGATTAATTAATGAAAACTGAATCACCATATTTGTGGCTTAACAGGTTTATGTAATTTTTATTTTGAAGACAACGCACGAAAATGTACGATGCAGAGGTATAAATGATTTTTAAACGTTTAACGTGCAATGTTCTCACCATTTTTCGAGTAACGAACTACCCACAGTGTTGACGATGAAAAGGGTACTGTTATCTCCAACTACACAAATACCCAATTTTCTCGCAGGTGTGATTATCAATTAACTTAATATATTGAAAGAGTTTACCACTACCGGTATAAGTATTAGGTATTTAAATGTAATTATGATTATGCTCCTGTATCCTGGATAATTTGTGTAGCTGTTTTGAGTTTGCTTCATATGATATATACTAGCCAAAAAGCCCGTCAAAAATGACGGGTTTAACGGGACTGTTCTAGCAATTGATTTATTTTTGGTTGTTAACCTAAATAGAAATTTTATAAAATAAAGCTCACTATGCTGTAATTTCTCGTCCCTTGTGATGTAGCAAGCCTAACTACAATCTTCGCCAATATAGCCGGTAGAAAATCAAAGCTTCATTCACACGCGAATTTATACATTCCCTGAATCGCATGTCAATGTCATCATGCATCTATACTAATCATGCATCATGCGATACAAACTTGATACAAAATCTTCACAGTTTCTTACAACTTTCTTATTGTCTATGATGAAGATCGATGTTTTAACGCCTGGCACAGCTTACATTCGGCTGAAATAATGACCCCAGTGAAAACGAAGGATGCTAAAAATAAATCTTAACTTCTTACGTCATGTAATATTAGTTTCAATTGTGGTTTAGGTTGCATAGATCGCGAACAATTTGGAACTTCTTTCATTCAAACCAAGTAATCATATCACTAAAAAAAGCAACTAATAATCAATACGACAATTTAAACAAAATCATACTTTTCTTTCAGTATTGTAGCAATTCCTTTCTTAGCAATTGTTGAAATAAATTGAATTGTTATAAAATAAATGCAATTCCTATTGCCTGGCGCTTTGACAAAAGGTTTCGGTTGCTATCCTGGTCCAGGTTGCATTTTAAAACTAACCACATACGGGAGTACATACTTTATTGCTTTACGGGCTATGCCGCGTCGTTTATTTGCTTACCTTAGCTTTCGGCTGCTATACTACATCGTGATTCATGATATCAAAACGTGACATAGTGCTTATGAAACCTGCTTAAATAACTGATAATAGCTAAATTCAACATGCTATTGCTGTGATAAGGTTCTTTATTTATTTTTGTCCAGGCTGGATTTCAACCTAACCACAATCTCGGGTAATACTGCCGCTACAAAATGAAAGCTTTAATCGCATGCGCATTGATGGTGATGTCATGTATCGCGACATAAGTATAAAATAAGTTGTTGTAAGAAGTGAATCATACAACGCAGGAATATATTTATATCCTATCAAGAAACGTTGCCAGCGTTTTTACAGTTGTTGCTGTACAGATGCTATCTTTGACGTGAATATTTGAATTGGCGGTTTTGTGTTGTGTTAATTCGTAATTTTCATGTTGCTTCACGTCTAAGGTAAGCTGCCTTTTGCTTTCATGTACACTTTTTCTTAAAATGTATGTGGTAAATTTCAAACGAATAGCACAATTCTTTGGGCCTAGTTTTTATTTTGCCATAGCCAATAATATCACAAAACGAACGTGTGCAACAGTTTTCCGACAAAAACGACAATTCATGGATGAGATACATTACGCAACAACATAAATTTCATCAAAAACATTCAACAAAAAAGAAAGGTAATAAACCAAAAATCTGCAACGTGATTCAGACCGACATTACAACGTTCGAATAGCTGTCATAGTTACACATTGCGGAAGTACGTAATAGCCTCAGTAATATTACTCAGTGAAATCAAAGAAGATTAAAATAAATCTGATAAACTTACATTATTAATTGTAGTGTAGGCTGCACAATTCGAGATGAGTGGGCAACTATTTCGGTTCAAACGAATTAATAATTTCAATAATAGGGTACAGTTTAAATTATTTTGAAAAAAAGCTAAATTATTCATGCCCTCTGCCGTAGCTTCAAATGCCAGTTGTAATTCTGATCCATCTTAAGTAATACTTTAACCAAATTTTTCTCAGCATTGATGCTCGAAATACAAAGCTTTTATCTTACAATATCTATGAACAAAGAATTTAAGGAATACTTCAATATATTAAAAGAATATTACGTAAATATAAGCATCTAATGATTGATATATCGATTTTAACGCAATATATACTTTTATTTCAGTGTTCTGTGAGTTAATTTATTCACTGTTGCTTGGAAATTATATTAAATAACGCGCACTCCCACAAATAATATCGTAAAGCGTGACGTCGTATCGCAACGTCATAGCTTGACGTCACAGCGTGACATGACGTAGGTGCGACACGCTACATCTTGTCTATTATACTAATAGATTGATATTATGAAATGTTATTTCTATGCAGGATAAATTAAATTCGTACAAATAACGGAAAGATCATAGAATTACTTCCTAGGCACTTGATGCTTCTTAGGTAGATTAGTTAAACTTTAGCTTTTTCTAATCGTAAAAAAACTGTAACTATTTTAACATTTTCTAATGGAAAAAAATCGGCAATTTCTAATTTAATTTTAACTAATTATCTACCATGATTCGTGGTCGAGTCCAACGGGATTGGTCTCTGACAATTAAATTCCGTTTCAAATTTGAATGCATCTTTTCACTTTATCGCTGACTGTACATGTCTAATATGCTGGTTCATCCATCTTTGAGAGACCAACATCTAGCGTTTTGTTGATTTCGACTCTTTATTTTTCTTAGCTGTACTGTTCGTTCTAACATCGCTGCTAATATAAGCTTGAAATTACTCTAGCTTGGAAACTGAAATGAATGCTGGAATTCTTATTTGCATCCGAAATTTGTAACACTGTATAGTCCCCAGGTACGTGCTGTGAAAATAATTTACGCCCATAAATGTCTCTGTTATTCAAAGCAGTTAGCCACACGTTCTGTATAATTTTGAGAACTTCAAATCCTGTCGCAATGAGTTGGGCGCCTTGATAAAAGGTTTAACATGACTTTGCTTAAATACACAGAATACTGGTACGGCACCAGTTTCCGACCATACAACAAATAGAATAACACGAAACATATAGGAAAATGCTTACACGGTTCACTGACATGAAATAAACTTACTGACCTTTGTTTGTAGAATGTTTCTTTAACTAAGCTGTCACGTCAAATCATCACAAGGTCACTAGAGCCAGGATGGCGTTATGGACAAGGCTTTATTGATGAAGTCGAAGATCGGCTTCTATTTTTACTTTACGGTTTTACGCGTCGATGGGTTAGGATTAGGGTCAAGAAACGGGAAAGAATTTGGCCCTGGCCTTTTTGAAGGAACTATCCCGGCATTCAGCTGGAATGATTTCGGGAAATTATGGAAAACGGAAATCTGGATAGCTGGACCGGGCATCCATGTTATCTATCAATTTGACGCGCTCTCCCGGTGATAAGCTCCAGAACATTTTACACAATTGGTAGCCTACATCAGTAAAACCTCCGTTCTTTCGTAGTCATTTTTGGTTGTGCAGATACACTTACGTTTGAGCATTGTCTCATCTGTAGCACTAAAGCGCAAATGAATCCGTATTTTTTGTTGAAAGGACGTATGTGACCAAACTTTCGAAAAGCTAAGAAAAAACCAATTCAAAAACCTTATTATAAATTTCTGTTTAGCTTTATATGATAATTTTACTCGAAATATGTAACCTTAACATGTCTCACTGTGCCTTTTCGAAAGAAACTGATAGCTTTATCCTCAAGGAACAAATACCGCCAGAAAAGCCAAATGTGAAAAAATGTCGATAACGCCCTTTCAAAAACTACAGATTCAAATATAGTTCATACAGGACGATGAGCGATACTTGAAAAGGACTTAGGTGTTTAAGTGGGCGGAAATCGTTGTTGTTTTGAGTAGTCATCACAGTTAAATAGTCTTTCTTCTTTTGAATGTTTTCTTGCCTTTTACTGATATTTATCCGTGATCTATTTCGCAAAATTAAATAAACACTAATGTATGTACTTTCAATGTTTATTCTTTCTCTATATGCACTTCTTTCCTTTTATTTGGTAATCAACGTAACCGATAGCAGTCGTGTTTAGATGAAATATTAGCTACGAACTTAGCATCCGAAGTGATTGAAGATTCCCTTAAATTGATTATCAACTTTTCTTTATTTTGTTTGACTACTGAATATTTACATTAAAATTTCAATAATATTTTAAGATGGAATCAACTGCATCTAATAGGCTCTGAACCTATGTGGACGTATATATTCTGGTCCGCACTCGCCAATGATGAAACGAAAAAGAAGACCTGCTTCAGCAATTTGGCCCTATTTATTCTTCTGGTCCCTATCCGTTCCGGATGTCGGCAACCATCTTTGGTGTCTCGTCTCTGCTGGTTGATGCTCGGATTAGCTCCGTGGTTGTCTTGGAGGTCCATGATCCCAGATTGTTTAGCCAGGAAGTTCTCCTACCAGCGCTTCTCTTTCCTGGTATTTTCCCTTGGAGAACAGACTGCAGGATATCATTACGGCTACTGTTCCTCATGATGTAGCCAAGGTACTGCAGCTTCCGTGTTATATGGTGGTCAATATTTCCATATTCTTTTTTCATTTTACGGAGCACTTCAGCATTTGTGGTTTGGTCTTTCCATGGTATTCTCAAAATTCTTCGATACAGCCACATTTCAAAAGTTTCTAACCTTTTACTGATAGTTTCCGTTAATGTCCACGTTTCAATGCCATTGTGGCTGACCCTATATGTATATATATAGGATTTGTGCTATGCCTATTGGATGGGTGTGCCAGGATGACTGTTAACCTACGATGCCCTATGACTTGCGCCGACTTTCTTCGTATCTTCTGCTCTTGACTTCTTTTCTCTTGAGCCTATCCTCTTCTTCTCTTGCACTGGCAAAAAAAACATGAGCATCGAGGGTAACATGTAATTAGGAGAGGGAGCGGGCAGCTACGAGCTACTTGAAATAAAACAATGTCTCTGGTAACCCCATTTAATTGCACTGGACCATAAATCAACTACAGCCGATGTTGTACAAATTCAGAGGTATCCCGTAACCCGTAATACTGACCCTAGGGATGAAACTTAGCCCTACAGTACACAACTAACAGAGAATTGTGAGGTTGGTGCAGCCAATATCTATCTCCGAGGCCTAGATGTTATCTTGTAGATCTTCAGTCAAGAAGTGAGATTGATCAATGTATTCTAGCTTGCTCAGCACTGCACTTGTAGTTTGCAACCTGAACTGTCGATCGGCAGAAAGTCGAACAACAGGACGTGCTTACTCGACGTCTGGCTGCAGTGAAACTTCGAAAACTTACATGATTTCGGTATTAAAATGTTATAATAAATGACGTCCAGTCACACCATACAGGAGGACAGAGAACACATAGCAGCACAGGAGTCTCATCTTCGTGGTAATCGATAAATTACGACTTTTAAAAAGATTATTTATTTTATTGAAAGTGGCTCTGGCTTAATTAATACGTGGCTTCACTTCATCAGATGGATCCCATTGGCTACCTACTGCAGAGGTAAGATACGTATACCTTGATACACATTCAATGGTCTTCTGGTTGATCATAATATAGCATTGGGAATTGTTGTTTTAGCCAATGACCATTACTTTTGTCTTATTTACAGTATATTAATATCAAGTCCTAATTCATGGGAACTTTCCTGAGTGTCTGCAGAAATGATCGTGTAATCCGCTTAGCGTATGTTGTTTATCCAGTTTCCATTAAACAGCAATCCCATCTCCACATCACTCACTACCCCACTAAAAATAAACTCTGAATAGACGTTAAACAGTAAAGGGAACAGTATACAACCTTGTCTTACACCACAAAGAATTTTTACTTCATCAGTATTTTTAAACTTCAGTCTCACATAAGCAGACTGTTTCCAATACAGATTAGGAGTAATTCTCAAGTATTTGTCATTCAAGCCAATGCCTTTTAAAATTTCTATCATTATTTATAACTTCTATGAATCTGTCGTCGGGGTACCACGTGACTATCTAACTAGCCTATCACACACTATGCCAGTGGATATGAATGGCAAACTTTGCAAAACGATAACTTAATATGTTGGTACGAATATCCTCTACTATGTACACAGGGACGTGTAATCGAAATCCCATCCGATCATCCAGATTTCGGTTTTCTATGGCTTCCCGAAATCACTCCCGGCTAATACTGGGATGGTTCCTTCAAAAGGCAATAGCCGTATTCCTTTCCGTTCCATGTCCCCAATCTTCTGCCGTCTTTAATGACCTCGATTGGCTTTAAGCCATAAGCAAAATACTAATAATAACATTGGACCATTCAAGAAATTATCTAGACCATTAGTTCTCAACCTATGTACCGCATAGATGTTGCAAATGATCCGCAGGCGGAATATCAAAAATTTAATTCTAACTGAATTAAAGATATCAAAACAAAAGTAAATTATTAAAACTGTGTCTCATGGATCATGTAAAAGCATTCTGTTAATCGGCAAGCTCTCTGGAGTATCTTAGCCTTAATAGGAGTCCTGACAAATATTTCTGAATAATTACGTTACTACACGATAGCATGAATGCCACTGTTTTTACCAAAAGTGGACAAGGAAAGCCCTTCGAAATCACTGCAGATGTGAAACAGGAATGTGTTCTGGCTCCTATCCTATTTGCTATATTTGTTTGAACTCTTCCTTACCTTATTAGTGACAAAATACCATCAGGTGTGGATATTATATATAGAACGCACAGGAAACTATTTATCTTAACAGACTATAAGTCAAGTCCAAAGTAACCTCGAGTCGTTGAACTTCAATATGCAGATGACACTGTGGTTATCGCTACCTCAGAGGAGGAATTACAAATTATTTTAAAGTTATTTACAGAAGCTTTGGTCTAGAGCTTAATGCTACCAAGACGCAAATCATCTACCATTGAACACCATATTCCAACATAGTGGCTTCTCCCATTATAGTAAAAGAAGAATCTCTACAGGAAGTGGAACATTTTCATTACTTCGGTAGCCATATCTCAACAAAGGCAAATGTTGATGCAGTAATTCAGTATCGAATAAGATGTGCTAGTGCAGCTTACGGCTGTCTCTTTAAAAGAGTGTTTGACAATCATGACAACTGTGCTCAGACAAAAATCCACGTTTACAGTACCATTATAATACCAACTCTACGGATGTGAGAGTTGGACTACCTACAGAAGACACTTAAAATGTGTGGAGAAGTATCACCAACGCTTTCTGATCAGAATAAATAAGATAAAATGGCAAGACCGTCGAACAAGTGTCAGTATACTAGAAGAAGAAAATACCACAAGCATTGAAGCAATAGTAATTAAGCACCAACTTCGATGGGTTGGCCATGTCATCCGAATGTCGAACAGTCGCCTCCCAAAACAAATAATGTATTCGCAACTAAAGAACGGCCAGTGAAATAGAGGAGGACAAATGAAGCGATACGGCATTGGGATTAAAGCCAATATTAAGAAATGTCTGATAAATACAATAAGTTTGGAGGATGAAGCGTGTAATCGATCTGCAAGGCGACAAATGGTTGAGGAGGGACCACAGCAATATGAAGAACAACGGTGACAACTAGAATCCGCCAAAAGAAATCGAAGGAAGGAACAGGAGATGATGAGAAGAAACATTCCGCCACGATCTCGTGCTGATGTGTGCCATCATTGTAGAAGACCCTGCTATTCAAGAATTGGACTTTTGAGCCACTTAAAGACTCATAGAAAATAAATTGACATTGTATACTCTTTAGTTAGCGAAGTCAGATAAATGTTTAATACTAACACCGTCTATTATTTCTTTTAAGCAAGCATCTGAATTTAACTTTATACTTTTTTTTACTTATGGCTTTACGCCTCGTCGACGTCGAGATCATTAGAGCCGGAATGGGACTGGGGACAAGGAACTGGAAGGAATTCGGCCATGGCCATTTTGAAGGAAGCATCCCGGCATTCGCCTGGAGTGATTTGGGAAAACCCAAATATAGATGCCAGGACGGGATTCGAAGCGCCGTCTTTCCGAATGCGAGGCCAGAGCGTTAATGTATACGTTGCCTAATAAATAAAGGTAAATGCTCTTTGGTGGTGTGGTGTAAGCATGAGAGTTAATTTTTTTCTATCCGTCAATCTTTGTTAGACTGCAAACGATTTAGCGGGGCACATCAGGATTTTATTTGGCGTAAAGAGAAGTAAAATGCTTCTTGTTCCCATATCGTTCAAGCTATGTTGGCCAATTCTCATGATGTATAGTTCTTAGGACCCCAGTCTGAGCCAATATCGGACAGTAACAGGTGAACTTCTTCCTAAAGAGGCATCTCTGAAATGTTTCGCGAATCTAGGACCACTGGCAGAAGTCTATGCAATCTAACGGAAATTTGTATTTCAGTAATACAGGAAATATATGTATTTTGGTCTTTGTGAACATATGTTATAAGAGACAATCAGAAAATAAGCTGCACGTAGTCACAACACTTTTCGAGGACAGTACTTTTTCATGAATTTTGGTGGCAGCATTATTTGATGTTCGGCGTTAATATAGCAGCGGACTTGGGTGGCTAGAGATCGTAAAAGTCCCCGGTTCAAATCCTTGTCTTAGCGGGGATTTTCATAGGCCCTTAAGACAATCGCCGGCTCTGATACCGCTTGTACCGGCCATCCTGATCTGGGTTTTCCATGGTTTCCCCAGATCGCTCCAGGCGAATGCTGGGATGGTTCCTCACAATAGCCCAAGGGTGCCTCCTGCCATATCCCGTATATCCCTTCCAAACTATTACCTTTCCGGATAGGTGCAATGCACCCTCCTCCACACACTTTTAGTGAATCGCGGAGTAATAGTAATAATAATAGTTGTTCGTCAGAACTCTTCCGTGGTTTAGATTCCTCATTAAACCGGATAAGTTTAGAAAAGGACGAAAGGACCTGCCACCCTACCACCGATATCAAGCTAAGTATTCCTCCTTCCGGAGGATCCAACCAAATTTTGGGTTGGATTCCAAGTACAGCTTTTTTAGTTAATATAGCGATAGCAAAATCTAAGGACGTTATCATTTATGAACTCTTATTAGTTTGTAATTATGACAGCTACTATACCGAGCATGGTGGGCGAACGTTGGGAGGACGCTGGTTCGAATCCCCGTCCAGGCATCCAGATTTGGGTATTCCATGGTTTCCCCAAATCACCCCCGGCGAATGCCGGGCTGCTTCCTTCAAAAGGCCATGGCCTAATTCCTTCCCATTCCTTGTCCCCAATCCCATCCCACCTCTAACGACCTCGACGTCAACGAGGCGTTAAGCCATAAGTAAAAAACACAGCTGCTACATTTGAACTTCGTGCTTTGATCCGATTTCTATAATTGAAAAAAGTGTTCTTTCCTGTAAATTCAGACAAATATGAAGATGGTGAAATGACATTTCGGGGAAAGCCGTCGGAATGTTGTACGAAATGTTTAAGAACTTTGGCACCGACATCATAGATAAGTAACCTGTGATAACACCAAGGTCAATGACAAAATATAACGTCGTTAAGAATTAATTTAATCAAATAGGCGAATAATAACTGAAGTAGCCTCCTAGAATGTGGGTAATTTTTTGGCAGTGTTCTACAAATTATTATTCAACATCTGCGTATTGAAAAGTTTGTGCCTGATAGTTGCTTTGATTACTGACATATGAACGCAAAACCCTCTAAAATAAAGTGTTTTTACATCTTTTAGAGAATAAAGGAAATTCATTTTGGATAAGAGTTTATTATTACCAACCAAAATCAGAGTGCTCATATATGTGGAGATACACGTTTTTTATGCGTGCGTAAGAACGCAAAGGTCATGTATCTCCGGTGCAATTTACTCTTATTTTTGATAAAAAAAAGCCTTTTGCATTCAGAATTTATGCCTAATGGCACAACAACAAACGGAGCTGCGTCTAATGAAATCCTCAAGTGATCTAGGAATACAATTAAGGTCAAACGACCTCTGTAGTTGACAAAAAATGTGCTTCTACAAGACAATGACACAACATTCGGTAATTGTCACCAAGGACGTCATCAGCAAATTCAAGTGCGCCAGCATCACCCCTTCACAGTTGATCAGCGTGATTTTCGTGTGTTTGGGGACACGAAAAATAACCTGGTCATTCAGGGCTACTGTTCTGATGAAAAAATGAGTTCGGCCGCTTTTTCCTGGTGCTTTCAAGCAGGATGGATATCTTTCGAAGCAGACGCTTGTAAACTTGTACAGAGGTATTAAATGTTAAAAAACTTGTTGGTAGAGTATGTAGAAAAATAGTTTTGTATTTGGTTTTCAACAAAAGTATATATTTTCAAACTCGTTAAACTTTTTTTACTTATGACCATGCGAACTTACTTTTCGATTGCTCCTCGTATGATAAGCTCTGGCCTCGCATTCGAATTCCCGTCCGGGCATCCAGATTTGGGTTTTCCATGGTTTCCCCAAAAATGCCGGGATGCTTCCTTCAAAAAAGCCATGGGTGAAATCCTTCCCGTTTCTTGTCCCCAGTCCCATCCCGCCTCTAATGACCTCGACGTCGACGAGGCGTAAAGCCATAAGTAAAAAAAAAAAAATAAGTTCGTATGGTAATATTCTTCAATGATTCAAGATTTTAGAGGTGGGAGAGAAGAGAGGCAATAATTGTTAAGGAATTCGGCAATAGTCCTTTGAAGAATTACCTGAAGTGATTTAGGGAAACCATCGAAAACCGAAATATGGATGGTCGGATGAGAGGATTTAAACCCTCGTCATCCCTAATGTCAGGTCTGCGAATTACCGCTCAGCCTCCGAGCTTGGTCTGAAGGTTTCATTCTCGGTGATGAGAATAGTCTATGACCAGTGCATTCTTCCTGTGCTGGCATACGGCTGCGAGACCTGGACTCTAAGTGAATTCACAAAAAGTAAACTAAGGACTGCCCAACTCTACGGATGTGAGGCTTGGACTACCTACAGAAGACACCTAACTAGAAAAGACAAGAAAAGAGCAACAGACATTAGGTCAGTTACAAAGGTCACAGACATCTTAGAGAAGACAACATCCCTGAAGTGGCAATGGACCAGCCATATTGCATGAAGAAAAGACAAGAGGTGGACAAAAACGGTGTTAGAATGGAGCCCAAGAGATCACCCCAGAGCTAGAGGAAGACCACCAGACCGATGGGACAAGGATATAAGCAGGGTTGTCGAAGTTAACTGGCAGAGGATCGCTCAAGGTCGTGCGACTTGGAGAAGGCTGCTCAAGTTATTTCTGAAAAAATCATGAGGCCACATCAGAAAATGATTGAACTGGCTGATAATAATAGCGATGACGTAATAGGTGGTTATAACTCTTAGAATAAATATTGTATCCACGAATAAGCTCAGTTGCTAAGTTACATAGTTAACACTTTTTACATTTAAAAACTATTCTAAATAAGTTACAAAATTCTGATACTTTTGTTGTTTGGTAGCGTCTGATGTAGTACTATCACTTTGCAGAAGAACAGTAAATTCATCAAAAAGTTATTTAGGTGATTATGATTAAATTTTTTCTGCGCATGTTGATAAATCCACAATGATCAGATATAACTGCGCACGTTATTCATCTTAAATGTTTTTCTTTTAACAAATCTAAGTTTGTTTGAGCGGTCTGGGAGCTCAGTGGTTAAGGCGCTTGTTATCAAAAGTTCGCTCCTTCGGTCCCGGGTTCAAATCTTGGTGGGTGCAGGAATATTTGAGAGTTGTCTTTGATTACAGGAGTGAGGCCAGTTCGTTCCGAGGTTCGGATTCCACGTTCAACTCTAGGTCCTAGAGGAAAGGAACTGGCCGTTCGTCTTCTGACACAGTGGCTTAGTATGCCTCCTTCGGGAGGATCCAACCAACCTTCGGGTTATGGACTAAGTTACTTTTTAAGTTTGGTTATAACAAAAATTGATAGTATAATTGGGACTTACATGTTTAATTTTGATCAAACAAATTAGTTAGGATTCGTGTAATTATCTGCTAGGGCGCTAAGTACATCTTCAATGAAGCAAACAAAATTAAACGTATAATCAGTTATGATGATGAAGGATAGTTAGTGGAAGATCAATTATAAATAAAAAGGCACAGGTATGCGTTGGTAAGTACAAGTTAAGTATAGGAAACCAGGTGTTATTTAATCTATCAGACAAACAAGTTGCAGCTAAAACTTATGATTCCCCACGACCTGAAGATAGCTCGTCTTTATATCAAAATACGATTAGTATTTCCATTTCCAAGAATGCAGGGAGGCAATTTAATATCAATGATCATCAAAAGGTCAGACGATAATAGAATACTATTAGGAAAAAACTTCACAAACCTGATCAACAAGTTTGGGAAAGATACGACTGTCAGATATTTCAGTTTCGTTGCAATAATCTGTGAATCTGTAAGACTCGGTTAGTGGACAGATTCACTACAATTTGCTAAATCCATTAATTTCGTATTTATCTCATTATTTCTTCAGCCTGCGAGAAATTTATAATGGCAGATTTATCGACTATGGAGGCACGGGCTATTAGAAACCATCAGATTTATCGGTAAAGATGATAAGAATTTTGTTTGCTTCACTGGTGCATTGCGTGAATGCTCGCTAAGAGGTATTCACGAAGTTTGGTATCCATTTTTATAAGGTCAACAAGACAGTCTAAGGCTGCGCATTTATAACAGTTATCATCAAATACGTTATTGTCATGGACAAAAAATGTCGACACTAGTTATTTGATTGTATGATTGAAATTTGATGTTAGTCAACGAGTTTAATGGTAGTTGATAGTTAGTAAGAGACAAAGTTACTTAAAATTTGTGATAATATGAGTATTACAATTCAGAAATGTCAAAAAACTCCGTATGTCGACACTATACTCGTCATTGAACTCGTGGATAAGCGATTAATGGGAGAACGCAGGTTCGATTCCCAGTCTGCCAATCCAAATTCCAGTTTTACGATGCCTCAAAATGTATCATTTTTTACGATTTTCCGTAGACTTTTTTTAGGTAAGTATAATAAAATTTAACCATCGTAAATATTTGCTGGAGATATAGGCTGAATTGACGCCAATAATGATGGATTTCATAATTAAAGTATAAACAATGCTGTGCTTTAATATAGCGTCTATCGAAAAATTTATGCAAACTCTATAACTGCACGGTAAGGATTATATAATTGTGAAATCAGATATTTATAAGCTTTCCGAAATTTACAGAAAAACATATTCGGATAGTTTTATTTGTTTAGTATAATTAATCTAATCTCTTTCTAAAAACAGCGTGTTGCGTTGGAATCGTCCTTCGAATAAATGATATTTAGTTAAGTAGCTCAATTCTTTTGATCATTTATAGCACTCATACGAAACTTATAACTAGTCCTCTCACTATTTACTGATACGTGGATGGAAGCAGCGTCGTAAATAATAGTTTGCATGTCCGTTTTGTACCAAAAATAGTTTCCTTAGTATGTAGGACTAATATAAAGAAGAAAATAATTCTTTTTATTAAGAGAGAGATTTTCCTCACTACAGAGGTTTTACTCCAACATACCAATGAAAACTAACAACGTAGAATTTGACTTCATCTTCTGAAAATATTTCTCCAGATACTTCGATCTTGTGTTTCTTCCTCTTCTGCACCAAATATTCTCATTGCTGTTTGTACACTTTGGAGCCAGGTAAACACGAGACGTCCTCTTTTCCTCCTTCCTTTGACTCCCCATTCCTGAACAAGTTTTGGTAACCTAGTGTCTTCCATCCTTCTTACATGGCCTTACCATTCCAATTTTTTTCGTTCTATAACTTCATACATTTCTTCTTTCACTTCCAAAGCCTTACGAAGCAATTTATAAACAGACATGTAACTATTGCAGTAAGTGGCATTAAATATATTTTCATATTTGTGAAACGTACTTGAACCGAACATCAAAGATAAATTAAAAATAAAATATGTACTAACAACCGAAATTGTAGTCAAACTGGTAATCCGTCATTAGAAAATCTGGAGGCAAAGGCTACTAGTTGACAACAATAGCAGCCGGAAGAAATAAATTATAGATTATTGTTAGTTAGAAAGAATTCGTAAAATAGTTTTGACGAAAAATAATAATATTAAATTGTTAGAATTCAGACTAATCACTTGTTTCCTTGAAACTTCGTGTTCGAACTAAAAGTCATGAAGTAGTTTCGAAAGTAAATTGCATGCTTAATTTCTACTCAAACACTGGAAATTTATAATGTATATAAAAATAAAAGATGTGAATTTAAGAACAGTAAAAGAGAAATACCACAAATAACTATCACCGTCTTTACTTGCGTCTCGGGACAGAAATTGTCTACAAGAATTTCTGTTCGATCAAATAAGTGTGCATGTACTAAATCAGTTTGTAATTTTATCACTGCACATAAATTAAAACCACCCTCGCTATTGTCTGTAGTTGATCCATAGACCAAGGTCGTTATGGATAGAAGCAGTTGTGTTATTCAGTTCCATTACGGTTTAAAGAAATTGTAAAATAAATGCACGCCATGCGTTGATTCGCCTTTACGTAGAATCCGATATTTTACGTACTTCCATCCGAGACGTAATTACACCCGATGCATCACGTTTCCTGATTCTTACACGTTCGTTGGAACTACTAATCTAGTTTGATGACGTAAACTCATCAAACCGCACAGAATCGGCGCCAGCGCAGCAGGATACTCGTGCGACCGTATCTCACCGGAAATGCGCTTGTCGGCAGACGTCATTGCCATCGCAGACGAACATATGAGTCATATAACCGTAATCATAGCACATCCATTACTAGCCACTACTTTGGAAAATTTATTATGCCCTATCGACAGCTAACGCTTACATGGTACAAGGCACGTATCCAGCGACATCAAGGCACCATCAGATATGTGATACTGTAATCATCTAGTCATGTTCACTGTAGATAGTAACGTGAATTCCCAGGGCATTTGGAACTTCATTCGGTTCTGCAGTTGCTATACTTGATTGATCTGAGAAAGCGCTGAAGGTTAAGAATGCGGATTGATCGACACGTAAGGCGAAATTTCGAAGTAACATTATTATGCATTAGGCATAAAGTGAAGTACGAGAGATCTGGAATTTTTCTTTCATCTTTTTCTTTTGAGACATTTGGTCTAATCATTACGTGCGCATGGGAAGAATTTTAAACCCCATTATTCAGCGATGATCTCAAGATTGAGGTATGGCAGGATTGCCCACATGACAACGAATCCGACACCATGAACATATCCACCCGGCTTTCCTTCCAAGTCCTGTAGAGTGCAGAATCCACCTGGCTATTGTTTTGTGTGCCATATTGGCAAAAGACCATCGTTAATGAGTTATCCGATCTTTCCCAAAATCAATGTCACTCAGTAATCTATAATTTTAATCGGAATTCCAGGATCTTTAAGGGCATATGGAGATGAGAGGATTTGCACAAGAGAGAAATAGGTGGAGGACTGCTTGAAACCAATGTCCTGATAAACGAAAAAAGTTTATTTTTACTAAAAAATAGACTTTTGTATAAGCAGCTTTCATTATAAGTCAATATCTTTCGGCAAAAAGGTCTGTGTCAACGAAAGCGACGGCCGTATTATCTATGCACGTCATCACTCTTATTGTATGGAAAGCTCTAAATAAAACCTTAGAAGTAAATGCGGAGGTAGTGACTTTGGCTTTAAGCAAACACACACAAAATGAATTGTGGCAAGATTCAGCTTAAGTAAAAAGCTGTGCGGCAGAATAATTGCGTGTACAGAGTATAAAAGCAATTTAATCCATACGCAGAGGGTGTAAAATTCCTTGTGATCTATACTACGATATGTCTTGCACATACAACTCTTCACGATTCAGTCATGATTTGTCTCCCGTCTGGTGTTGTTGTCAGTAATCGCTTTGTTTCCCACATAATCTTTCCTGCAAGCAGGTGGTACAGTATCGTTGCATTATTCACAACCCTCGCATGTGTATTAATTGCTTTCAGCAATCCTTCAATTGGTAACCCGCATGAAATAACAGATACAAGGCTCGAAATTAAAAAGTAAAATACTGGATGTGCCAGAAATTGGAAACAAACGAGCCTTATCTTCCATTCACGAGTATAGGGGGAGATTGAGGAGGAATGGTAAATATTGAAGGAGGTGGTGCTACGAACAATAATCATGTAATAATTTCTATAATGTGTTTTTTTTTTCTCACAAGCCATTATCTTCCTTGATAACTAACCGAAATGTATGAACGAAGTATCATTTTAGATCTTACGGTCTCCACTTTATTCACGTCATATTTTAAGAAACGAATTTTTTGGAATTCAACCCTTAAAGGGAATAATGTCAATATTTCTAAAATGCAGTTTTTTGTACCACGAACTATTTATCTCCCTACAATTTTAACCGAAATCGATAAATGAAGCATCATTTTAAAGATTAAGATCTCCACTTTGGTGGCATCATATATTAAGAAAGGATTTTTTTCAGTATTTCTACTGCGCGTTTTTGTGTCACGAGCCATTTATCTCCCTTGACACCTAGCCGATATAAATGAGGAATCATTTTTAAGATTAAGATCTCCGCGGTGATCAAATTATATTTTAAGACCGGAATTTTTCGGAATTCCACCCTTACCGGGCAAAATTATGATTATTTCCAAGAATTTTTTTTGTCACAAGCTATTTATCTCCCTTGATATCTAATCGAAATAGAGAAATGGGCTAATATTAAGAGATTAAGGTTTCTTCTTTGGTCAAATCATATTTTCAGAAAAGAAGGGCAAAAGTATCAATATTTCTACAACTTATTTTTGTTTCACAAACCATTTGTTCCCTTTGAAATGTCACCGATATAGAAAAATTAGGAACAATTTTAAAGAATAAAGTCTCCGTCGTGGTCGTCTTATATTTTAAGAAAGGAATTTTTTGGAATTCGACTCTTAAAAAACAAAATTATCATTATTTAGATAACGTATTTTTATTTTATCAAGAGCTATTTATCCTCCTTTACATCTAACCGAAATCGAGAAATAATGTATTATTTTAGAGATTAAGAGCACCGCTTTGTTCAAATGATATTTTAAGATAGTCATTTTTCGGAATTCGATCCTAAAAGAACAAAAGTATCAATATTTCTACAACGCGTTTTTGTGTCACGAGCCATTTATGCTCCTTGATATCAAACCGATATTGATAAATGAGGTATTATTTTAAAGATTAAGGTCTCCGTTATGGTTACATCATATATTAAGAATGTAAATTTTCGGAAGTCGACCCTTATAGGGCAAAATTATCATTATTTTCATAACTTTTTTTTGTCATGAGTTTTTACTCCCCCTTGATATTTAACCCATATAGATAAATGAGGTATCATTTTAAAGATTAAGGTCTCCACTGTGGTCGCATCGCAATTTAAAAAAGGAATTTTTCAAAATTCGACCCTTAAAGGGCAAAATTATCATTATTTGCTAAACCAATTTTTTATCTTGAGCCATTTATCTTCCTTGATATCTAGCCGAAACAGAGTGAGCAATCATATTAAGGATTAAGGTTTGTGCTTTGGTCACATCATTTCTTTAGAACGAAAATTTTCGGAATTTGACCGCTAAAAGGCAAAAGTAATAACTGTGAAAGTCGCGCGTATGAGACAGTTCACAGCCTAGCCACTAGATAGCAGTAACACATATCACATAAACTGCTTCACTGGCGTCGACTTTTGTTACGCACCTATTACACTAAGCAAATAAACAATTGAAACAAATGAGGCGGTTCTTCTCTCATCCTATTAAAAAAAACCAACCTAACTATTCATTGCATTCGCGAATTCTTTGCACGGATCATCTAGGTAGTAAAAAAGTTCGTATAAACATGTTTCTGATTTTGGAATGTTATGCATATGCAGCACAAGCAGCAAGAGCATATACATTACAGAACCCGTAAACAAATACCTTCTCGGCATATTCAGCATTCGTAAAGATGTGCGGCTTCGTTTTCGTTAGGTTAGGTTATGTACTACAAGTAAACAGTTGTCTCAGCCTCCTAACATAGCAACTACGGACCGAGCGTGGTGAGTGAGCGGTTAACGCTCTGGCCTCGCATTCGGGAAGACACCGGTTCGATTCCCCATCCGGGCATCCAGATTTGGGTTTTTCATGGTTTTCCCAAATCACTCCAGGCGAATGCCGGGATGCTTCCTTCAAAAGGCCACGGACGAATTCCTTCCCGTTCCTTGTCCCCAGTCCCATCCCGCCTCTAATGACTAGACGTCAACGAGACGTAAGGTCACAAGTAAAAAAAAAAAAAAAAAAAAGGCATCTGTAGGGTTTTTTTTAAATTGATTTTTCAAGTAACTATCTGTAAACGATCCGTATTGTAACGAACGCGTCTTGTGACCGCTAGTTACATTAATAAACTATTGTTTATTATTTAAAATGTGGAATATTTTAGTGGGCATTTGGGCGTAGTGTACAAGTGTGGAGCGGCAGATCTGAGGAATGCCAGCAGGCCGGTTCCTCGAATTAGCGAGGGGAGTGTGTCCCTGAGAGGGGAGGATTTTGCTAGCCAGGTAGATAAACAGGGTGATTTGCGGAAATTTCTGTTTTCATGTGGCACGGAGGAACATTCGGTGACGGCCGGCAAGGACGATCGGTCGATGTGCACTGTCTGTGCGTTAATTGAACTGTGCTACCTGGAACGGGACATCAGCCACTTTGTTTGAGTGGATGTGCTCAGGCAAAGGATGTCCTGAGGAACTGTGCCACACTGTTACGTAGCAGAGCAGAAAACTTCATCCAGTGTGTGTGGCCGACATTAAAATTCGGTAATTATATATCGCCATATGTGCTAGCTACAAGTGCAAGTTCATAGCATTGCCCAGCTACGACCCTGCAGATAAAAACTTTCGTAGCCCGGAGCAAATATTTCTTTCAGAAGTGAACAGTCAAAATGTTGAATTTGTTTAATATTTAATTTTGTGTATCTTATATAAAATACCCTGGCGCCCGCAAAACGACAACTGATTAATTTTAACTAATTTTGTATATATGTCATGTGAGTAATTGAAATAAAACCATTTGTGATTTCTCATATAAAGTATTCATGCAAGTTCTACCTTTCATGATAATAATATTAATTATAATTTTAAATCAGGTAATGAGGTCAGAAGGTTACAGTATAAAGGATTCTTCGTCATAATAAGGAAGGGAATCTTATCCAAGCAACTATTTCTCTCACTAAAGTGAATTGTACAACCAGTATTCCGATCAATTTAAAGGTCGCAAGAACTTACATTAGCTCAAAACAAGGATAAACGAGCTGTCCGGCAGCATCAATAAAAGAATAATTCAAGAGTAGAAGAGTTTTCGGTGCAAGTACTTGGTCTAAATCATTTTAATACAACGATCGCTTTACTACTTATGTGAAGCAGATGTGAGACAAACTGCGTTTAGCACGCATCATCTGTTACAATTGGTGTCATAAGTGGGCTTAACCACTCACTGACACTACACCACTCAAAAAGAGATTCCAGACCGCTGTTTGACGAGGTATAAATACCAGTACCCCACACTCTTAAGAAAATAAAACAAAAACAGTTGAAACCGCTTTACTTCAATTAGACTAATCTAAAGTGTAATTTTATAAAACTTTTAATCCTGTATTCAATGTTATATGCTCAAATTTAAATTATGAAACCTTCTCCGTTTACGAGGAAGAGTACTGTGACAGAGAGACGTATATATAAAAAAATAGCCAGTGACAATAACAGGGATCCATATCCCGGCGAGTGTGGATCTCTAAAAAGTAAACTTTAGGGGGATTCCGTGCCAGTATGCACCAAACATGATATTGGGAAACCGTGTGAAATCACTGTCTAGATCAGGTGTGGCCAACATTTTTCTGGCCTGCGAGATTCATCACGCTTTTACAAAATATTTTTTATATTTCATTTTTAGTGTTATATATTTCTAATAATGTGCGTTTAGTATCATTATTACTATATTATCTATGTTTACATGCAAGTATAACAGTAAACACAATAATAACTCATGTTTCACCTCAAAAAAGTCTCTAGTGGGGACATATAATTTTATATGCGGCCCGCGGACTTATGAAGTACTTCCAAAGTGGCCCGCTAGATCATTTGAGTTGGCCACTCTTGGTCTAGATCAGTGTTTCCCAACTTTTTTTTGGTCATGTCCCACTTTTAACATTATTATTTTTTTTGCCCCCCATACATAATTTTTAATAAAAAAATTATTTGTTATTAAAGAAACTCATATAGGATGGTTTTTGAAAGAAAACACTTTAATATTGTCATAAAACAGAGTAAGTAAAATTAAAAAACATATAATGAAATACTAAAATTCAAATTCAAAAGATTTTTAATTAAGATTTATTATGGCAATTTAGTGTGATCCTTGCGCTTGATGTTTGTTACATAGAGATTTTATATTTGGCTCCAATTTAGTAAGCTTTAATCTCAAGTCTCCACGTTGTGTTATATCCAGTCTTTTTTTTATCAGTAAATCATTTACTGCACTAAATCCAGATTCGGCTAAATATGAAGATGGAAAAGGTAATAGAAGTTTTCTTGCACATTCTGTTGCATTTGGGTATTTGATTTTAGTTTCTTCACAAAGCCATGCCATTGCACCTTTTATATTAAATAAAGTTTTAACTGACTCGTCATTTTGCAATTCTGAAAGTTCTTCTTGATACTGAACATCTGATATATCTGACAAATCCACTAATGTTGGCTGCATCATCCATATTAGGAAATCAATTTGTTTTAAATCAGAAAATCTTTCTTTTAAATCATTGGATAGAATGTTCAAATGATTGACAATAATAAGTAAGGCTTTATCAGTAACTTCACATTTTTTTAGCCCGAGACAGGCGGCACATTATGCGGTGAATCCCAAAAAGGTCAAGCTGACGACTCAAATCATCATTCCTAACATCAAACGAAACTATACCTAATAATTATTTACAGCACTGTTTTATGAATTTGTTTTTCTGCTATATTTTGTACCTAGCATTGCATTTAAATAACCCGAAGAGAAAGCGGTAAAATCGTATCAAGTCAATTTCTAAATTGTCCCCCTAAAAAAACCAAATTGCCCCCCTGTGGGGCGTGGGCCCCACGTTGGGAAACACTGGTCTAGATGGTCGGGCCAGGAATCAAATTAAAGTCTTCCCAAACTGTAGGGGCAAATGTTATCACTGATGCAGGAGGATGGATAGTAAATTTTAAGTTGTGTAGAAATTACCTTTATATACAGTTGTCAATAACACTTTCTCTGTGCAATACTAATACCAATTAAAACACTATGCAAAATACTTTCGTAATAATTCCGAATTAACTGAACGATTACTCCAAGACATAGTATACATCTACAAATAATAGCGGAGGTCTGCCGCGTAAAACAGTTAACTTTACCTGCAGTGAAATCGAAAATTTAAAGAGGCATTTAGTGCGTTTATCCGTGGTAATGGAAAGGAATAAACCGCCGAAAAAAATGCTGAAAAATGATCAGAAACGATGAAGAAAAACAATAATAAAATTTATTAAATACGAATTTAGGCTAGAGTGACAAAATTGCCCCCGTGGTATGTTTTCCTAGCAATTATTTTAATTTTTTAAAACAACGTTGCTGGCGCTGTATTCTCCTCACTTATGTCATATTCCCATAGTAAGCTAAACTCGCCACTTAGCGAGTCGTTTAAGCAAGAAAGTTGAAAGTTAACTCTTTCGTCCTTGGCGGTCTGGCGCCACTGAACGAAGATACCCGTAATTTTGTAGCTGCGTATCCAGTTTGTACTGAAGCGATCGAGAGAATCACTCTTGTGGTTGGTTTTCTGCGTATGAGTCACTGGTTACTGAATTTTCTTGGTACATTACCGGCTCTTCTGGGAACCACCGGCCATCATAAGTAGAAATCCATCAATGCTTTATTTGTTTCCTTTGCCTGTTTGACTCTCCTCTGACCGCAATGTTAATATCAGCATCGGAGTGAATAATAAATAAGTCTCCAACATCAGAGGTAATTTGGTTATGTCACTTTCTTAGTACTGAGTCAAGGCGAGCCATCATTGTATTTTGGTAGTTTCGAAATATTGAAGGGCAGTGGTGGGCAAATATAGACCCAAGGGCCACATATGGCCTGCTATTAGTTTTTTTGTGGTCCGCCAAGACAGTCAGAAAAATTTGCATTGTTTGCAGCTGATTGTATTTGATAAATTGAATAAACTGTGTGTGTCACTGCAGGAGAAAGGGTTGTCTGCACATGAAATGTGGAAGGAGAACTAAGTCTATTGGCAAGCATGCAGTAAAACAGAAAGTGCTTGAAAGTGTTTTGGCTAAGATTAGGGATCATCTGCAGAGTATAGGCGACGGGTTCAAAATAAGATTTCAACTTTTAAAAAAATTGAGCATAAGTTCATCCCAATGAGGAGCTGCAGCTTGAACTTACTGACATGCAGTCAACTCACACTGTGAAACGAATGTTTAATGCTGTGGCATTAAGTGACTTTTACAAATCTTTGTCTCATGAAAAATTTCCATCTATAAAAAAATTTGATGGAAAAATGTTCTCCATATTTGGATTTTCTTATATTTGCAAACAAAGTTAATCTTGCTCGAAGATGAATAACATTAAATATAAATTCTTTTTGACAGACACTAACTTTCAAGCTATGATTGGAATCTCAACAACCAATATCACTCGTAATTTCAAAAAAAGAATTGTAGGAAAGTGTGGTAGGGCACATTTGTCTCATTATACTGATTTTAAAATTAAATGTGCTTGATATGTAATTCCATAATAAATAAATGAATGAAACAGCAACTGTTTTATTTAATTAATATTTATTGATTTTATGGTACAATTTATAACTTTTCTGAAATGCAAAGTTAATTAACGAATGCAATCATTTTAAAAGCTGACGCTCTTCGTTAACCTCCGCTTCCATAAAGTGTCCTCCGAGCCAAAACAATTGGCCACCCCTGTTCTAGAGGAAAAGACGATGTCGAAAGTATGCATACAACATGTTTCGTTGTTAAGGTTTATAAAATATATCGCTAATATAATTTGTTATTTTAGTAATATGGCCCAACCCACGAAAGTAATCCAAACAAATTCATAAGTGCCATCGTATCTTTGCTTTAGTTTATATTAAACCGTGGTCACTTTGTTATGTTTAATAGAAATAGATATGTAGTTTAAAAGAGAGCCTTTTTCTGTCAACGGGTTTAACTGCATTCAGAAATGATAACACATGTATATTTATATTATAAATGTGTGTTTTTTATTACCAAAATTTGTGGGAAATTAGTGTCTCGCTTACGTTCTATTAGTTTTTCCCAAATTCTCATGCAATTAAATGAAAAATATTGTGTTGTAGAATGGTAGTTGCGTTTCCCACGTCGGAAAGCAGATAGCGAGAATTTTTCAAAAAGTAAGGGTATGAATTTTATTCAGATTTTCATGGCAAATATTTTATGCGTTCTCCTAAACATCTGTTCCTTCTTGTCTTACAAGAAGACAGTTAATAAAGATTAGGAAAGTAGAAAAAAAAGAGATATTTGTTTGAATCATAATTTCAATTAGTATTATACAAAGGTAGTTTTGGGATTTCTATATTAGAAATTCCAATAGAAAGATAGAATACAAGGAAAGCGAGGAAATGCTGCAATATTGGGACTTGAATTTAGAAATATCAATATTTTTTTCCAAACTTTGTATAAATTAGTTTATATTAACCCACTTTCATTGTATTCTGTTACGTTGTTGATTTAAATCTTGTGCTACTTAAAAAAAAAAAGTCTTACTGGGCTGGCTACCACAGTTAAATATTTATAAGCTATTTTCGCTAATGACCTCGCTGTCGACGCGCCCTAAAGCAACAACAACAAATAAGCTATTTTGTACAATTTTAGATACTGTTGTTTATAATCGGACCATACTTCTAACGGATTTTTATTAACAACCGAGATCCTGAAGTAGACAGACAGGTTATCAGAAACGCTTTATTTAATCCTGTTTGATTTTCAGTTTCAGTGGTCTAGTTTGTGATAATCGGTCCAAAGACTGAAACCTTACAATGTTTTGTCAGAACTATCTAATACAGATTCTGTTCGCTTAGCTTCCAGTTCGATCTTCATTATGTCTTTGATCTTTTGAACAGCATTTGCACAAGCCATCGAATGTACAAAATGGAGTTTTTGAGCCATTGGTTCAATAAGATCGCAATAGGTAAAGACGAAACTTGTTCGATAGCATCTATCCGTTTGGCGATTTCTTTCAGGATGAGCTTATGTACTTCCATCAAACAGGGTTAATCAGTCATAATAGCTTTGAGTTTTGAAAGCATGCAGGGCACTAAAGACATTACTGCTGGTACAATATTTATCCCCAGATATTTCTATAGTTGTAGCTTCAACTCCAATTAACCGGTCGGCCATTATTTTGTTTACTTTTTATGAGCTCATAAAGCAGGCTAAGGCCAAACACTATACAGACAAGTCTGCGCGAATGTCGTATCATTGAGGAACACCCTACAGTGGCAGGAAATTTCAAGTAAATTGTTGGTTTTTGTTGTTTTATGCGAGAGAAAAAAATCTAATGTGATTTTGTAGGTACAACAATGATCTATAGCGATACAATTTACTGTTTTTTTGGTTTGCTTTAAAACTAATCTTATCGCATCGATAAAACGGGTGCGTTCTTACGCTTTCTCGAATAAAATACATTGATGCATCGTTAAACATCGAGAGTAGCGATGCGTCGAATTGATTCGATGCTTCAAATAGTAAAGATCGATATTTTCGATACATCGATGTTATCGAGCATCACTAAGTTCTTTGCCTTTTCCTTCTTAGTAAGTGTTACTGTTCATGTGGATGACTGTGATGAGTATGTTCAGTGTAGTGTGTAATAAATAAAATTTGAACGACGGGATTGTATGAAAATCGGTGTCAGGGCATTTGACCTACTCCTCTGAAAGTAGGTTTTATTTATGTTCAGGACATATCATTACAAGTTGAAACAAAACAAATAAAATTAATTAATTAATATTAAACTTATGGACTATAGAACACAATTAAACGGAATGTGACCAGAATCCTGATGGCCTTCTCATTTGCCCTTAAAAGGTCGTCGATAGTGCGGGTTTCAGGTAGATTCCTGCATACCAGAAGATGTGGGTTCCGAAGCTCACCATATTCACATAGTTAGTTTTCAGTAGTTTATCCCCATTTTTTTTGATATTAGATCTACATCGGGACACTTTAGTTCTTAATCTATTTAATGCTTTCCATATGGTATATGGTTGATTACACCCCGCGGCCGGTGCCTCTTTGATATTCCTCCAGTGCCCTTCAGGCAACGAATTTCGCCATAGTTGTACACGGCGTGCTCCAGGTGAAGATGTTATGGCAGTAGTTGACTGTCAGAAGCTCTTTCTTTTGCGGGTTGAGTTTCGTGTCCAAACAAAGGGTGTCTGGGGTCTGGTTATTAGAACAACATAGTTAAATGTGTCCATCCTACCAAGGAATAACTATCAACTGCTTCGTACTGTAACTGAACAGTCGGTTTTGGCATTACCTAAATTAAATTATAACTAAATATGCAGTTATAATGGAACGACGGTAATACGATTCATTATTTTTCACTTGCTTCAATAATTTATTTAATTCAAAGTATTTTCAAAAATCTTTCAAATAATTTTATGTAAGTATGGTACATTTTCAATGAGAATATTCAAATAATGATTGGTTAGTTGTTGCTTTACGTATTGACAAGGTCTCGAGAATACTTCTGGAATGTTCCATAGTCTTTCTAAAGCCGCCATTTTGTGCACTACCGGTTTAATAGTATAATAGTTGTTATGAAGTTTAGTTGAAGAACAGTACTGCCGTACTTAGGTTTACGAGGCTACTGTCTCTCATGCTGTCGTTCATAATCATTACGCAAACAACTTATTTATGCCGCTAACTTGTCCTAATTAGAAGTCTTTACAATAATTCTGCGGTTAGGTTTCAAGAAGTAACTCCAAAAGTCGACTCGAAATTTGTAGTTAAGCTGTACCTGCCACACTTAATTGCGGACGTCAGGACTCAAGATTAATTAGAAGGGGAAGTCCAATCAAGAGAACAATACACGTAACAGGTGAAGTTATCATTAGGCTTCCGAGGCACGTCGGAGACTTGGAAGGCGATCGCCCTTGTCTAAGGTCGGCCGGAAGCCGCTGGACATTGCAGTTAAACCGCTGCTGCAGGGACCGGTGTCGGGAAAGCCCACTACACCTTTACTGCCGCGCTGATTCAGGCCGCTTATTGCTTCAGTCCTTTAGCTCCTTTTTTCGGTCGGCGTGTCTAATGACTTCCAGTCAAATAATACCTTCTCTCGACCTTGAAGTATTAATCTGTGGTGGGCATCAACACGCACACCTTGCCTTGTATTCTCAAAAGTATCGGGCTGAATTTGGGATACTAAGTTCGGTTGTTCACAGGAGAACCCTCCCAATAAAATAAACTTTCTTGCAGTATTACAACTGTGTAATCATTCTTTCCTAAGGATAATTTAACCTTTTCATATGCACATTAGTTATCGATTGACATTATGTATGAAAGCTCTCCCTGTGCAGAAAACGAATACGCATCTTCACCATGCAGTTGCTCTGAAGACGTTCTATAAAAGCGGTCAGATTGCGTAACGGAAAATCGACAACGTTTTTATTCTGAATATTCATCTTAAAATACTTTTAAATGAAGAGCTTTTGCTAAACTCTGATGATAAAGTTTTATTTTTGCATCCATTTTACTGACATACTACCTATCTTATGTGGCACGTACATAGAAGGGTAAAATTAGAAAGGAAGTCTAAAATTAAATGTAGAGATTGGTGCTAAATTAACATATTCTTGAAATTTCGGGAAAAGAAGGAAGTGCCTGAGAAAGTTACTATTACTATTGCTCCGCGATTCACTAAAAGTGTGTGGCGGAGGGTGCATTGCACCTATCCGGAAAGGTAATGGTTTGGAAGGGATATACGGGATATGGCAGGAGGCGCCCATGGGCTATTGTGAGTAACCATCCCAGCATTCGCCTGGAGCGATCTGGGGAAACCATGGAAAACCCAGATCAGGATGGCAAAGAGAAGAGATACTCGTAATACGAATGGTTAAATTTTTAGATACACGAGACTGTATAATTTGTTGATCTATTATAAAATTGATGGGAAAGCCCTAGTTTAGGAATAAGAGAAATGAAAATATATGTGATGCGTATCAGCAAATATAGAGATTAAAACAATGCCGGAAGTAGCGGAGGAATAGGTCGAGAATGTAGAGAAATTGAGAACTTAAGAAACATTGATTCGCAATTCTGCAAGACTGCAATACAAATAATGTGATTCCCATTCCAGTCTGATATCTGTTTTAATAAGTTAAGAATTTATTACTAATTTGGAGATTATAATCTCGTTCTGTTTATTGAATCTGCTTTCCTGGAAATCCAAGAAACGTAACACTGGGTTACAAAAACTAGCGTTTCAGTGCATTACAGATTTTGTGAGTCTACAATTTTATCCCTCAAATCACATTTGTAGTATCATGCGAATAGACAATTGCTCCACGTAGATGAACGCGTATGAATTAATTTAATGCACACAAGAGCATTTTCATATATTTCTAATGTGTATTGTCTACATAAAATAGTAATTTGTAAATTTACACATTACGAGAATGGAGCATAAGTCAATGCAATAAACCGTAAAATGTAATAATTTAGATCAAAATAATTTAGATAATAATTCCACTGCACAAAACACAACATTCGTAACTTTTGTACGTAATTACCAAGAGAACCCGCTGAAGATGCTTCTGCAAAAGAAGTGAAACGCGTTCGGGAGCTCAATAAATTAGTCAAACATTCAATTGCTTTGTCGTTATTTATTGATCAATATTACCAGCAATTGAGGAAAATGATCCACATCATCCAGATGTTATACGTCTATATACGTTAGCCTGCTACCAAAACAGCTTTCAGTAGAACAAAATAAAAATATTACCAAGTTCATTAGTAGGGTCTATAGACAACACAAAACGAACATAAGTTACTCAATCCCGCCTAAATCTGGCCATCTGCCAAACTCAACCTTAATGAAAAAAGGGAATAGTAATTTATTTCACTAAGCTACAACGTAACGTAGTCATTTATTCGATAATTGTGTTATGTGGTTTGGATGATATGTAAGTTCCAGGTAACTCAGTAAAGTTTCAAGAATAGGGACGCTCGAAGTTTCTCGTGTAGTATTTTTCTCTTATTAATGATTTGCATATACCATTAGTGTAGCCACTTTGCTGTACCGACCAAAATTAGTCTATCTGTCAACAGAAGTTAAACCCAAGCGAACATGGCGGAATGCAAGCCACTAAGTGCCAATACCTGTATCATTAATTAAAGATAACAAACTGGTCTGTAGGCGTCACCATATGTTTTCCTTTCCATCCTTCACTCTACTTCTGATCTTTCTTCTATATTTAATAATGTTTTCCAATTACAGTGATAGTATTAGTGAATAAATTCTCCCAAAATTCTTTAACTTCGGTAACATTTCCGAAGTGCCAAAAAGGTCCTGAAGAGCAAGAATCTGTCAACTGCAATTATTTTATCATTTTTTGTTAGCCTATTATCGCAAGCATAAAATGCGTATGATTACTTTGTGTGTAGAAATTGATAGCCAGTATGTTGAACTTTATAAAAATGTACATTTGCTAGTGGAATTAATCCATAGGCACATGTCTTTATTTCTGGGTCGATCTTTTTAATCGTTTGGACATTGCGAAAAAGGTACTAGTTAGTTGGGATAATCAACAACTTGTGTACAGATGCTGAATACCACTTCCCCCCCAAAGGAATAATCAGCTCACAACAATACACAATAATACATCAAAGTTTTTTGAAGCTGCCGTGGTCTTGACTTTATTCGAAATTTTTCAGTTATATGGTTGGTACAGTAAAGTAGAGGGAGGTGACAAATTGTTAACAACATCGAGAGCTCATACACAACTACATTATAATATTTAAAACTGAACGCATTTTTTAATTACTGTCAAACAATACCACAAAAAATCATACCCGTTGTATGCATGGGGCGGAAATGTTTTTCGATCAATATAACACATAATTGCAAATTATTTTTAAGACATTATGAATTATGACATTCGGACAGAATAACGAAATTGTAAAGACTTTTTTCAGTCTTGTCTACAGAAACTTATTCCAAAACCTGATTTTTTTCAGGGTGAATCTGACTTTCGACACTATAAATACCAAATTCTGGTCAGAACGTCCAACATGGTTTTAGATCCATCTTCTTGTCTGAAGTTATCAATTTATTTGTGAGCTGTGATGTAATTAATTACGTATGTTTGGGAGTAAAATAGCTGCTCGATAATCTTCATGGCAAACGCAAATTAATCAATTTGTGTGAATGTTTGTTAGCAATCAGATTTCGTTCTCAGCTACTACTTGTATCATTATTTTTATTTGTTTCGCCCTCTGGGACCACGTGGTTCTTAACTCTGGCGAATTTTTAGCCCTACCCTGTGGTGTCTTTTCTTTCGTGGGTCCATTTCACCCCAGATCCGGGGTGCAGTATTTTGGCTGTCTGAAGAGAATCGAATGCTTTGAATAACGTTCTGTACTTATCCCTGTTGTTAACTTCATTTGGGTCAATTTCCAATTGTTTGAGGTCGTTTCTAACTCGCCTTGTCCATTTTGCGTTATGGCCCATTCACACTAGCTGTCAGCTCAGCTCAAGATCCAGGTTAGCATTCACACTAGCGGTCAAGTCAGCTCAGGTCAGGTCAGATCAAGTCGTAGACAAGGCTATTTCATTTCAATTGCTCGCCGCGAACAATGCTGTTCTCTACATTAACGTTAGTTAAAATCGAACTGATTTTGGATGACGAGCCTAACAATACGTCAAGATAAAAAATACGACGGTCCTGGTTGCATCCAGAGTTTGAAGCGCAAACAGATCAAGGAAAAAAAATTAACTACTGGCTATGCCGTACGAAACGACTGTTTGAAAATGTTTTTAATATTCCAGCTCAAAGATTTCGAACTTATTTTAGATAAATTAATTTCGCACCAGGATTTATTGATAAAATAATTTTAGCAACACGTATTTTGCACAATTATGTAAAAAAGGATAAAATTTCATGCCATGTAAAAAATGAATTTCAGGATGTACTAGAAGAACCGTTTTTTACAAATATTCCTTTTTGGGTGCTAATGCTCGTAAAGAAGCTTTTAATACAAGAAATAAATTCACAATATTTTTCAATTTGGAAACAGGATCTGTTCCTTGGCAGTACGAAAGCATGTAATAATTATTGACCTTATGTTAAATTTTGTCAACTTTATAATAATGAGAAATAACATACTGTTAATACATTATTTTTTATTTACTACTCTTTGTTATTGGTTATGAGCAAAAGTTTTAAGACGTTCGTCGCCCGTTCTGACCTGAGCTGACCGTTACTCGTTCACACTAGCGGTCAGCTCAGCTCAGCTCAGGTCTTGACCGTTGTTGATCGGTGGCGGCGCGATCTTCAGTTTGACCTGCCTTGCCCGACCTGAGCGGACCGCGTTGTGTGAATGCTCCCATTGGATTACGTGTATAGCGATTTTTGACCTGAGCTGAGCTGACCGCTAGTATGAATGGGCCTTTTAGTCGTTTTCACTCTAGAAACGGTGTTGAAGATTTTGGAAGTGAGTCTATGATTCTCCATCGGCTATATGACCATGGAACATTAATCTCCCTTTTCTCATGGCTGTTGTAATGATCTCCAATAGTTGACATAGGTCCTCATTATGCTTGAGTCTGCATTTTTCTTCTTCTTTGACAGGACCCATGATTTTTCTCAAGATCTTTCGATCATTTAGTTCCACTTTTCTGAGTTGTCACTTTCCAACCCAACAGTAAAGTTTCCTTCAGTGCATGCCTTAAAGTAAAATATCTTATGAAGCGCTGTTAACATCTTGTCATGTTTTGCGACATATCAGAACAGGTGCAAGGATTTATACTTAACCATTAAACACTTGTATAATTTTAGAGATACACCATGGCAATCGGTGTATCCACAGTTCTCAAAAATTTCTTCAACTTCTCTAGGAAGTTTCTAGGTTTCTGTTCATCACTTCAAATTGAAACATCGCACATTATTTATTGAGTGTTGGACGTGGCCACAAAAAGTGTTGAGGTGACTTCTATCCTTCGCTGAGAAGTTGCGGTCGTGGAAACCCATGAGGTTAGATCAAGGAGAACGTGCAGGGCGCCGTCGGCTCTAGCAGCTGGGACAATAAACTAGCACTAATTGCATAGAAGAACCGGAAAGGACTTTGACCCGCCAACGTTTTTTATTTAAAACAAAAACGAATCTTGCGTAGGGGCCAGCGTGCTCGCATCGAATAACAAGGATCGCCGGTTCGAGTTCAGCCAACGACAAGGACATTTTTAATAAAGAGTTGTGTCCATCCTGAGTGGTCCTTGCTATTGAAAATACCAATTTTTGAGGAATTGTAAGCCATCCACTCTATTAGTACGGCTAATTCGATGCCGTAATTTGCCATGACAGCCCTCGAAGAATCATGTCAACTGTCAGTAATCCCACACTGATTGCTGCTGATGGCGTGTATTTGGATGATTCTGGACCAATTGATTATTACTCAAAACTTGCTAGCCGTCAGTTTTAATAATTTTAATTAATATATTTAATGATATACAACTACCAAACAAATGGGAGGTATTGTTATGAAGTAAAAAATAAAAATACATTGTTATGATGGAAATATTATCTTACGATTAATAAATAAATTAACTCCTTTTCTTGAATCACTTTTTAAATAATAATATTACATCCAACACATCCCAGCTAATTTCGTAAACTATTATAATTTCCATAGAGAGAATCATAAACTCGCACCATGCGACATTATTAAAGCTGCGCAACACACTTGTTGCCCGGCGAAAGAACACTGCACTATTTTTTTTATTATTATTATTATTTTTTAATGGCATTCGGCTACTGAGGCCACACAGCCAGCTCAATGTGATTCTGATTCTTTGTGTACATATTTTCAAGTGTAATCACAAGGACACTACAACACAAACACGACATTCAAAGACACAACACTTTAACACCCATGCCCACGGCCGGACTCGAACCGGCGACCATCGGAACAACACTGCACTATAGAGCTCTGTAACTTATTAGTTTATTTTTTCGCCACCTGCAGCGCCACTACGCAAAGTGTGCTATTGTCAACTTCCGGTTGACCACTGTGCGTTTGTTTTCGTTTGCGATGCACTGTTTGGAAAAGAATTTAACAGTTAAAAAGCTGAAGTAACTACTTTTTAAAGTCGGAGCACGTAATCTGTAGAAGTACACTAAGCAAGAATTGATTGACAGGTAAGAATTCAAACCATCAAAGTAAATTAAACCTTGAATTTACCGTTTAATTTGGGTCTCTTTCTGGCGTTTCACTCCTCGTTTTGAACTACTTGGAATCATTTTAAAATTATAAATGTCTGAATTTAGGCCAAAGTGTTTTATCACTGTTTTTAGAATAGTTTTTGCGTTTTATTTATAAGTAACAGAGGAGAAAAAAAGTCCTGAACATCAGCCAAGCATCGTTTGAAGTTGAGCTTGTTCTTCTATATGCTAATTTATGAAAGATTGGTTTAATTAGTTTCGTGCTGAACCTGAAAATAAATTTTTGATCTTTCACGAAGATACATAACATTAGCCATTAGTATCTTATTCCTTTTTTTTCCTTCAAAAGATCTGTCCATGTTGCTGGGCGTCCACAAAATGTGCGTCGATTGACGGTAAATTTAGTCTTCGCATTTGAGGTTTTAACTTTTTTTTACCTTCCTGTAAAATTCTGTTCACATTATGGACTGTTCAACTTCCGAGAAAAATCTTAAAAGCCAATTTTCTCACAAAATGTAGCAGGAGAAAGGTAGACAATCCACAGCAAATCTAGGTTATGTTGCCATAATCTAAGCACAACTCCAACATAAATAATTGATTTCCACCAGAGGCACATACGAGTTTTATACAATCACTTTACACTCTTAATTTAAAGCGTGAAAATCAAGCAACCACTTACCACAGCTGTCAAGCGATGTATTAAAATTTGAATTAGTAAAATGACAACTACGCACTCGGGTACACTTCGATGGCGTTATTCCATGCCGCAGTTGTATAATCCTCCGCTTTCGCCGGTCTTTAGAAAAAACATGATAACCGAGACCCTTCTTTTTCACCGAAATCGCCAAGCATCCGTAGATGCAACGATTAAATGGCGTTATTCCGTTTTTAATAAGCCCTGTAGTGACGAGAGTACATGTAAACATAGTGCCAGAGCGCAACCGGAAGTTCGGTGGCCATATTGAAGTTACAAAGTTCTATTCCCTCAGCTGGTCAAGCCAAAGATTGTTACACTACTACTCCTTAAACTAATTCTACCCCGATAACGAAGGACTCTGTAAAGAAATGCACTTTGCCACCACAATGACGTTACCCGCGGGGAGCTGCGCGGAAGCGGCCCTTCCAAAACCAAGACAAAGAACCCCAAGTCCTTGGACGTAGAATGTCTATCTAAGCACATACACTCCAGGCAGAGTTTCAGCTGCCACGAGTCTTCTGTTCTACCCTTACGCTAATGAGTTTCTATGGTGTGGTTCTATTTCTGCAACTACTAGTAGAACTTTCTTAAGCCCCCCTCACCCCTACAACCTCTTCTCGTCCTTAGTCGTACGATCAGAATACCTGCCAATATTAATGATCCCGTTTATCCGAGGCTTTCCTGATTCAAGCGCTGAAAGGATCAAAGTCTTCCTCAGACCACATCAGAAATTACTGCCTTTTTTTTTTTTTTTTTTTTTTTTTTTTTTTGTAACAGTTTAACGTCCCTTTTTAACAACGTGGTCTTTAGAGACGGGAAAGGATGGGGGCAAGGAATGGGAAGGAATTCGGCCATGGCCTTTTGAAGGAAGCATCCCGGCATTCGCCTGGAGTGATTTGGGGAAACCATGGAAAACCCAAATCTGGATGCCCGGACGGGGATTCGAACCGCCGTCCTCCCGAATGCGAGGCCAGAACGCTATCCGTTACACCACCACGCTCGGTAATTACTGCCAACCTTCTTGCTGGAGGTCAACTGTTCTTGTTAATGATTCCCTTTCCTGTTTAGACTGCACAGACCTCCTGATGATATGTTACGTATTTTCCTGTTACCCACACGCAAACTACCGTTTGGATCCAGTCCTCTCGCTTGTAACTTCTCGAGGAGCCCGTGCCCTGTTACCAGGCACGTCACCGGGAATTATTAATTTATGTTCACCCTCCATCCCTCTGCCCAGCTCGTGGCGTGCGGTAACAAATCATATGTGTCACACTCCCCTTCTAGCTCTCCATGTCTCTTTTACTTTTCTCTGCCTTCTTTGTCGTACGAAGTCAGGAATTAATGTGCCGCTTCCAGGCACCTGTTCCGTACCTTCTACTCTATTACCGCGGCGTTTCAACGATAATATTGCAACGCCAGCTTGATTACTTCAACATCCGTTAGCAGAGACCCAGTGATCAACTGCAGAGGTTGTTTGAAATTGTTAGACAAGTGCGCCCCTTCATTAGTGCATACTGACACAGTACGCCACTATGTGTACGAATATTCCCTTGTACTTGATTCTTAGTACCTGGCGTTCCTATCTTCAGTCTCTTCTGGCAACACGCATCACACCGGCTGTGGTTTCTCCCTTGTATTCTACTTAAGAGTATTTAATAGCATCACTTGTCATCATGTAAGATAGCTGAGTATTATACTTGCTTTACAAAGCGGATATCCTTACCTGATAATTTAATGTGTGGAGGACAACCTACGCCAAAACTGTCTTTCAATATCATGGCTTGCATCTTCGCTGCTGACCGAACTTCGGACCGAGCGTGGTGGGTGAGTGGTTAACGCTCTGGCCTCGCATTCGGGAGGACGCCAATTCGAATCCCCGTACGCGCATCTAGATTTGGGTTTTCCATAGGCGAATGCTGCGATGCTTCCTTCAAAAGGCCATGCCCGAATTCCTTCTTGTTCCTTGTCCCCAGTCCCATTCCGCTTCCAATGACCTTGACAAGGTGCAAAACCATAAGTAAAAAAAAAAGGAACTCCGGAAGGACGTGGGTTCGAATTTCATGATGCACATGCAGTAACAAACGCAGATTCAATATTCTTCAATGCTTTTCTCAGGTTCACAAGCGTTTCAAATGTATCCCTCCTTTTAATATTGATGTTAACTCCAAAATTCCTCTTTAACGAAAGGAAAAATTATAGGAAACACAGTTACTGCTTAGAAAGAGAAATTAAAGTAGTGGTCTTGTCTAAAGGTGAATTCCCGTGAGGATGCATGTGTCCATTCGTATATACTTCTTCCAACAGAAGTAATAGCCATGTCGTCGACCTTGGCATTCGCAAGGAAGCCGGGAGTTTCCCCCCAGACATCAGCGTTGCGGGGGTCGCACTCGCGACCTTCCTGCACAGCGACATACCGCGCGCTCGCACAAAAAACCGGTTCCGCCTGCTCGGACTCGAGACTACTCCCGTCTGACTGGTTTGGAAGCTACATTTATCACATGTGTTCTCCACGGTACAATGGCCTCAGCATATACACCTCAAAATAAGTCGCTCGCTACTTATTACGCGTAGAGCAGAGCTGCAATTGCTGAAGAATGAGTGTGGATTTCTGAACGGATTCTTAAGTCTCACTGATGTATTCACATTCATGCAGAATCAGGTGTTTTAAATTCTTCTGTCAAACCGAGCGTGGTGGATGAGCGGTAACGCTCTGGTCCCTCAATCGGGAGGACGTGGGTTCGAATCCCCGTCCGCGTATCCAGATTTGGGTTTGCCATGGTTTCCCCAAATCGCTCCAGGTGAGTTCCGGAATGCTTCCTTCAAAAGGCAATGGTCGAATTACTTTCCGTTCCTTGCCCCTAGTCCTTTCCCGCCTCTAATGACCACAACGTCGACGTGGCGTAAAACCATAAGAAAAAAAAAGTAATCTTCTGCCAAGATAACGAGATTGTTCTGCCAAGTGACGTAGACTTGAGTCAAATCATGCTGTTCTTCATAAGAGTAGTTATTTACACGTATCGTTTTTTTAGTGACATCCGTATACATAAGTCGTCATTATCACGACTGTTCTGCCCTAAGAAGGTTTTCTCTTATGCGTAAGAAACCATTATTTGTTTCTCAGCTTTAAACACTGTTATTCGACGTTATAATAACACAGCCAATGACTTCCTGATCATTCTCTGTTTCATTTCATACCAAGATAAATGAAACACTATATTTGCAGAATTTGCAGATCAGCTTAAGAGAGGTGTAGAATAAGGGTACATTGACAAAATATAAGAAATGTGGTCCCAAAATGCCAAAACTTTTCTCTCATCATTGTGATTTCCATCAGAGTAAAAAGGAGATGTACAGAAATTCCACACCAGAACATTATGCTCCTTTTGTAACGTTCACGTTTTCACGGTCAGAATTTATGTTATATTTATTTTTGTTAAAAATAGTTAGGATGTGAATAGCTGGATTAAAAAAAGATTTAAATAACTTGTATCCTGGCTTGTAAGCTCGGCTGACCTCAGTCCAGTCCAGTGAAAGCTCACTATCGAGATATTTCAAGGCTATGGTCAACACCACACCCTAGAATGGTATTAACAGGATGTGTATCGAGATTGTCAGCTACAATTATGCTGACCACATAATAGTATCGGAATTTACCTTGTTTTATAAAATTTTATTCAAGTGTTTTTTTTTTTCCAATAAGTTGTACTCAGCGATATTTTTAAACTATTTTTATATTGAATGTGCCTGTTGTGTTGGTTTGTGATATTACACTACAGATATTTAAATTCTGATATTTCTTCCAGGTAGAAACCTTCCAAATATGTTTCCGATATTATGAATGTTTCCTTCTAAAAGGAATAACTCTACTAACACTTTCCGACATTTCACAGTGTTTTCTTTATGGAATTTAGTATGTTTATTTATAGTGTTTTTGTTGATCGTTTGCTGAGGAGGTGACAGTAACCCGATAATCAGCGAAACGTATGGTGTTAAACTCCTTTGGATTCCTATTATTTCCTTCTATTTCTTTCTTTTTTCCTGTTTTTCTTTGCCTTGAAATAGAATAAAATGACGGATGCAGCTACTTTTACACTGAGGTGACAAAAGTCATGGCATGGCAATATGCAAATATATAGATGGCAGTAGTGTTGCTTATAAATTGTATAAATGGTTAGTGCCTGGGCAGGACTTTCATTTGTGGTCAAATGCTTCGTGTGAGAAGGTTGATTATGTGATTATGGCCACACGACGAGAATTAACGGATTTCGAACGCGGTATGCAAGTTGGAGCTAGACGCATGGGACATTCCATTTCGGAAATCGTTACGGAATTCAACATTCCGAGATCCACAGTGTCAAGAGTATGCCGAGAATACCTGAATTCAGGCATAACGTCCTATCGTGGACAACGCAGTGGTCGACCGCCGGCACTTAATGAGCGCGACCAGCGACGTCTGCGTAGACTTGTCAGTGTGAACAGACAAGCAACCCTGCGTGAACTAACCGCAGGAATGAATGTGGGACGTCCGACGGGCGTGTCCTTTAGGACAATCCGGCGAAATTTGACTTTAATTGGCCACGGCAGCGGAAGACTTACTTGGGTGCCATTAC
>JARYHS010011408.1:262827102-262844813 GCA_031002005.1 Vandiemenella viatica | reverse complement strand
ATAAGGGCTTGGGATAGGTTTTGGGAATACTGGGAGAGGGATTCATCATCAGAACAGATATGTTTGCCACAGACAGCAAGGCTGTAGGGGAGGGAACGTTTGGTATGGAATGGGTGGCAGCTGTCAAAATGTAGATATTGCTGTAGATTATTTGGTTTGATATGGGCAGAAGTGTGAATAGCACCCTGCCTGAGTGTTATGTCAACATCGAGGAACGTGATGTGTGAATGTGAGTAGGTCCAGGTGAAATTAATGGAATGGCTATTGTTAAGGGAATGGAGGAATTCTAGAAGTTGATCATCACTGTGGATCCAGATCATAAATATATCATCTATGTATCTGAAGCACACAATGGGTTTGAAGGGGGTATGGTTGAGGAAATGTTCCTCAAGACGCCCAAGGAACAGGTTGGCATAAGAGGGGGCCATGGGGTGCCCATGGCAGTGCCACGTATCTGGTGGTATACGGTGGAATTAAAGGTGAAGAAGTTTTTGGACAGGATCATGTGGGCCAATGATGAAAGGAAATATGTACTAGGACGGCTGTATGGGGGTCGCAGATCTAGGAAGTGTTCCAGGGCACTGAGACCCTGACAGTGTGGGATATTGGTATAGAGGGAGGTTACATGAATGGAGACTTGGAAGGCGTCTGGAGGTAGAGGTGTATGGATTGTGGCTAGACGTTCAAGGAAATGTGGGGTATCTTTGACATAGGAGGGAAGACTCTGTACAAAAGGTTGGAGATGCTGGTCCACCAAAGCTGAAATCCGTTCAGTGGGTGACCCATATGCCGCAACTATAGGCCGCCCCGGATTGCCAACCCTGTGGATCTTGGGAAGGAGGTACAGGGTGGGTGTTCGGGGATTTTGGGGAGTTAGGAGAGAGATGGACTGGAGAGAAAGACCTTTTAGGGGGCCCTGCAAGTCAAGGAAAGTTTTATTTCCTGACAAATGGAGGTAGTGGGATCTGTAGGGTGTGTTAGGTAGGTGTTTGTGTCAGACAGTTGCCTCGGAGCCTCAGCTTCATAGTGATGGCGGTCCATCACTACTGTGTTTGAGCCCTTATCGGCAGGGAGGATGATAATGCTACGGTTTCTGGAAAGTTCCCTCATGGCTCGAGTTTCCATGTTGTTGAGATTTTTGGAGTGTGGAATGCCAAAAGCAGTTTCCTTTTTCCTTAGTTTAAATCTTATTATTAATATTAAATGAATGTATGATTTATAAATAATATAATAACCATAAATACAATATATTATTTAGCAAATAATTACAGTTTCTTTATAACTACAACATTATTAATAAATCATTAACTTTATAAATCGTACTGGGTATAGAATTCTATAACTAGCTGCATGGACGATAATGCTACTGTACTATAAGCTAAGTGCACCCCACTTCCCAAGCTCTCTCAAGAAGGGTTAAATCTATTAAATATTGTCTATAAAGAAAAATGTAGAGTACACAGTTGGCTAGAGCCATGTGACAGGAGGAGAAGTTATAATTGGCTGAGAAACTGAAGAGACTGTCAGCCATGTCAGACAGTAATGTTGAAGGTGTCGGAAGCACCTTGTGCTCAGTAGTGAAATCAATGTGGGAGCTACATGGAGTATTAGTCATACCGTGTCCATCTTAAACGAGTCCGTGATGTGTTAGATCAAATCTAAAATCACCGTTTGATTTTGAGTATGATCATGTCGGCAACAATTAACATGTGCCATTTAAAGTAGACACTTTCCTAATTGCAAACCTGCAACCTTCTCGAGAGAGAGGTCTATTGTTAAGCACAAACTGTAATACATGACTGGTACCAGCCTGGAAATTTTGTAGCATTAAGTAAGCTGTGTTGAAACCGTATGCCGAGCCCATGGCAGTTATTTGTAGATTCCTCATAGAGGCAAACTTCTACCAAGAATTTCTATTGATAGTTTCCCTTAAGGGATGGTGACCTGAATTTAAATTTGAACCTGTGTATAAGCATTATTGTGTAGCAGTCTGGTACCACACGGACATTCCATGGTCAAAGTTCTTCTAAAAGTTATGCAGTCGCGGGACTACGACTGCAGCCGAGTGTGACGAAGTGGTAATTCGTTCACCGCTATCAGTAAAGTATGGCGGACAGAACCAAAAGCATATCATCACATAGCTAATCTGCTAAAAAAAGTATATTGCCATAATCTGTCAAAATTAGGTTATACTCAAAAGCTTTGAAATCTGTATGTTTTGATGATTTTATAGCCTTTATATGACATTAAGTTTAAGAAATTATAAACAACGCTATGAGGATACTGTATTTATATAAATACTGATTATTAGTTAAACCTCAACTCAGTAATTTTTAAAAAGTATCCTGTCATGTAAAAACTTTGTTGGAATGTAGCATCTGTAAATGATTCTTTCCCATTCCTTTTTTTTTATTGTTCTAAAAATTGAAAATTCAGGATATCTGTTGTAATTTGCTATTGGTGGTGACATAATCTCTTAAACAGTATTTGAATTGTATCTATTTGCTCTTTTCTTATAGCTTTGCCTGAAAGTTGCTCCTCAAGTGAATCTGCCTTTAATATGTCAATGGTTCCAATCCACACAATATTATGAGGGAATTCTTGAACTGTGTGTTGCTTGTGCAGCAAAAGGAGATCCAAAAAATCTTGGTGAATATTACTATAAGAATAATGAACCTCCAGGTGACGAAGAAGGCTACCGGGCCTATGTTGAGAGGTAAGTTGTACATATGTTCATTTGCTTCAATTTATAGAACTTATTAATGAATTCTATGTTTACTTCTTGGACACAAAAAATGTTGCGTTCATCTGTTTAAAATGACACAGTTTAATGTAAAAAAGATGACAACATCAGGATGGCCACAAACCGGGAATATCGGGAATTATCAGGGAATTTCATGTAACCGGGAAATTTCATGGAAATATCAGGGAATTCAGGTAATTTCGAAAATATCAGGGAATTCAATTGCGACTACTCGAAATTTAGATATTTTTTTAAGGTCGTCTTGAATTTATTTTAATAATGAAATTTCTCATTATATACTTAAACTTATATACATTTAACATAAAATAGCCAACGATAGTGTAAACAGCACGCTAAGACTCACCACGAGCACCTTCGACTAGCGCCAAAAAGCCGCCACCGATGTTGCGTCACTCGCGAGCAATCACGCGAGAAGACCGGCGTGCATACCACGTGCTCCTGCATTGTTATCTTGACTCGCACAAGCTCTCGCGAAAGTGTAAAAGTGGCATTACAATCCTCGAACTATATCCTATGTAGCTATAGATAACCCTCTGGTCAGTTGAGTTTGCTAGCTAAGCGACAATCGCTTCATTTGTCATAAAATTTCGTCTGCTGTTTACAAACACGCATATCGTGTGATCATATCTAATTTAAAAGTCAAAGTATTTTCTAAATATCGTTATTTTAGTTTATTATCAAATGGTAAGTTTTCTTAATTTTTATGATTAAGTGGAAGAAAGATTGTTATTTTTTAAGTTATTAATTTATTTTAATCGTGAAATTTCTCATTAAACATTTCAGTTTATTTATTTTTCGCCTGAAATAGCCGATTAAAGGGTATAAATAATTTATTTTACTGATCATTAACTCTTGGTATTTTCTTCTCGTAATGTTAATTATCGTTATCTGTGTTCAATCATCAAAGTTTTTCGAATGTTGATTCGATGCGACACTTTAAACAGAGTATTAGCGCTCGCAACCATGGAGGAAGGAAATATCCTTCCTCCATGCTCGCAACTAGTGTCCTTTGACTCGCACCAAACACCCGCCACAGAAGCGAGTGGCACTCGCGATCAACTACGCGAGAAGACCAATGCGAGCGTACCGTGTGTTCAAGCAGTGTTATCTCGATTCGAATAAACTTGCGCGAATGTGTAAATGAGGCATAAGAATAACCGAGACATCTCGTGCCTTCACATATAATTTTAAAGTGGAAGTGTTTTCTAAATATCGTTGGTTTTAGTTCATTATCAAATGGAAGTTTTTCTTAATTTTTATGTTTATATAAAAAATTTCTACTGCTATTTTTTAAATTAATAATTATTTTTGAACATTCATTGGGTGGATGTCGATTGCATTTTGGATGTTATTGCTATTGTTGACTATTTATGTATTTAATTTCATTATACGGTAAACATATTAATTTTTAAAATTTTCAGACTAATGAATTCAGCATGATAACACACTTTTAAAATGATTGGTTGATTAATCCAGATTTTAATATTTAGTTAAAAGAAGTTAAAAATGATTCTAAAAGTGCAAAATGCAGACTTTGCAATGCTACATTTTCTTTAATTAATATGGATAGAACAGCTATCAAAAGTCATGCTAAATGAAACATACTAACAAACTTAAGAACTGCAAAACTGTCTATCCTTTTCAAAGTTTTTTAAGTCAGTCGCAACAAACTAGTAATGAGATAACTAAACGTGGTTTGTCTGAAAAATTACTGTTTCTAATTCTATTACGGGTCAGGAAAAAGAACAAATTCCGGCTTCACAAAATACACTCTGCTCCTTTCTTCTCAAAGAAGTAAGCTGTGCAGTAATACTTTGATGTATTCAGATACTGATAACTCACAAGTCAATGTGCACAGCAGGAAGTGACATAGAGTATTTAAAAAAAATGTTCAATGATAGTCAAATAGCCAGAGGAATGGAATTGCAGCGAACTAAAGTTACTTACTCAGTTCTTCATGGGTTTGCTCCTTATTATAAAAGTAGACTGATGGAATCTATAACTTTTTGTAATCATTTTGCTATAAGGTTTGATGAGTCACTCAATAAAGTTTGTGAAGAAACTCAAGTGGTTTTGGAGTACTGTAAAGAATGGAGTTTGTACACGATACTTAACATCTGCTTTTCTTTGTCACACAAGAGCTTCAGATCTTCTGTCCTTCAAGCAAATGCTTCAACTCCTTATAAGCCTTAAAAGTTTAAAAATATCAATAGATGGACCAAATGTTAATCACAAATTTTTCGGAGAATTGAAAGCTGAGCTACAGAAAATTAGATAAATAAATGATACTTTGGTACTTGACATGGACAGTTGTGGTCTTCATGGATGATTTAAATGTGGAACAAAGGCGACTAAATGGAATATTGTTCAGTTTATTATCTGTTTAAAGACGCACTGACTAGCCACGCTCAGTTAAGAGTATTCAGGATCAACTCTTTATCCTAAAAAATTTTGTGCAGCCCATTAGATAGAAAATTACAGTAGTGCTGCTTGTGCTATCGAAATTATTCCTAATCTTAAAAAAATGGTGGAGGTATATACAGCATGATAAAAAAGAGCTGACTAGCACTAGTTACAAAATTGTAACTGAGACTCTTTCAGATCCTTCCCTACCAGCAAAACTAGAAGTTTTTCGGTCATTACCAGCTGAATCACAACCATTCCTACAAGAATATCAAACTGATGCTCCTATAGCACGATTTGTTCACAGCTCTTTAGTGACAGTTCTCCTTAGTATAATGCAAAGATTTATCAAAGCAGATGTACTGAAGTCTGTTGACTCATTATCAAGTATAGACTTAACTGATGAAAACAATTTGATTTTGTAAAGTCAAATTGACATGGGATTTGGTACTAAAAGAGAGATTAAAATTTAAAAAAATATATCACCGATCTCATGATTTTACAATTGCAGAAAAATTCCACACCTGCTTTGAAAGCTTTTACAGGAAAATTGTTGACACAGTCACTTACTTTATAAACTTACTGAAGCAGTCTCGTGTTTTAATCCTAGTCTTGCACATTTTTTCGAAGTCAGAAGTTGGAGACTAAAAGCCTACTCACTATTTTGAATGAAAATAATTGGATCATTGGTAATAAGGCTGATGAAATTAATCAAGATTTCAACAATTTATGTTCTCAATGTTTGGCATTGCAAGTTCTTAAAAAATTATTCACGAACAAGTAAAAGCCTAGATCAGTTGTGGGGTGAATTAATTCTTGGACACGCTAATCCAGTCAATAGTAAAACTTTTAAAGATAGTCATGGTTTTATCTCATGGCAATGCTAATATTGAGAGAGGTTTTTCAGTAAATTCTGAAGGTTTAGTTTAGAATATGAAACTTTAATTGCTCAGCAATTAATGTATGACTGTCTTAAGTGAAACAAATGGGGATGTTGCAACTCTTAATGTTCCAAAATCTTTAGTTCATTCTTACCATAACTTGCGTTCAAATTTATCTCAAGAAATTGAACGCCGAAAAAAGAAAGATAAAATAACTGAATCAGAAGATATGAAAAGAAAACATGTAGGTAATAAAAAAAAAGCATTTGGCATCAAATAAAAAGTTAAACTTCTAGCTGAGATTCAAGTTATTGATGAGCAATTTAAAAATCTTAAATGATTTTTATATAGCAAATACTAACAGTTTAATTTGTACTAATTTATCATTAGCTTGTTTCTGTTTTACTCATTTTAAATTACTTTTCATAATATTTTTAAATTAGTTTAAAAATACTATCTATGGCAATGTATTAAAAATTAGTTAAATAAATTATGATATTCAAATAAACATAATTAGAAATGTATTTTTAATTTTTGTGAGTTTTGGAACCGTTTTTTCCAATTAAAATGCAATCAAAGCTTAAAATATTATAATTATGTGAATAAAATTTCTAATTCAGGGAAAAGTATGACAAACTTTCCTGGAAAACCTGGAAATATCAGGGAATTTTTAAATCATTTCTTTGTGGCCACCCTGAACATAGATGTATGGTGTCCGAGCTCTCAATCTTAGCCAGAGGTGAAACAATTTGGTGATTAATATAAAGAGAAGAAACAGATGGACAAAGTATTTTAATATTCTGTGCTCTTGTGTGGCACTTCTGTCACATTAGTACTTAACAAAATGGTGGAATGAAGGTATAGAGCAGCAAGTTGGGAATAAAAGTTTCCTTGGGCAAGCATGAGTTGCATTTGAGTTCAGTTTCCCAATTTTCTTCTAAAATTTGCTTGTCCTGAGAGCTTAAACAGCTCTCACTTTCCAGCATAATCTCTGTGTAGACGTACTGATTTTTCCATGAAGTTAATAAACTATTTCGTGGCCACTGTAGAAGCATTGTAGTAGGACTGCTTTGCTTTCTCCAAAATTAACATGCATGATAACTTTTTCATGATGTGTTACTAAAGAAAGGAACCATCTGTAATTGGATGATATAAATTGCTAGTTGCAAGTAAGGTAGTTAGGTGGCATTCTGGAGAATGTGGATTCTTTCCCTGCGTCATTCATGATTTTATGAAATCGCTTCAGTGAACTCCAGGATGGTTTCAAGGCATAGTTCGTTTTACTTTCTTTACTGCCTCCTTTTGACATTGAGCTATAAAGATCAATCTGGAAATGTAACCATTATTGTCCTCCATAGAGAGCCTGAATAAGGAGCCTTCAACAACAGGACTACTTGTTAAAAACATTTTTGTAGTTTATAGCAATTACTTTGTGCCCATGGGAACAAAATATTTCGCGTTACAATTTTTGCTACCTCTTGGCAGTTGAACAAATTTCTTTTGGTCTAGTGAGTCAGTGCACTTCTGTTTCACTGATTGTTTCTCGGTTTGAAGAACTACAGTCGTGTGTCAAGATCTCCTGGCACAAGGCGCATTGGTAGTCTTGCGATTGCTGATCAGCATTTCTGGCACCCATCTGTAGCAAACTTCCCCCAGCTTCCAGTCTTTATGAATCCTGCAGAAAGGGCGACTTTGTACACTATCTTCTAAATAATCCCAACATTTTTCAGGAAGAATGAACTCTGAGAAAGACTTCGAAACGTTGGACCAAACTGATGCATTTCTGTCGTAGGAGGCCTGAGAACATAAAAAAAAAAAACTTCCACAATTAGTTGATAGTCCTGTTTATTAACTTGGTCTACGGAGAAAATAATTTACCAATTCAGCTGTTCCATAGCAATCTCCTTCAGCTCATTCTCAATCAATGTTACTTTACGTTTTGCACCCTTTAATACATCTTCAAATTTTTGTCAAGTTAATATATTGAGTATGTTTCCTACCTTGCTGCCACTTGTTTTATTATTCCTTCCAAAAATTTTATTCATATGGAAATCCAGCAGTTTTTTTGACATTGTGATGTACCATGCACAATTTTCCATATAACAAAAAATATTGGAGGATTAGCTAATATGTGGCCGATATATTGTGTTGAGTTCCATGGTTGCAAGGACAGGTAGCATTCTTACTCATAAGATCTACATCTACATATATACTCTGCAATTCACAAAATTGTGGGTGGCAGCGGGTGCTCAGCACCAAAGTTAATCTCTTTGCTGTGCATTCCAATCCCTAATGGTACGAGGGGAAAAAAGAATTCATATAAGATTTAAGATTCGACCTATGAATAGCAGCCTAGAATTTGCTCTACCTACTAACGAATTAGTGTGTATGTCCCATTTCATGTTCCTTTGTACTGTTACTCCCAAATATTTCATAGAATCAACCATATCAATAACTGTATTGTTTAACTCGTATTTCTGAACAATTGTATTCTTTTTGTTAGTTATGCTCATTGTCTTGCACTTTTTACAATTTAGAGTAAGTTGTCACTCAGCGCACCATGCCAAAATAACATCCAGATCACGCTGAATTTCTAAGCAATCGGCCAAATTTCTTACTTCCCTATAAATAACTGCATCATCAGCAAACAATCTAAAAAGGCTTTTCACTTTGTCTCCGAGATCGTTTATAAAAATTAAGAAAAGAAGTGGTCCTATTACACTTGCTTGAGGTACACCCGATGTAACATCTAGATTAGAAGAACTTTCTCCTTCAACGACAACATACTGCGACCGACCGGTTAGAAAATCCTTTATCCATTCACAAAGCCGATCCGATATACCGTACGCTCGAAGCTTCGCTAAAAGGCGGTTGTGTCGCACAGAGTCGAAGGCTTTCTGGAAATCTAAAAAAATTGCATCTACTTGTGAACCTGCATCGATAACTTTCATTAAGTCATGTATAAATAGGGCCAGCTGTGTTTCACATGAACTTTTCTTCCGAAATCCGTGTTGATTTGTTGTAAGCAAATCTACAAAATTCATAATGTTCGAGCATATAATATGCTCCATAACTCTACTACAAACAGATGTTGTAGATATGGGACGATAGTTTCCAGGATCACTTCGATCACCTTTTTTGAAAATCAGAGTTACTTGCGCAGATTTTCCAGTCTGAAGGTACTTTTCGCTCTTCTAATGATTTACTGAATATATCAGACAGAAATGGCCCGATTTCCGCCGCATACTCTGAAAGTACTCTTACTGGAATTCCATCCGGGCCCGGTGCTTTCCCCCACTTCAGGAGCTCTAATTGCTTTATGATACCTGCAGTATCTATTCGTAATGATTCCATCACCGACTCGCCACGGCATGGGAAAACGGGAATACTATCCTTATGTTCATTTGTAAATGAATTTTTGAATACCGTATTTAGTACGTTAGCTTTATCGCGGCTTTCATTAACCTCGGAACCTTCGCGAATTAGTGCTGGAATATTGCTGTTGGTACAATTAACTTTTCGTACATACGACCAAAATTTCTTTGGGTTTTCTGAGAGACTCTTAGAGAGTTGGAGTGAAAATCGTTAAAAGCCTCGCACATTACATTCTTAATACGTCCTCTTAAATCAGCTAAGGTTTCTAAATCGCTGCGACACCCCTTCCTTCTTGAGCATGCGTGTATTTTCCTTTGTTTTTTGAGTAATCTTTTGACTTCGCATGTGTGCCACGGTGGATCATTCTCCCCCTTTATTGTCCGCTTTGGTATATGTATTTCCATTCCTTCCCTGACTATATATATAAAAGGGTGCCACATCTCTTCAATGGTGTCCTTTGTTGACTTGAAGTTATGGTAATTATTCCTCAGGTAGGTTCTAAAACACTCCTTGGAGGCCTTACTGAATCTGTATACAATCTGCCCTTTTTCGCTTGGTCATTAATTTGATAGTCGCAATTACCGCTTTGTGATATCGCTTATTCCTGTGGTCGTTGAAATGTCGGTGAATAATTCTGGCCTGTTGGTAACCAGCAAGTCTAAAACGTTTTCGCTACCGTTATGACACTGCGTAGGTTCATTAACTAGCTGCTCGAGATGATTATCTGACAACAACTCGAGAATTACTTCAGAAGCTGCCTTATCCCTGCTACCTGTGATGTGAACGTAATTACGCCAGTCAATATAAGGCAGATTGAAGTCGCCTCCTAGAACATAGCATGATCCTTAAAACGGCTAGCTATACTATTTACATTATTTCTTAACTCCTCGACGATAGCTCCTGGGCATGGCTTCATCTCACATAAATGTTCTTCCACAAAGTTTAAATGTTCCTGAAAAGTTCTTGGTAAAACTTTACTCAGTATCTCACTGGCAGATTAGAGGGAAGTGCTGTAATGCAATATTTGTTTATACTGTTGCCTTCAGTAACAAAGGGCACTAAATTCTATTTGATTTATTGTTTCTACCAAGATATGTTTAAAATGAAACCATAGTAATGAAAAATATGTTGACTATCTGCTATCACTAAAGTATAATAATTAACTCTAAAAGTTGTCTCTTTTGAAAAATGTATTAATCATCAGAATAACTAATAACTTAGCACCTGCCTGAAACCTATTTTAAATACATTTTTTTTTTTTTCATTGGTTTCACAGGATGGAATGTTACAAAGAAATTTCTTCAGTGCTAGATCAGTTGTATAAGCAATCCCTCTTGAATCCATACTCTCCTAGCATACCATTGTCACCAGGAGCAGGGGTCCCAAAAGAAATGAACCAGATTTCACCAGCAGATGCTGACAAACAGGTAAAAATAAGTTTCTTCACATTTACTGATATGTCTTAGTCTTGAATAAATTTGAATAACTAGAAATTAAGTTTATTTATTAGCTTTTGAATGTGTAATTAACCCTGACCAGAAAAAAAAATAAGGGGGGGGGGGGGCTTAATGCAGTTTAAGACGTTCCCTCTCTTCTAGTTACTCCAGCTCTCTAGAAAATTTCATTCACATTTTTCATGAAACATTGTTCATACCGTCTTCCTTAATAATTTATTTAGTTTGGTCTCTTTCAAAGGAAAACTTTTCCATTGTTTTATCCGAGATAAACTGCTCATGACCCATTGTTCCCTGATACTTATTACTTCTCAATTATTCAATTATTTGCGCATCTGTTTAGGTCGCGAATCTTGCAGGTGGAAAAAAAAAATCGCCCATACTGAAGAAGTTAAATTAATGACGTGGCCTCTTATATTTGTCTGAACAAACTTAAACATTTTTTTGGTAACATTTTTTGTGCTGTTGGTGTATGTACTGATTTTTTATTTTTGTCGATCAATATTCAATCAGATTTGAAATACTTAAACTGCTCTTTGCATCATGTATAGATCATATTACTCTCTTTATAAACCTGCTGAAGCATTGTCCACATTCAAGTAAAACTCAAAATGTAACACCTTAAATGCTTTTTTTTTTTTTATATAAACGTTTCTCAGGAAACAAACCGAGTAATATTGTTATTAATGCACAATATTTCGGCGACTTTATTCTCCGTCGCCATCTTCAGGTGCAGTTGCAAGTCTTGAAGTCTGCCTTGAGCGTGTTGTTTGTAAACTGGCATGACGACAGATGTTGTTATGTTGCCTAGCAGCATCTCAGATGTCATTAGACGCCCGCGGAACACAAAAAGCAGAGCGTTGGTGATGAGCAGCCTCAATTACAGGAGTCCATGCATCACTTATCTGGAATCCACAATCCCCGTTTACCAAATCAGACGCCAGGCAAATTTCAAATGCTTCTTTAATGACGCTGTCCCAGAAGCCTCTCGCATGTGTCAACACCTTAGTCGCTTCGAAATCGAAACCATGTCCTTCTGTCAAACTATGTTCCGCCACTGCTGATTTGTCTTTTTGCCCCAGGCGAACATGTCGGGCATGTTCCAAACAACATTGTTGTACGCACCGTATGGTCTGACCGATGTATTTCTTTCCACATTCACACGGGATGCAGTAAACTCCGGGTGTACGCAGGGCAAGGTCATCTTTTGGAGAGCGCAAAATGTTTGTCAATTTTGGTGGTGGTAGAAAAATTGTCTTAATACCATTTCTTGCCAGGACTCTTCCGACCCTAGATGTTGTGGCGCCAGAGTCCGGCAAGAAGGCTAATTTATCGTGTGGACCATTATCGTGTTTATAAGGCCTACGTTTCATTTCCCGGAATGCCAACTGTATATGATGTTCATTGTATCCATTCTTTCTGAAGGTATCACGGAGATGTTTTAACTCACTAGGAAGGCTGTCTTTATCACATATTGCCCGCGCTCTGTGGACAAGAGTAGTTAGTACTGTTTTGTGCTGTGCAGGGTGATGGTGACTGTGCGCGTTGAGGTAAAGGTCTGTATGCGTTGGCTTCCTATACACCAGTGTGTCCCAAAGTTCCATCAGATTTCTTTATAATCAGAATGTCCAAAAAGGGCAAGCGGCCTTCTTTTTCAACCTCCATCGTGAATTGGATGTTTTTGTTGACACTGTTCAAGTGAAGGAGAAACTTATCTAGATTGTCTCTGCCATGAGGCCAAACAACAAATGTGTCATTCACATACCGAAAGAAGGCACTGGGCTTCATGGGGGCACTTTCCAACGCTTTCTCCTCAAAATGTTCCATATAGAAATCAGCTATAACAGGTGACAGGGGACTGCCCATTGCAACTCCCTCGACCTGTTCATAGTAGTGGTCGTCATACAAGAAGTACGATGATTGTAATGTGTGGCGGAACAGCTCAACTAACCTGGGCTCGAAGTGCTGTTGTAGTAGAGCCATCGTATCAGCCAGAGGAACCCTGGTGAAGAGGGAAACCACATCGAAGCTCACCATCAAATCCTGTTGATGTAGGTGAAGTTCTTTAACAGTATTAATAAATTCCACCGAGTTTTTTACATGGTGAACACATTTTCCCACAATTGGCGATAACAGCCCGGTCAAGTATCGAGCCAGATTATAAGTGGCTGATCCAATAGTACACACTATTGGCCGTAATGGTGTTCCTTGTTTATGGATTTTTGGTAATCCATAAAGTTTGGGTGGAACAGCTGCGCGGGGTTGTAACTGTTTAATAGTGTCTTCTGGTAGCCCAGAACATTTCAGCAGAGCTGTTGTTTTCTTCGCCACCGCGTTGGTCGGATCTTTCGACACTTTTCGGTAAGACGTGTCTACCAAAAGTTCTTCTACTTTTCGTTGATAATCTGTCATCGTAAGAACCACCGAAGCATTCCCCTTGTCTGCTGGTAGGATGATAATATCTTGGTTGTGACGCAATGACAAAAGTGCTTTACGCTCAGCAGCTGTGGTGTTGGGCTGAGGCGGTTTGGCCTTGCTTAATATTCGGCTGGTTTCTCACCTTATCTCTTCAGCAGCGCTCACAGGCAAACCACGAACGGCTAGCTCGACACCAGTGAGAATTTCCCTGTATGGAATGGTCTTGGGTACTGGCGCAAAATTTAGCCCTTTAGATAGAACTGAAAAGGTGGCAGCGTCTAATTCACCACTACTCTGCTTTTTGTGTTCCGCGGGCGTCTAATGACATCTGAGATGCTGCTAGGCAACATAACAACATCTCTTGTTGCCATGCCAGTTTACAAACAACACGCTCAAGGCAGACTTCAAGACTTGCAACTGCACCTGAAGATGGCGACGGAGAATAAAGTCGCCGAAATATTGTGCATTAATAACAATATTACTCGGTTTGTTTCCCGAGAAACGTTTATAAATAAACAACGCCGAGAAAAATTACATTCATTTATACCTTAAATGCTGTTGTCTCACCAATTCACAGAGTGGTCAGTACAGGTGTGTACTTATATGGCTCTACTTCAGAGTTGATCAGAGCTGGTACGATGTGGCAAGTGGCATCTTTTTGCCAAAGAAAGTCACTTGGCACTGCTTTTTGTGGAATCTCTAGCAATTTAACAGTTAGCATACAATTTCCCCCTTTTTCTCCCATCCACATACATTGTACATCAATAACTATTTTGTATGGTGTAAGAATAACAGAAGGCAATTAAATAAACGGAGTACACATATTTTAAAACTCCACTATACAGAACATAACCAATGCATTAAAGATAATGTTAATTTGCATTGCCACTATCCATTTTTATCTTATGTTCAAGGTCACTTTGTTGCTTTGCACAGGTTCTTGTCTGAACGTACGTATCCTCTAAAAGGTAATACAATAGTCATGTCATGGAATTTGGTTCCTTGTTTATTCTCAAAAAAAAAAATTAAAAAAGGATTCTTGATTATTTCCCATTTTGCATCTCAAGTTATATCTACCATTTTCTCAGGAGTTTCAGCAACTTCCATATTTTCCTGGATAGTTTGAATCCAGGACATTTTCTTGCAGAATCTTGGACTAGAACTAGTTTGTCAGAATTTGATATCATCTACCCATTGAGCCATGCTTCATTGATGTGGATCTCACCAGACTTCTTTGTCAGTTCCCTGGAATTAGATGTGTTCAGAGCTCGATGTGCACATTTCTGTTGTTGGAAATTATGGGTTCCTTAAGTAGTTAATTTTGCTTGTCTTGTGAGGGAAGGATATTAGAAAAAGGGAGCCAGCCATTCTGTTGATTTAAATTTTTATGGCTGCAAATATTTTCCTCATTGTATAAATTACTAGATGTTAATCTTCTTATTGTGACTTCTAGGCTGCAATGTTCAGGAACTGAATATACTGAAACAAATGCTGATGTGAGAGCTTTTGCAAGTGCTTTCCAACCTCTTAACTAAAAGTTGGTTAAAGCTGTTGTTTCTAAATTTTTGATCCATTCTGATTTGTTTTGCATATAACTCATAACAAGATAGCTTTCCATAAACTTGATAGCTAGCATGAAATAAGTAAATGTTCTAATTTTCATTGATACCTGCCAAAATTAATTGGAGTAAATATTTTTGAGCGTACTTTTGTGTGTGAAAATTTCATTCAACTTTAGCTTATTTGCTGGGTAAATCTAAGCATTATTACGCTCTTTAGCCCTAAAACTGCGTTCTGTTCGATGTATACAAATATTCTGCTCTATAGGCACATTAGACTTAAGTCATTTTCTTCAATTTTAACATCTGTAGCTCATTCTTTATAAAATCTCAGTTTTCCTACTGTGTCTGGAAGTGCAATAATTAGTCATTTGTAGTATTTTGGTAAAATCTTTAGAGAAGCTACAAATGATCTAATTTGTTGTTAAGTACTGTATGACCCAGTGTCAACTTCATAGAATCTTTGGTCTGTACCATATAAACGATATTTTTCTTCTGGGTCATTCCATGTCAAATCAACCAATTCTACTATATAATTTGAACCTTGACCTCTCAGATTTGGATGAATTTTTTTTTATGTAATGTACCCACCAACACTAGTTTAAATTTGAAATTTAAAATTTTTCTGACTTTAGGTTTTTGAGTTTCAAGGGTTTAAAAATCCAAAAAATGACTTTTTGATCGATTTATGATTGTTTTAAAATGCTGTAGCTCAAAAACTATACAACCTAGAGAGCTCAAACTTGCACCATTGTTTTCCTCTACGAATTCCCTTCAATTTGATATGTAACATGACTAAGCTACCTAATTCTGAAAATTTTTAAAAAATACTATTTTTTTTTAAATTTCCAAAATACATACCCTCGGATTTTTTTAATAAAAATTATATGTCCAGTCTAACTAACTACATGCATGCAAGATTTCAAGATGGGATCTCAATGGGTTCTTGTATAAAAAAATATTTGACTACCAAAATACACAGTAGTGAGGTGAAAAGCATACTATTTCTAGGCTATTTATACCAAGGTAGGCCTACATAATTCTAATAAACTTAAATGATTAAATTAGCCTTTTTATGTAACATCACCCTCCTATTGTTGTTAATTCATTGAATGATATAATGTTGTTTTAATTTAATTTTCATGATTCTTTTAACTATGCATCAGAAGGAAGTGAACACATTTTAATTGGTAATATATATGCTAAAAGTTAAATTTTGAATAAAGCCACTCGCCTTCATCCTTAGTTTTAAATGGCAGAGATTATCTTTTTCTTGGCTTTCTAGTGTTAGTTGTAATCATTTACAAGTTCCTTATAATAGAAATTGGCAAAAGTAATTTCACTTGGGAAAAAGATTAACTTGTTGACATTTGTGTGGATAGAACCGTATTTCTAATAATAATTGGTATTTACAAAGTTAATACGCATAGTATTTACACAATTAAGTGTTTAGTGAGGGTAGGCCTAACATAATTTAAACACTTCTTTTTGATCTCTTAAGATATTTTTCGAAAGCAAGAGAAGACAACTTCATTTCTTTAGCACTTAAAGTGTAGGTTCTTCCCGTAGCTGTAGTTGGATCCACTGTTTGTAAAAGAGTATTTCCTGGGACATCTAATAAATCTCTTGGTTGTGGATAGTAAAAAGAATGGGCTGGACCTTTTGGGTGTAAAAAATTTATTTGGTACTTGTCATTGTATTTTTCTTCAATGCATCCTAGCCACCAAGAGTCATCATATGCTACTGTCACAAAACCAGCAGTAATATTTTTCATATCTGATGGTGTTATATGGTTCACTGTTGTCACATATTCAAGAGACCCATCAAGACTAAAATGATAAGGCTTGACAGTAATTTGACACTCTGTGTGGGGTTTATATGAGTGAAACTTTTGTGTTCCCACTACCGCTTTTGATTCACTAAACCGAGGAAGTAAGTATTCTTTAGTGTCTTCATAGTCTTCTGTTGTGCAATATTCAAAGTCAATGTTTTTTATGTTTTCCATGGCAAATACATAAAGTGATTTGGTGTTAAGATTTGTTGGTTATATGGCCTTTGTAAGCTGGCTTTAGCAGCTAGCCGCTTAACAGTTCCGCCAAGGCCATCGCATGCACTTTTGGCATGGGATGTTGCAAATAACTCCCACTCTGCTTCAACTTCAAAATCAGTTTTATGCAAACACAAATTAAGGAAGTTTTTCTTATTTTTATATTGTGCAGCGCTGCCATCAGAAAAATAAGTAATCTTTTTAAGTGCAAAGGGCAAGGTTTGCTTTAAGATTTCTAGCAGTTTTTTCTTGAATACATAGAAAGTGACTGTATTATGTTCCAGGCAATCTGATATGAAGACCTACTGCAGATGTTTTAGTTTCCCCTCCCATTTATAATACATGATGAAAGGATGCAGTGTAGCTTGGGTGGTAGTCCAATGGAATGATTGTATTTCATCTTGTACAACGAAAGAGTAGTTTTCTGCAAAATCACAGTTGACTACTACATGGCCTTCAGTTAAATTGTCCTTAATTTTGCTGTAGTATTCTTTCTGCTGATTAGTTATAAATGAATGAGTTTTTACCTTAGTTAGTGTGTCCAGAAACTCATCAATAAAGTCATCAATACATTTTACTACAGTTTCCATCAAACACCTATCTACAGTTACCCACTTTTTGTAGGTAACTTCATCAATCATATCATCATTGAACTTTGCATTCAATAGCTCTTTAAGTCTAGAGACACCTGGACATTCTTTACAAATATCCATAAAACAATGTTGAGATGGGACTGCCCATCATCTTGACCAGGCAGGAATGATAAGATTTCAAAGCAGTTTCATCTCCATCCAAAACAAAATTTTGCAT
>JARYHS010011408.1:262675128-262826102 GCA_031002005.1 Vandiemenella viatica | reverse complement strand
CCACTTATATGCTAAAAAACAGAGATTTTGCATAGTAAATAGCCCTGTAATTATCATACCATTACATTTAAAACTTAATTTTTAATCATTAAATACTCTTCATATAGGGATACTTGTGGCCAAATTTCATTCATTTATCTAACTCTGTCTGGGTGTTGCACTTTTAGTTTCTTCCAGTGTATTTCTGCAACAACAGAGTCTGAGAATTGTCTAACAGTATGAAAGGACAGGACTGCCTCTCCCAGCATAGCTCATTTACAAACCAGCCAGTGTGCAACAAAGTGCTTTGTCACTAGATTGTATCTTCCACGAGACTCGAAATTAAAATAAGTCACATTGCCCTCTGAAGAATTCAAGAAAAATTTCAATTTAGTGCACACAAACCAACTCATCATGCCAGCCAAGTACTTACAATGTTTCAAATGACTTTCTTGTCCACAATAAGATAAACAATAAATCATGAGACCATAAAGGTTTTTGCTTGTAAGAGCTCCTCAACCAGATGATCCAAATATGTTGAACATAATGACAATTTCTAAATGAAGTAATGTTTTATCTCAATACTATGGTTAACCAATGTTCATACTTTATGCAGTTTCCAAAAAAATAAAGATGTATACAAGCAAGAAAGAAATTTGGTTTTATGTCCTTTATTTAAATTTGACAGTAATAAAAATAAAGAACAAATCTGTAATAAGGCACAACTGACACATCACAATACATTATGCACTTACTTTTGAGCAAGCAGCATCTTCATTGCGGTATAAATGTGGGCAAATGTCTCTTAGTCTTCCGCTAATTGCATCCACTGATGCATTGTCATTCAGATAGCTGGAAAAAGCCATAATCTTAAGCTCGAAGCACATAAATTGGCACAGTCAAAAACATTATTGGCTACTATAAATGATTCTTAAACAAGTTGAAGTAAAATAATTCATAACCTGAAAATTTTGCTTTCTTGTTCCAAAGAACTAAGCAGTAAAAATTTAAAAGCTTTCACTTCTCACTAATTGACACTTTTAGATAAAGAAAAAATACTGCAATTTCTGGAGCAAAGTTAGTGTACTTCCACAAAAATACAATTAAAACCAATAAAAAACACATTAACAAAACTTAAACATGGGAAAAAGTTCCCAAAAAGACACCCAGGAATAACTGCTTTTTCATATATAACCCTTTAAAAAAATAGGAATGATAGAGAAAATAAACTGAACACTTCCTTTGGATGATGGCATAAGAGCAATGATGAAAATAAAAAAAGGCGAACATGTATAATACAATATTTTGGAGAGGAACCTTAGTTTTGCGAATATACTAGACATTGCGACATGATCAGATTTTAACACCTAACTCCAGTAGCATGAACGGGGAACCAAGGGAACAAAACAAGGATGGCAGCATTGGTAATGGAGGGAACAAGGAGGGGGAGGCTGAAAGATACTGAATTGATAGCTGATTGTGGGAAAATTATTGATGTAGTTTTAATATTAAAGAATTTTATTTTACTTAAAAAGGAGAATTGAAAATGGCGATTGTAGTGAAATTTTTGAAACTTTATGTAGACATTCTTGTGTCAGATGAAAAGACTAGGCATGAAAGCATATGTGGACCCATGTAGGTTAACTGTGCTTCCTTTTTTATTTTATCTTATTTCTTGTGGAGAACTCAGTGTGGATGTTTCTTATATTTTGGAGCAAAAATGTGGAGACTTGTCATTTTTTGGGGCATCCATGTGGTCACTTGGAGTGTTTGGATTGTGTACTACAAGCACAGATCTCCAATTTTGGTTTGAATTAGGGATGTTACATGTAGCAGCCCAAGTTTAATTCTTTCATTCGTGGTTATTATTTGAGCACTCAACAGAAAAAAAAAAAAGGAAAGAAATTATCCACACACACAATTGATCCATATGGGTCCACGTACATCCTCATTCTTTCGTGTCTAGTTTTTCCACTCTGACGCAAGAATGTCTTAATCTACATGAAGTTTCAGAAATTTCATTACAATTGCCATTTTTTAATTATACTGCCTCTTTGGGGGAGGGGGAGGGGGGTTAAAAAACTACTAGCAGCAACAAGGGTTAGTTTTTAATTTTTGGAAATGACCACTAGATGACACTGTTGAGATGTGACATTTATATTGCTGTAAAATTTATCCTTTGATATAACAGTGGTAACTCAGAAATTGGCAAAGTAGTTTGTTTACAATGAGCATAAAAAAGAGTTATGAAGAATGAACATTTCCACGAAGGTTTTCGTTGGACGATTTTTTTACGATTTTAGTAAAGGCCTAACTCAACAACAAAGCCTCAGATCACTTCGTTCAACTTTTGGTAATCAAGCATCATAAGAAAAGACTTTATAATTGGTTTTGCAGAATTTTGTACATGGTCATGCTTCCGTAAGTAATAAATTTTGTGAAGGTCAACCGATACCGGTTGTTGTGCCAAAAAACAGATGCTGTGCACAACACAATTGAAGAGGACTGGCATGTGACTTACTATGAGGGAGGCATCCTTAGGCATATTGAAGACTACAGTACAATCGATTTTGCATGAACATTTAACTGTGAAAAAGATCTGTTCCTGATGGATTCTGCATAATTCAACTGAAGCTCAAAAATGGGCTCATGCCAATTTTTGTTCTCAAATGCCAAACAAAAATTGCATGGGCAGCGATTTTCATCATCTCAAGAAGCTGTTTTTGACTTACCAAAATCAGAGTGGAAAAAAATGTTTCAAGAATTGGTTTGAATGCATGCATAAGTTTATAAATCTTAAAAATGAATATTATGAGAAACAATAAAATGATCTATCTTTTTTTTTTATTCTTTTTGCAAAATCTTAAAAAGGCTATTCTCTAATGAAAAAATATAGTTTCAGGTTGAATCTGGCTATTGACAAAAGCACATTAACAACTACTGTTTATTTTCCTAGCCAGGCCGATGGTAATGAAAGTCAAACAGGTTCCCGTAAAAGAACCATTATCTTACAATGGTAAAAGGTATTCTATTATGTGACTTAAGTGGCAGAATACTGCAAAGTAACAAACATAAGATGGCAGAGTACAAGGCACATAACGTTAATAATGAATTTTATAAATTATATGAATGTGAACAAATAATACATTGCTATTGCTGTTCACAATAACCCCTACCGCTAATTGTCAGAACACCTGTAATACAGACCACACAGCAGCGGCCTACAGCAGTTAAACACTTTTAACAATTGTTTAACAGTGAGGGATGGAGTCCTGGAATTCCCTCTGAATTCCACAGATGGGGTCTTGCTGACCAATATTTTCTCCTGGCCTTAACCTCCTATAAAACCCTTTCAGTATTCGCAACACGTACTATTCATACATCCAAAAAGTACAAATCTTAAATTTAACACTGTCACTTATTTTCAGTAAATATATTTACATCATCTTATGATCATTACTTCTGCAATGTTCCCCTTCTTCCAGAATCACTATTTTGCCTATAATTATTGACGATCAACATAGTATGTTCTGCCCACCCTTTGATCCTTGGTTCCCCACTCTCATAGCAGGGATCTGTGTGGTCACATCTGATCTCTTCGCCATGCCTTTTATATGCTCCTAAGACTAAGGCTCAGCACCAAAATATCTCTCATACAGGGTGTCAACAAACTGCTACCCTTACAAAGAAGCATATCTCAAACTATATGAAATGGAGATAATTTTTTCCCCCTTTCCTTTCTTTCAAACATATTCTACAGATCACAAAGTTTTCTTTACATTATCTTCAATTCCAAATGTGTACTTCCAATTGCCCTCAGGATGTAAAGAGGATATTCAAGCTCCAACCAAATACACTACATCATAGCAAAACCAACAGTTTGTGCAACCACAATTATCGAACTACAAAGTGTGGAAAGATCTGGAATGGGAGTTTCATTGTCACTATCCTTGATGTACCCCTACAAGAACAAATCAAGCCAGTGAGATCAAGAGAGTAGTCAGGCGATTGGTCTGTTAGTCAATCCATCTATCAGGTAAATGGTTATTCAAAATATCAATAACATCACCATACCAATGAACATGTGTGCCATTTTTTCTGAATATTATAATTAACTGCAGATCCTACACATGAAGGAATAGGTACTTGTGAATCATGCTGCAGTAAATTGAACCCCATATTTTATCTGCAAAGAAAAATGGGCAGATTACTCAATCGTGAATAAGAGCACACCAGACATTGACTTTTGAGGCCACCACAAACATGTTCACACATGATGTGGGAATTTTCAAAACCCCATATCCGAACAGTTAACCTGTGCAGACAAAGAGGCCTCAGAGAACATCACTCTCTCTACAGGTATCCCACTGTTATCTTCAATTGAGATTAGCATGGAAGCAGCAAATTCAGCACATGCAGCATCTTTATTTGCCTAAAGAAGAAAACAGAGAGATATAGAACATGTAGCAAATATGTGCCATGTGTCTATTTCATATAGTTTACGAGCTATGTTTCATTGTATTGGTAACAGGACTTAGTGTACACACTGTATATTGAAACCGGTATCATTTTATGCCCAACAAACTCTCTTCAAACTAAAAAAGACATTCTTAAAATTTCACACAACAAGTCCTTTGGGTAAAACACAGGGCCAGTTCATAAACCAGCGAGATTTGATTGAGTCATCAAAACCTTTGATCTTATATTACAGTTGCACAGTAACAAGATCATCTCTGTCTGTGTTTAATACGTCCATTAAATATTCCAACTTCCTCAAAAGTCAACAAACTTTTTATACTATATTATGGGATAGCTTTTCTGTGCAATTCCCTCAAGAGAAATAATTAAAATTTTGATGAATGAACCTTTCCAGTAACACAAGTGCAGCACATATTTCAGCCTGATCAAATTAAGTCGTCATAACCTCTGAACCTGTATTATATATTGTATAGTGTCAGTTCGAAATCTCCGACTTCGTGTGTTCTCAGACTTGGCATAAACACCTCAATTTGCTGAATCAACCTGAAGGGTGATGTGTGTTTGTGCCAGAACTGCTCAGGGGTTTTTATCTTTGAACCTTTTACTATATACTGCGTAGCCTCTGCCTGGGCAAAATCTGTTTACGCATTCTGATTACCTTCAAACTTAACAAATTCTTAAAATTTTGCAGTGTGAACCTTTAAGGTAAAATAGAAATCAGGTTCATTATTCAGCCATATCGGGTCAAGCAGTTACAACTTTTGACTCTTTACTATATTGTGAGCAGGATCTGTAAGACACAGACTACTTACAAGTTCCTTCAGACAACACAGAAAACCTTCAAATTCTGCAAACAAAAATGTTAAGATCAAGGTTGAGTATTTATTTCAGTCAAACTGGCACATGCGGTCATGACCTATGACCTTTGTACTTTATAGCGAGTAGTCTACGTCTGTGCAAAAGCCTTCAAACTCAACAGAATTTCTTCATTTTTTTTTTTTTTTTGAAGAGAAAATTCTTGGGATGAAACAAATTCAAATTTCTGACATATCAGGTCAACCTTTCATCTTTGAACCCAAACACTTGAACTATTTTAGATCAATAATAATTCCCAAAACAAGGCCACGGGCTTGCATTTAATTGTATAATACATGTACACCTATTTTGTGTTAGTAGCTGCCCTCCTGACTTCATCTATGTTAAGTGTTGGATTTACTTTCCCTACCCTTCCTTATTTTCACACCCTTACAGTATTTACATACATTATTACTGTCATAAACCTGTTAAAACTTTACACCATCACCAATATTACCAGGGACACGTGTGAGGACCTAAACGGCATCTACGGTAACGAAGAAGATCTATGGTATGGGGTAGATGGTGGAGGAGGCAACCCATCTTCTCAGGGGAAATTGGGAAGGAAACCACTACCTTGTGGTGAAGATGGATCTTCAAAGGCTAGGGGAGTAAACCTCGACAGAAAATCCTCTTTTCAGGCATAGCAAGCCAACAGAGCAGAAAACAAAATTGTTGCTTTCAAAGTTAAAACGAGTCTCGGAAAGAAACGTGTACCGAATATAGACAAGAATTTTGGAATTAATGACGCTATTATGTCTGATGAACCCCGCCAACCTGAACCCAGAATTGGGAAGTCAGGTTCTGCCTGTCACAAGCCAGGACTAAGGGGGAGTGATAGAGGAGTAACAACTCTTCAAAAAAACCTTGGCCCAGCTGGCCGCACCTTGTGAGGGCTCCTCACCAGGGTTACAGAGAAGACCTCAACCAATCACTTGGGGGAGAAAGACTTTGGTATCGCAAGGGATGCAAAAGAAGCAGCCCAGCACTCCGGTATTAATATGAGTATTCATCGTTGTGTATGTCCAATGATGAGCAGCTACACCCAGCATCTGACCCAAAGTGGGCGGCTGTTCAAGAAATCGCCAGTCCATTCTGAAGCAAGCAGGGCAATTATGTTTCACCGCTTTAAGCAACTATTATGAGCGGCATTATTGGAAAACAATCCAGAGGTAAAACAACCCCCCATTCGGTTCTCCGGAAGGGGGCTACATTAATGTTAGCAGTCAAAGTTACTAAAGAGCAAACTAGACCATTGATAGAAAAACAGTAAATAATTAATAAATAAATACATGCACTTACAACTGCAGGTCTCTTAAAGAAGAAGCCCAACTTACAGATCTGGAAGATGTGCTCCAAAAAAAATCAAATGGAGTATAATAGGCCTCAGTGAGGTTAGACGTCCAGAGGAAGAATGTATCGAACTTAAATCAGGCCACATACTGTACCCTGGGAAATGTAAATGGAGTGGGCTTTCTGATAAACCGTAGTGTGAAAAATAAAGTTAAACTAAAAGAAGGCATTTCAGATCGAGGCATCAAGAAACAAGGAGACAATATGGTTGATAAGTTCAGAATACAAACAAGGAATGATAGGGGAACGGCTTGTGCAGTTTACAGAGCACACAAAAATGCAAGTCATGAACACATTTTTTTAAAAAAAATATCAAAGTCCAAAGTGGACATGGAGAAGTCCAGATCATAAAACTAAAAATGAAACAGACTACATTCTGTCCAATAGCCAACATTTTGTTCAAGACGTCACTGTTCTAAATCAATTCAACACTGGAAGCGATCATAGGCTGGTCCGAGCGAACTTAGGAGCTGCATAAAACAGGAAAGGTTGAAGATAATAAAAGGAACCAATAAAACATCAGTAAATATCATCAATTAAACCAAAAAGAAAGACATTTTCGAACGCACACTATTTGAGAAACTAGCTACCACCGTTGATTGAAATTTAGCATCAACTACTAACACATTAGCAACAGAAATTGCAGGCACTGTTAAAAACCAGCAAATTAAGTAAATTAGCAATGACACGAAAACCCTCCTAAATAAATAAAGGAAAATGAAAGTAAAACCTAAAAAATTAATTGAATATGCTGTACTGTGCAAGACTATTAGAAAAGAAATAACAGTTGACATCAAGAAATATAACGAAAACCTGGTTAAATCAGTTATAGAAAACAAGAAAGGCTAGAAGAAAGCAAAACGGAAACAAGTAATAGATTTAGATGATGATAAACGTATTACAGATAAAACGGCAGTATTGGATCACATCAGGAACTTCTATCAGACCTTATACAGCAAGCAAATTGAAAATCCTTTAATTACATCAAGCCCAGACTCAGCAATTCCAGAAGTCCTCCAATCTGAAGTTAGAAGGGCAGTGCATGAAATGAAAAAAGGATCAGCTAGTTGTTAAGATGGCCTATCCATTGACGTACTCCAACTGACTGGAGAAGAAAAATATCCCATCCAGCTGGAACAAAGCAGAAATTGTGTTGCTGCACAAAAAAAGACAGTAGTTACAATACTAAGAACTACTGCCCCATCAGCCACCTTCCTATCATTTACATAGTGTTTACGAAGGTCATCAATAATTGCATCAGTTCTACCTTGGACACAGTACAAACAATCGAACAGGCTGGCTTTAGGTTAGGATTCAGCACAGTCGATCACATCCAAGTCATCCACAGAGTAATAAGTCGAGCAAATGAATACCAGATGTCACTCTGGTTGGCCTTTACCGATTTTGAAAAAGCTTTTGATTCAGTACATCACTCAGCAATCATGCAAACCATTCTAGAACAAGGAGTGAATCTAGGCTATATCGACATACTGTGCAACACCTTCAGCACTTCCACTGCCTTTGTCAACATCACTGAAGCAACCAAAGAGTTCCCAGTAGAAAGAGGGGTAAAACAAGGAGACTATATCCCCAAGCTATTCACATCAGTCATAGAGTTGGCAATGTTAAAAATTCGATGGCAAAACAGAGGGTTGAGAATAAATGGAAGAAGTCTCAAGAACTTAAGATCATATAGTTTTACTCTCCAACAGTCTGGAAGAGCTCAAAGAACTGATGAATGAACTAGAGGCAGCTTGCAGTGAAGTGGGCCTTAAAATAAATGTTTCAAAAAAGCAAAATCATGCAAAACAAATGGACAGAAAAAGACAAAGACAAGGCAGACACAAAGATGATGTTATTGAGTCCGTAGAACAGTACATCTATCTTAGCCAGCTGATCAACATGAATGGTGACTCAAATGTTGAGATCTACAGATGCATAAAGCTGGGTTGCAGAACATACAGAAGAAATTCCATAGTTTTTAAATCTAACATGACATTACATCTTAAAAAAAAGGTATTTGAACAATGTGTATTACCAGTCCTCACATATGCCTGCCAGACTTGGAACCTAAATAGTCACATGAAGCAAAAACTGAGAACTGACCAGCGAAGTATAGAAAGAGCAACTCTAGGGTTTAGAAGAGAGAGGAAAAGGGCTGTGCACATTTGTTCAGTAACCAAAGTGACAGACATCTTAAAAAGAGTCATGACCCAAAAATGGCAATGGACTGGTCATATTGCTCGCAAAAGAGATGACAGATGGACGACGGCAGTACTGGACTGGATACCAAGAAACCTGAAAAGAGTAAGAGGAAGACCCCTGCATCGCTGGGATAGAGATATGTGTCGAGTTACAGGCGTGACCTGGAAGAGGGTTGCTCAAGATTGATCAACCTGGAAGGAACTACAACAAAACTATGTAGAATTAAATTCTAATATATAGCTCATTTGACTTAAAGAGGCTACATCCCGAAATAAGGATTGATAAAGCTGTAATAATAATAATAATAATAAAATAATTGTCTGATGATCATCCAAGATGCACAAGAAGAACCAACCATGCTAAGTGGAGGAAAAGTGCAAGATGTGAATGTAATACCCAGTGAAAGCCTCAACAGTGACCACAGACTAGCTGTTGCAGACATGAGAGTTACTAAAACCATTGAAAAGGCAACTAGGAAGAAAAGACTGAGAATTACAGACTGGAAACAAAGACATGAAATACAAACAGCAGTTCCCAGAGGAAATTAGAGCCAAAATACCAACAACAGATATAAAAAGGCCACGAACGATAGAATTATTTTAAGGCAAGTCTTGTTGCGAGTACAGAAAAAATATGTGGAAGAACAAACAGGAGAGTTAAAGAGAAAAGGGCATCACAGTGGAATGAGAGTAAAAGAGGCAATAGCCAAAAGAAATTAAGCCAAAAAAGCTCTAGATATGGCCAAGTCCTATAGATGAAACAACAGTGACCAAGTAGATAACAGCAGATTGGAAGAGATTGCAAAAGAAAATAGAAGCAGAAAACTGGAGGTTAAGAGAATTGAACAGGAAGAAAAGGAGAAAAGCTGGGAAGATTTTACATCTAAACTGTAAGAAGATAGTAAAAGGAATTTGAAAAAGCCATACGGAATTTTAAAACGTAAAAGATGGACAAGGAAACAATTATAGCATTAGAGGCAGCGGATGGTAATATAGTTCGCAATAGAAGAAGTATCAGGGAAGCCATGAAACAATATTTTGACAAGCTACTAAATTGACCTAATGGGATAGACGAGGAAAAAACAAGTCAGAGGATGATAGATGAAGACACCAACAACCTGGTCAGTAGTCTAGCAAGATCTCCATAAAATGAAAAGTAGCAAGTCAGCAGGAGCCAACGAAGTTACAGCCGACATGATTAAAGCTGCCGATCCACCAAGGATACAATGGTTGTATTGAGTCGTCAGAGCAATATGGAATGATATTCAAATACCAGAAGACTGGACAAAAGGGGTAATAATTCCTATCTTCAAGACAGGGAACAGAAGGAAAAGTGAAATCTACCAAGGTATTACCCTCCTATCACACAACCTCAAAATTATGGAAAAGAGAGTTGAAGCTAGAATACGAACAATATTAGAGCCCATCTTAGAATAGGAACAACAGGGGTTTAGGGCTGGAAGAAGCACAACTGATCTAATATTTGCCTTGAGAATTCTGATAGAATCATATTGGGAAAGGGGGGGAAACCTAAACATTGTGTTTATGGACCGAGAAAAGGCATACGATAATGTTCCTAGATCAACTATTTGGAAAAGTCTAAGGAAACTTAAAATACCAGAGTACGTCATTAGAAAGATCCAGATACTGTACAATATCTGCAAGAGCTGTGTCAATGTTGGGGATGGTCAGTCTGAAAGGTTTAGTACAACTAAAGGAGTACAACAAGGAAGTGCCCTTTCACCTCTTCTGTTCATAGTGGTGATGGATAACATCTTAAAACAACTAGAAGAAAGCAATCAATAGAGATCTACAGGCATTGGTGTTTGAGGATGATGTGGCAGTTGTAAGGTATCCTTCGTTCTATTTTCGAGATTTAGTTAAAATCCGGCCAAGTTTGAGGGTAACTTTAGTACACGATACCACAGTTAAAATCGAGTTAACAACACTTCTAGTACAGTAAAGTGAATAAATAGCACATAGTAAACGTAAATAAACCATAAAATGCAATAAATCAAGGATATTCCAGCAGGAAATAGGTTCATTGGTTAGGGAGATATTCTGAACTGATTTAAAAGAAGTAAATGCCAAATAATAGTTAATATAGTGCCTAAACAAACTTTTATCATAACTACCAAGCATTATTCCAGAGATGAATAAATAATTTCAATATAAATCAAATCTAACCCTAAAATTTTGTCACATACCAGATTTTGGTATTTCTGAAGAGATTTTCATACAGTAAAGATTGTATAGAGATAATAAAAGCCAGGCCTAGACCTACATTAACAATAACTTCACAGTAATATGTAGTTTCAGTGAGATTTGAAGCAGTTTGTAAAGTTTGTAAACACATTTGCATGGCCATTAACATAAACGATTTTAGGGCTTTTTTAAATAGTTTCAAGAACTAAAAAGTAGATAAAAACACAGTAAATAATCTTATCTTTCAGTTTTAATAGGTTTCAGGTAGTTTCAGTCCGTAAAATATGAAATATCAGTGAAGAACAGGAAGCCGTTAATAGTCGAAATTATCCAACCTTTAAGCATTAATTCTAACACTTATAAACCATTTCAAAAGCGCTAAGAACATGTAGAAGCTCGTAAATACACAAAATTAATTTTCTATAAACATTTAAAGACATTTTACTAACCTGTAGTTTGTTAATCCAATTTCGAAGTAACTTGTTATAGGCACCGTACACATAATATGCCTTTTCGCTGATTTTAAACACTGTCACCCGATATAAAATAACTAATAAATTAAAAGTCATAAAGAGAATTAAATTCATCTAAATCTTGTAGTTTCCAGCCATTTAAGCATTTTTAAATGTTATCTGAACACAAAAAATGGATCACTCAACTTTAACATTTTCTTATTCAAAAGCCTACTTAGATTCCGGTTTAAAAAGTAGTTTTTCTTAAAGATCCATTCTTCTAGTTTCATACACATTAATTTCATGCCATTTAAAGCAGTAGAACCGATGTTAGTGAATTTTCTAAAACACTCTGTAATAGCACACGTGTAAATAATAGAACAATTTATTGTGTCCGAGATATCGCACCTACAGAGATGGAATAACTTTTAAAATACGCAGTGTTATACAGGCTACACATTAGTAATTTTTCCGACTTAATAATCAACACACCTTCAGAGTTATACATAAAATACATAAATAATAAATATGGCGCGTGTGAGGAAATCTGTTTATAGTAATAACTCAATTTCTGACCGATTCAAATAAAGTTTACATTTTTGAGAGGCTAAAATCGGGGCCTACACTTTGGTAATAATTTTACGTTTGTAACTCAAGCCAATAAAAAGTTTCTAAAATCCTTAGCGATGGTGCAATACCGGAAAAATTCAAATTCTGGCGTGAAATCGGACATAAAATTAAAATAGAAAAATAAAGTAAAATTTTGCCACACCATAATACACCCGTAAACTCCCATAACTTATTCCGTTTCACATTTTAAATCAAACACTTGGTAGGGAAGTTATAAAATTAAACGTAAGTGAATATTTGAGCGTGCGGAGGCGCTCAGCCAGAGTGCAGCCTCACGTGAGGCAAGCCTATATAAGCCAGATAGAGCGCGCAAGCATAAGCCGGCAATATTCATTCTTTCGTCAAGCATGCAGGAGAACGCACAAGTGCGGACGCGTGGGGGCGCAGCTTAGGTGGGGGAAGTGAGAAAGTATGGACGTCAGGAACCAGGCTTGACCGCCGCCATGTTCGAAGTTCGACACCACCTACATTCCGACTAACAGTTTTCGACAAATGATTTTCTGACTTTCATTTTCATTCTTGGGGTAGTGCGTGTTTTGCTCTGTTTCATAATCTGTGATTTTCGGTGAACGATTTATATCCGATTGCCTTTGCTAACTGTGAACTGTTATAATTAATGTGAAAATTGCAAGAATATAATACAGTTCAGACTTTCATTTCTTTAACAACACCTTTCTTACAAGAGGTTAAAGCTGTAAGTGGCGACTGTGGTCTTTTAACAGTTAGCATTCTCCATGGTTTAAACACGGTAACAGAACTTTGATGATTTTTGGAAGACTTCGAGTTCAGGTGATGGAGCCGATACCAACCCCAGTATACGGCTTATTCCCTGACACAGTATGGGATGAAACCTTAGAAGGAATACAAAACAAACTGAAAATGTGGAATAATAAGTTTGAAGAATACGGAATGAAATTGAATAAAAAAACCGTAGCACTAAAAATAAGCCAAAAGAACACAGACTGTTATATAAAATTACAAGACCACCAAATTAAAGCTGTTGACCATTTCAGCTACCTGGGGAGCATAATTGCTAGTAACGGTAGAAGTGAGTTAGAAATAATGAATAGAGTAACCAAAGGAGCCAACTTCTACAGTACCGTACGGGTCTTACTATGGGACATGAAGGTTCCGAGAAGAACAAAAATTGTCTTGTATAAATCATATCTCATTCCTATTCTCAGATATGCTTTGGAAACATGCACACTAATATCAAAGGACCTTAGCAAGATCCCAGTCTGTGAAATGAAGTTTCTTAGAAAACTAGACCATATATGAGATTAGATCAAAGCTAGAGTTATGGGAATCCATGGAAGAGAGACTTAGGTCATCAAGATTTAAGTGGTTTGGGCATGTCAAGAGAATGAATAGTACAAGGCTACTGAAAACTTATTTGGAAAAAAGGATAGTGGGCAAAAGACCAGTGGGAAGACCAAGAAGATGGACAGACCAAATGAAGGACATGGAAAGAAGAGGATGGAGATGGGAATATGTTACCGACAGAGAAACTTTCCTGGATAGGATACAGTGGAAGATGATCACCCATAACAACCAAGACAAACACAAGAACGCTTGTAAACCTTACCCGGGAAACTGGAGATGGTCCCCAACACAAATGATGACCAATATTACTTCATTAAGTTCACTTGTGGCCATTTTAATCTATTCTCCACCCAACTTTCTTTTATCACCTGCATTATTTGATACTTCCTTCCACAGCTCAGATTAAAAAACATCAGCCAATAACAGTGGTTCAGCTTAAGCTTATGATTTCAGTAACAAGTATATTACCCACCTGTTAATGAGGCTGTTGACAAGTACAGAGCATAGTTCATGTCCAACAAGAATCAAGCTATGGAATGTAGAATGCATCAGGTGATTTTGATGTTCCTACAAAAACGGAAAAAAATCACATAGCATTCCAAATAAAATCCTGAGTTGCAAAGGAAGTAAAAAGATTTTTTTTCTTCTATTTGCACAAAGGCCAATTAAGTAGGAATAAAAAAGAAAAGGTAATTCTAACACATTAAAAATTTCCATCCACGAGTATCATTTATATAATTCTTAGGGAAATACAAGTCTAGACAGAAACCAATTACAAGTACTAACTATGCAGAATAAAAATAAAATAAAAAAATAAAACAACCTTGCAATTGCAGGAAATGGTTAAAACTCACCTTGCTCAGTGAGTCTGCAATTATGTGAAACTGATGTTCACACAATACTTTCCACAGACCAAGAACCTCACAAGTATGAGCAATAAATACTCTGAAAGCATCAAGGGATCTTTTCTCCTGGAGCTGTACTTGCTGAATTGGTAATTGAGACCGCCTCACTCCTGGAGTTCCAAAGCTTTCGTGTAGTGCAGTATCCGTCATGTGTATTGGCTGATTAAACCTATGTTAAATAGATTAGGGGAGAAAGAAGAAATTCTTGGAAAATAACAAACAATTTTACAATTCTTCTAAATATTTGACAGTCACTTTAATCCAATCAAAAACTGAATAAACATAACTCAAGGTGAAGTATATGATAAAATCTCATAGTATACAATTTAAAACCATGTACAAACTTTTATGCATAAAAACAAAATGGTTTCTCATCACTAAAAACTTTCCATAGTACAAATTTTTTTTAAGGCTTTATGCCTCGTTGAGGTAGAGGTCATTAGAGGCGGGATGGGATTGGGGACAAGGAATTCGACCAAGCCCTTTTTGAAGGAAGCATCCTGGCATTCGTCTGGAGTGATTTGGGGAAACCATGAAAAACCCAAATCTGGATTCCCAGACAGGAATTCGAACCTGTGTCCCCCCGAATGCTAGGCCAGAATGTTAACCGTTCACCCACCACCCTCGGTCAGAAATTTTCATGGGATGAAGAATAAGCATGTTTCTCCAAATATAGAAGGGCTTCATATACAAAGGTTTTCCAGACAAAAGGTAAAATGACAAACAGCCTTCAGTCACTAGAATACAACTTTTATTGTATTACACAATGCATTTCGGACCCTGTGGATCCATCTTCAGGTTACTATGGTATTTACATTTGGTTTTAAATTTTCCTTAAGCGAGATTCGTGCCTAGTAAAGTTTGTTCCTGCGCAGAATTGACGAGATGGTGAATAATTGGTAATATATACATATTTATTGCGGAGCACTGTACTAGACACGATGTCGTTTAAGATGCACATGTGCACCATCTCGTCAATTCTGCGCAGGAACAAACTTTACTAGGCACGAATCTCGCTTAAGGAAAATTTAACACCAAATGTAAATACCATAGTAACCTGAAGATGGATCCACAGGGTCCGAAATGCATTGTGTAATACAATAAAAGTTGTATTCTAGTGACTGAAGGCTGTTTGTCATTTTACCTTTTGTCTGATTAATACAGTCACGTCAATATAGCGAATTATGGATAAAATTAAATCAAAGGTTTTCCATATAATAATTTGAAATTCAAGTTCTTAAATTCGTGCTATCAAGTCCTAGTTATACTGACAAAATGTTGATAGGCAAATTTTAAGTGCAGATTTTTGTTAAAGGGCAACATGAAATACATATTGTCAAGTAATCATCTTGCCTTTGAGACAGTAAGATTGCCAAATTTTTACATAACTTCAGCACAGAATGAATATTGCACCAATAAGAATGACTGGATTACACAAGGCTAGTGCATTAAAGTGCCTATAAAGAAGTTCCTGAAACATCTGGAATAGTAAAGCATGTGGATTATTTATTGATGTATTTAATTACTAAAATATACTTTAAGAAAGTTGAAATTATATATTTGTCCAAGTAACCATATACAGATAACTTAATTTCTAAAAATCTCTGTTACAGAACTAATATTAGCATTATCTTATTCTATAAAATACTGAATTGCACCAGTCTAGCAGGCGACATGAGTTTAATAAAAACAATGTATTCTATTCAAATATAGCTAAATCACACATGAAAATATGGTCAAGTGACCACACCTGCATAAAACTGATAAACTTTAAGAGAGGAAACAGTATTTTATTTGTTTATATAAGAAAGCAGAAAAGGATTTTGAAACAATGCCACAAGTTAACCAAGTACCATAAAAATCTATCGTTTTCTTTCCTCATGGCATTTCATCTTATAGAGGTAATTAGAGGAGGCAAAGAACTGGGGACGAGGGATGGAAAGGAATTCACTCACATAAGGACTTGTTGAAGGAACCAACCTGGCATTTGCTTGGAACGATATCAGGAAGCCATAGAAAACTAAAATCAGGATGGCTGGACAGGGATTTGAACCCTTGTCCTACAGAATACAAGTTGTTGTTGTTGGGGCTTTAGGGCATGTCAACGTCGGGGTTATTAGTGCCCTAACTAAAGAATACAAGTTCCTAGCTTTACTGTTCAATCACTGGGCTTGGTTTTTATATCTAAACATATTTTTTAACACTTAGGGTGGTGTCAATTTATTTTCATGAGTATTATATATATAAAAATATGAATATTTATATAAGATAAGCATTTACTAACACCGCTATACCACATGTATAACATATTTATTTGAAGTTATTTCATAATGTGTAATTTGAGTCAGGAATCTACTAGTCAAATATTGATTTTATTTGAATTTTTTAAAAGTGATTTTATTGATGCCAGTGTATGATTATTTATGAAATAGTTAGGGGTAACTGTCATGGCCTCTATGAAGCAATCAAAGCATGCGTCAACTGTGTGATCTGAAATCTGGATGCCTTCTACAGATACACTGATGACTATGGCTTAACAGAACTTTCTCAAATACTTAAATGGGAAAAGCAAGATCTAAGTTCACTACGGAACCTGAAAAGTATGAACACCTTCCTGCTCAAGTCATTCTCAAAGGAGGAAGGCAGGCAGCACTGCAAACCATTATCAGTATAGAAAACCAAGACATACAGTTCTTCACCTCTACATTTATCCCTGCCACCCCGCCCAGAGCAGAAGAATGTCAATGACATCAGTTCACAGAAAATGTGCAGTCTGGAAAAAAAAAGTTTACCAATAGAAGTGTCACCTGTGAGAAAAACTGTGCATTGGTTGCACTGTTTAACATAAATGCAGTCTTTATAAAACCTGTAAAGCAGATGGCCTAGTAACAGGAAGTGCTCGTCATTTTGCTTATCCTCTATATGTTAGATCCTCTGTCATGCTACAGTCAGCCAGCAACCCTATATATCAACTGGGAATATGAAATATTGCTAAGATTTAATTATGTAAGTACTGATGACAATTGAGGTGGCGATTCAATAGATCAATTCTGACTACTATGTTAGTCAAGTAGAAAAGTAGTCGCTGTAAGGATTTTGGCGAGTGTGGACTTCTATAGGTATACTGAAGATTCCATTTCTATGGCTTAACAAAATTTGTTGCCTTCAGGACTTCCTCAAATGCTTAAGGGGACACAGTCGTGATGGACCGCCCATAAGAAATCAATGTTAAAACAAGCAAACTTCAGGCAAACTTTCTGAAGAAACTAGTGGAAATACAGACCTGAAATTTTCGCACTATACAGACAAAACATCATCTGTAAATCACAAAGATTTGTTACTATATTTTATATATTTTATGAGTAATGATTTTTTGTTCTAAAAGACAAAAAATTACAACTTTTATAAATACCCTGCAACTTGAAAGTTTGTTCTTGTTGTTACGACAGGTACCATTTTTTATTTGATTAATCATTGTTTTATTAACAAGAGATGCTGAAAGTCTGATGTTTTTATCAATCTTAGTTTTTGAGAAAAGTGTACCAGAAGATCAAAAAATGTAGGTTTGAGAAAAAAGTATTGAAAGTTTTACAAAAAAGAAACTAATGTACATTACAATACACACACACTATTACTACACATCACGAAAAAATTAATAACTCCAAATCTGATTTTCCATGAAACAAATGGCATTTTGTAGCTAAATAATTGGAGCATTCAACAAGTCTAAATAAAATAAAAAAAAAATAATTAAAAAAACACGATTTTTTTGAGCATGTTAGTGACTGTGTTCCCTTAAAAGGGAAAACAAGACCCAATTTCACTATGGATCCTGAAAAGTGAAACATGCAGAGTCACTCTGGATATGTTTTATGGTCTTCGGTGCCAGTAAAAGCAGAAGCAACCATTCTCAGACAGCCACCAACCTGCCATGTCAACTGCAAGAAAAACATTTACAGTGCACTGTGTGAACATGGGATTGTTATGGTGAACCATTGACTGTAATGATTTAATTAAGTCTGTATTTCTCACTAGATAGGACTAGTGACCTTTGGAACACTATTGTGCCTAGTTAGAATATGACTTACTTTATAAATTTTAGTAGGTGGTCAGGTGAAATATGTGCTATCTATACTGCAACAGTAAAAGTGTGTTTCATACCTAAAATGCAAGTGCTTGAGAAGTTACTTATGTCTATTCCACATTCACAGTTTGAAACCTTGATTAGATTAATATTACACAGACCAGCCAATCATGGTGACCGCATATACTAAACAGAGTAAAGTCTAGATACCTATCGATTGGCAAGTAAATTAATTAACAATTTTAAACAGTAATCTGACAACTGCAAGAGAAACATTGTATTTGTAAGCTATTAGAGAAACATGGCTTAAAAACTATCTTCTGCCCACCTGCCAAGATTGAAAACATTACACTCACTTTTTCATTCCTTACAAATACAATAACTTAGTAAACAGCCCAAAGGTTGGTTGGATCCTTCCGGAGGAGGAAAATGAAGCCATTGTGTTATAGGTAGGCTGGCCAGTTCATTTCCTTTGGGATCTACAGTTTAATGTGGAATCCAAAACATGGAATGACCAGGCATAGCTCATATGATCATACAAGTCTTAAAAATTCCTACACCCACCAGGATTTGAACCAGAGTATGAAACAGCAAACTCTTGAAAGCAAATGCCTTAACCACTGAGCTACCAGGCTGCTCTGCAAATATAGTATGGCTTATAATAAACTCCAATGTGTAGCCCAAAGATGTCTGGAACATACAGGCTACATTCGCCCAAGGGGGGGGGGAATACACCTACTTCAAGGCACATATAGGTAATAAGCCATGTATGTGTACTTTTAAAGCAAAAGAAGTGAATCCATGTGCACGATAATGGATAGACTTTTGAAACTTGAACCACACACTACCACTTAATTGAGATTAAGGATTTCAGCTGGAAATGTGGAACTCTTACACACACACACACACACACACACACACACACACACACACAATCTAAGATATATGTGTAAATATTGATCATATAAATTGAACTTACGGAAGAGCAGAAAATTGTGCATTCTTTTCCAAAAAGGCTCGGAGGGCATGCAGATGTCCAAGTAACCAAGCACAATCCTCTCTTGACAAAGTGCTACAGATCTACAAAAAAAAGTAATAACATTTTACAATTGTTGAATGTTCCAATGTTTCCTCAATTCATGAAAGCAGCAGATAATACCCACAAATTGTTTTTTATCCAGTGTTGCTTGATGAACAGTGCGCAGGTTCCAAATGGGTCGTAGTAACCTGCTCATATACAAATACAGACCATTGTGCTTTGCCGAAAACTGAACAACTCCGGCAGGCCCATCTACTACACCAGCAGCAGAATAAGAGGGAGTCAACGGAGAAAGAGGGTTTATACTTTGATCTCGTATAAAGCTCTGCTGCTGCGCTGGGCGTATGGGCGTTGAGACTAAGCCAGGATTGAAACCTGAAATAAGACATGATTTAACTAACTTGTTATGAACATAACATGTAAATAAATCAAAGTATAGCATATTAAAACAAGTTACCACTTTTTTGTATTCCTTTTTTTTTTTTTTTTTTTTTTTTTGTAAAATTATTTCACTATTCAGTATAAAAACTACAGGTGTAGATAACAGTAAGCAGTAAAGTACAGCAAAATCATAATTTTGTGGTAGTCTGAAATTTTGATTTATGGGCATAATTAAGAAAACAGATTTAAACATAGCAAAGCTTCCCATTTCACATGATATCATGCAGCGACATACTGCCTACATTGAAGAGGTTGCAATACACTATAGCCACCAATTCCACTGCCACAATAACTGACAGAGAACTCCAACTACAGTACTTTAATCCAATACCATAACCGTTTTTCTTCCTTACCCATTGTTCCAAAGAGCAGGAAGATGGCCTCTGGTGATGCACTTAAAATTTTAGCACATGTCAAACTGTTTCATAACTTTTATATAAGCTTTTTTTGAAAAGATACCCATTGAAGATTCCTGTGATATTTTACAATTGCCAATGTCTTACATTTTTCAAGAATACTGCACCATTCCAAGATTAACATCAAATTAATAAAAGTAAATAAGGGTCAAGAACATTGTTCTGCTTATGAGCTATTATTTTTGTAACTGAGAAAATTCTTCCAACACTGCATTTCAATGACTGCCGAAACAAAAATTAATAATGCAAAAATTTTATTTTTATATATATATTTTTTTAAAGAAGTGGAAATGTTCTCTGGTAACTCATGAGAAAATCAACATTAAGAAAGTATAAGTTGAATGTGCGATTTTGTTAAGTTTATCATAATTTCAGCACATGGGCACTGGGAGGGGGGGTGCAAGGGGGTGCACTTGCACCCCCCCTGTCATTCCACATCACATTCCGCGCCACAAAAAATGGGGTTCGCACCACTTCCCGGGTCGCCGCCTGGGCAGTAGTAGAGCTAAAAAAAAAAAAAAGGTCGCCCAGCCCGGGCGATAGGGGGGCACCAATGCAGCCCTGGTGCACCCCCGTAGAAGCAATCCTGCCGGCGCCATGTTTCAGCATAAAACAAATTCCATTTGTCTGGCAGTATCCACTATTTTTTTAGTACTTTAAGCAAAGAAGGATCTCATACAGATTGTGATACAAGGTTAGTTGACAGATTTCATTTGAAGATTTACCCGAATTTGTCATACCCTAGTGCAATACAATTAAAGTGATTTTATCTTCCATGTCTTGCTGCTGCATCTTTGGCAAGTAAATGGGGAAAAGGGCTTGATTAATAAATATAAATAATTCTTTTAAGGAAGTTACATATTATCGAGTAATTTGCACTTTGAAAAAGTGAACCATGCAAGAAGGATATACACCCGGAAATGTCCTGGGGATACCGGCAGGAATCAGCTAGATAATATCATGGCCAAACAGAGATTCAGGAATCAAGTTCTAGACTGTAAAGTGTACCCAGGAGCAGACAGACTGACCATAATTTGATAGTAATGAAGTGCAGGCTGAAATTCAAGCGAATAAGGAAGCAGTATAACCATAACGGGCTGGAAGTGAATAAACAATCTAGGACGAGAGAAAAATTTGCATAAATCGTAGACTTAGGTCTATTTTTTTTTTTTTTTTTTTTTTTTTTTGTAACTGCTTTACGTCTCTTTTTAACATCGAGGTCTTTAGAGACGGGAAAGGATGGGGGCAAGGATGGGGGCAAGGAATAGGAAGGAATTCGGCCATGGCCTTTTGAAGGAAGCATCCCGGCATTTGCCTGGAGTGATTTGGGGAAACCATGGAAAACCTAAATCTGGACGCCCGGACGGGGATTCGAACCGCCGTCCTCCCGAATGTGAGGCGAGAACACTAACCGTTACACCGCCCCGCTCAGTGACTTAGGTCTAAGAAATAACTCTTAAAGGGGCTCAACTGAGGACGAATGGAATGCATTGAAGACTGAAATAATGAAAGCTGGTAAAGAAACATTAGGCTTTAGGGAACAAGTTGTCCGAAAACCTTGGATCACAAAAGAAATTTTGGAGCTGATGGATCAGAGGAGAAGGTACAAAAATGCTCAGAATGAAGCAATACAGGCAATTTAGAAATTAAATAAACAGAAAATGCAAAAAGCAAAAGAAAAATGGCTAGAAGAAAAGTGTGAAGAAGTAGAAAAAGAAATGGTAGTAGGTAAGCAGATGTTGCATATAGAAAGATCAAACAGAATTTTGGAGAAATGAAGAAAAGAGGTGTGAATATTAAAGCTGCCAATGGAAACATCTTTTAAGCTCAGATGATAGAGCTAACCGATGGAAGGAATACACTGAGAAACTATATGATGGGGACGACTTGAACAACAATGTAATGGAAAAGGAAGGTGATGTCAACATTGAAGACTTAGGAGATCCTGTTTTGAGGACAAAATTTAATAAAGCTCTGAATGACTGGAAAGCAAATAAGGCAGTTGGAATTGATGAGATCCCTGCAGAACTTCTTAAATCCCAATGAGAAGAAAGGAATCTAAAGATTATTCAAGCTAATATCAAAAAGTTATGAAACAGGAGAAATTCCAACTGATTTTAATAAAAATATCTTCACGCTTCCAAAGAACGTACAAGCCGACAAATGTGAGAATTATCGCACCGTTAGTCTAACATCACATGCTTCAAAATTACTGACCAGAATTATATACAGAAGGATGGAGAGGGTAGTAGAAGAGATAGTAGGTGAAGATCAGTTTGGGTTTAGGAAAAATCGCGGTACAAGGGAAGCAATACTGTCTTTAAGATTAATACTTGAAGGGCAGATCAAGAAAAACAAAGATACATTTATGGAGTTTGTTGACTTAGAAAAAGCTTTTGATAATGTTAGGTGGGACAACATGTTCAAAATTTAAAAGAAGTCAGGTCTGAAGTATTGAGACAGAAGACTACTCTATAAACTATATAAGAATCAAATGGCTACAATAAAAGTAGAGAATCACGAGAGACATGCAGCAGTTAAAAAAGGGTGTGAGACAAGGCTGTAGTCTATCCCCGTTAATATTCAACTTGTATGTAGAAGAAGCAACGAAGAAAGTCAAAGAAAAATTTCCATGTGGCATAAGTTTTCAGGGAGAAGAAATCAGTATGCTACGATTTGCTGACGACATAGTCTTGTTAGCAGAGAGGGCTGAAGATATTGAGAAGTTACTGAATGGCATGAACAAAATACTGAAGGAAGATTTTGGACTAAATACAAATCAAAGCAAGACAAAAGTGATGAAATGTAGCAGAAATGATACCAATAATAGTGGATTAAATATAAAAATAGGATCGGATGCAATAGTAGAAGTAAGAGAATTCTGTTAATTGGGAAGTAAAATTACAACCGATGGCCGAAGCAGGAATGATGTTAAAAGCAGAACAGAACTAGCAAAAAGAGCCTTCATGAAAAAGAGAAACCTTTTAGTTTGAAATATTGATCTACGAATTAGTAAGAACTTTTTAAAACTCTGTGTGGAGCACAGCACTTTATGGTAGCGAAACATGGACTTAGGAATACTGGAAATAAAGAAATTTGAAGCATTTGAAATGTGGTGCTACAGAAGAATGCTGAAAATTAAGTGGACTGACAAAGTAAGAAATTAACAGTTTTGGAAATGATTGATGAGGAAAGAAGTTTGTGGAAGAGGCTTACAGAAAGAAGAGACAGGTTGGTAGATCATATTTTGAGACATGCTGGATTGGTTAATTTGTTAGTGGAGGGAACAGTCGAAGGTAAGAACTGTAGAGGAAGACAGACTAGAATATACGAAGCAGATAATTGAGGACGTGGGTTGTAACGGGTATGTAGAGATAAAGAGGTTAGCACAGAATAGGAAGGGGTGGAGGATTACATCAAACTAGTCGAAAGACTGACGACAGCAAAAAAAAATTTGTCCGATAGTCACATTTATCTATACTTCACAACAAATTACTTTTAACCAGCTAGAAATCTTGGACAATCCAAAGCACTCAAACTATTAAACAGTAGCTCTTAAACAAGCAGATATATGGAAATACAATGCAAGTTGACTTCAGAGAGCATCAAGTGAAAGGTGGCGACTACAACTTGTTGTTACAGCTCATTTCTGCTGCATGTCATCAATCCCCAAGCCAACACCTAATCAAGGACCAGTTAGTTGATAGGTAGGCTCTAAACACAACAGAATTTGTTCTCACTGCGCTATAAAACAAGGCCCTAAGGAACACCTTGCATTCTAATAGCATTGATGTGAGTGTTGTAAAGTTGAATTTCCACATTTGTGATATGTATTTTAGTGGGAAAAAATGACGTCACTGGAAATGAAGTATTTATTAACTTTCATTTGACTCAATACATCTAAGTAGCAATCCTTGCTTATTTTTACATTCTTATGGTACCTAAGTTCAAGTATATGTTATATATTATTATTAATACTCAGGAAAAGGAAACTGTTTTTAGGCAATATAAATAATAAAGGACAGGAAAAATAACCAGTCATTCACTGAGGTTCGAGGCTGGGTAGGCTACGATGAACACACAAAACACAAGACAACAACAACTATACAATATTTTGCTTTAAAATCTTATTCACACATAAGTAGGCCATTTTGCAAGGGAGCTGTTAGCACCCCCAGACTTACAACATGACTAGCTTAGCCTTGGAGGGAAGGGTGGGAGTAGTAGAGGTAGTTGGATAAACTAAGGTGAAGTGAAATGTTCATAAAAATCAGAAAATATATACATCACCAGTGGGAGTAGAACACCAAATTAGATATAAATACATACAAAAATGTAAACTTTAATACTGAACAAATAGGGAGCAGTAGGCTATAAAAGGAATAAAATAGAATTTAAAAATTCATAAAATTGTTCAACAATAAATGTTGGGCCCTAAGATACACAAGGCTGGTAACCCTGGGTGAAATTTCCGCATAGGAGTCACACACTGCACAGATTTCGGCATTGTTGGGTCAGTCTCTCCAACCTATTGTACAGAATCTTCCTCCCTATGTTGAAGACACCATGCCATCCACACTCTTCCGCCTAAAAACTCCTTTGTTTTCTCCATTAATGCAACTTCCCTTGATAGAAACATCCTCAAAACATTAGAACACTTCCAACATATGAGATCCTCCATACAGTTTTCCTCCTACACCCTTCATTCAATTCATTCTCTCCAAACACTCCTTAAATTCTCAAGCGTATCACATAATTGTACTTTACTTTTTCATGTCCGGACATCATAATCGTTTTCCCCAGCATTGCACGAAGTTGTGGATATTTCTTCCTGTCCATAGGTCTTCAAGTATTATTGAAAACTGTCACTGCTTCCATGGTCTGCTGTTCTCCACATTCGATCATCTGTTGTCAGACCCCATTTCTACCTGTTAACAATTACTTGGGACACTCCTATTCTTATATGATTGAGGGTTCTCCATTTCACCCAGTCCAACTTTACACCAGAAGGTTCTTCCTCAGAGATTGGATACCAGTTAGGAGGGGGCAACATTTTAACGATTTCGAAAAGTAGTCTTAGAGACTAGCCTTCTAGGTGGAGGTCTTGGTATCCCAAACATTACTTGCCACTCATGGAAAGTTTGTTTGAATTGTTCAGTGTATTCGTGTGAGTTATGGCATATTTTTGGTTCAGCGAATCTGGCTGCTTTGTACAGTAGGTGTATTAGGTTTGGTTTCATACAGCTGGTCACTATCCAACAAGTCTCATTCAGGGTTACATTTACTTGCTTTGAGTGTGCGGATTGGTTTCCTCTGCAGTGGAAATGCAGAGTGCTTTAGTAGACTTGAACAAGAACACCGGATTCGCTCCCAATTTACTACAACATAACTTGTTATAGAATATCAATTCTTGTGTGTACGTTAGCTGCAGTTATACTGCAGTGTTTCTTATAATTTGATAATGCACACATGAATGCAGGTTGGAATATGACCACATCTTTCCCCCTGCCATATGTCTCGCCTCTCATGTGACCAAGACTCATGTCGAAATATTGTGGAATTTGTTTGTTTTTGTGTTTTTATGTGTTCGTCTCGCCCTCCTGCCTTCATCTGTGGTAAGTAACGGGTATCTGTCCCCCCCCCCCCCATCCTATATTATTTTCAGTGTTTCTTATAAGTAAAACTTCTATCTATAGTGACTCCTAAATATGTTCCAATGAATGACCTTCCCATGTAACATTTAGTTTCCATTTTGCCTCTTTGGAATACAGGTGGAATACACAGATCTGGATTTTGGATGGGTTAGGTTTCAAAGATTAGCTTTTGTAGTAAGTGGACATGGTTGACAAGGCTTGTTCTAACTGTTGTAACATTGGATCCTGTACAGTGATTGTTGGGTTGTCAGTGTACAGGAAGTATTTGGCATTGGAACGAACAGTTTGGCCATTGGTATAGATATTAAATAAAATAAGGGATAGCATACCGCCTTGGGGTAATACATTGTTTTGAATTCTCCACCTACTCTTCTTGTTATCTAGGCAACATAGAAATGTCTATTACAGAATAGAGATTCAATGAGTTTCATTAAACTAAAATCTCTGTAAAGATCACATCTTTTGTAAGTAATAGTTAGTGGTGTCATATTCCACTGAGTGGGTTTCCATCCAGGAAAGTGTTGTACGAGTCATATGCTAAACTTTACAGTAAATATAGAAGAGAGGTTTCCAGAACAAACTTGTGACAAAAGATATAAAAAATATTCAGGTCCTGGGGGGGGGGGGGGGGGGGGATGGAGACTGCCTCACAGTGATGAAATATGGTCCTTGTTCTGATAGTATTTCGAGGTGAAAACTACTCTTTTCCTGGTGCATTGCAATAGTAAAAAATCATGTATATATAATATATCTGAAAGTCCTATCTGTCTGGAATAACTTTCCATCTTCACCAAATTTAATTCTCTAACTGGTGGTTGTGTTACTTAATCGTTACAGCTTCTCCTTCCTATAGATTCCTTTAAAAACATAACATACTGTCGCTATATTACGATGTCGTGGCCTCCTCTTATTTTTTACAGCCTAAATATTATTGTACATTACAAACAAAATCAGGTCCTCGAGTTTCACTTCCCATACTCTTATTACCTTCTCCAAAACGCAATTGAAAAGAATTGGGGCATGCCCATCTCCCTGCCCAACACCAAGTTTTTTTATTTTAAATTCCTCTGAGATCTCTACTATAAATTACACCTTTGAATTTGTTCCAGTGAGGGTCTGCCTGATTATGTTGACTGATTTTAAGTAAACACCAAATTCCTGTAAAATGTTCAGTAATGAGATTAGCTACCGAGTCGTAGGCTTTCTTGAAGTCCACATAAACTATAAGAATTTTTTGTTCTTTGTTCCAGTTTTCTAACTATATAATAAGTATTTTTATTTTTTGCACACATTATCTGGACTACACAGTAAAAGCTTTTTATTCATGGTTTCACTATTCCCATTTTATTTATTTGCAGATAAAGTAGTTGTGACAACTTCCTGTATTCACAGATGATATGATTTTTCATTGACACGAATCTAATGTTATACTAATTTTAATATCCTTTGACTTATCACTGTCTCAACCGCTGCCTCAATGTGTTTGAAACACATGTTCTTCGACGAAAGCCACCTGCTTACATGTGCTGCTCTGGCTTTCGATTAATACCTCTTGGGATGATTGGGTCAATCACCACGATGCATTATTTTTGAGTGAATAGCATGTGTCCTTTCGACTCCTTGTTGTTATTTTGAATAATGGCAAAAAAAGTTATAATGAAGTCTTCAGGGCTGTATCACTGAATTGTGTTGTAAAAACACCACACTTCGATGGCTGCCTCCACTGTCTTCATCACGCATGAAATTTTGTGTTTTTATAATGCAATCTGGCGACACGCCCATGAGGGCTTCACTCCAATCACACGCCGAGAATGTCTCCTTTCGCACATCAAAAAAAAAAAAATCCACTCTAAAAAAGTTGTTACAACACTTAAAATAAAACTGAAATACCTGGTGAGTAGTTTCTTTTAATAACAATGAATCTACTATAAGAACAATCAAGGAATGAGGAGACATAACAATGAATTCCATAAAAACAATTCTTGTAAAAATATGCCAAGTCTCATGCCTGTGCAGTGACAAAAAGTTATGAGATCTTGTCCTGAGCCAAGCCTATATTTTACAGAGTGTATTCACTTCACTTTGTGAAATGTAATGCTTTCTCTCGGTGTTATAGAACGTTTATTTAGAATAAAAAAAATCTGGTGACTTGGCCATTATAGATATCATGTTTTTAAACTGATGTGATGTATTGTAAGGCATATACTATGACCCAAGACTGAATATTTTCCTTTTTTATTACTTATTTAAAAATTGGTTTAGATTTAAAAACAAAAATGTAAAACCTCGAAATATACTTAAGACGTGCTAAAAAATTTAATGTCGTTTTGCCAATTAAAATATTGTTAACTAATTTTTATCAGTTAAGATTAAAATTGATTTATTAATTTAATTAACAGATATTTATTACTATTTTATGCGCATGGACCTCTACAGATCATGCAAAACAGTCATTTTTTGTCAGAGTTTCTTTGGCCATTCCAGTATTCTTGCATCCGTTTACTGAAGGCAAGTTTTCTTTCTTCTGTCCATGTTGTGCCGGTCTTATTGGCTTTGGTTTCTGGCATAACTACCCAGTCGTGTATTTTTTGTCTGAAGATTTTGCGATCTAGGATTTCTGAGCTCCTGATTTTAGCTTTTTCCAAGTCTTGTGTTACTTGATCGAACCAACTGTTAGGCATTTTTAATGGTTGCATCAGTTTGAATATCTGCTTAGTTAATCTGTGATCTGGCATCCTGTAGATGTGACCGTAGAATTTTAGTCTGCATTTTCTGATGTCGTTGGCTATGTTTGAGTGGGACTCTACTGTTTTGTTTGACTTTAGTCTGTAGCCTCCTTCAGTTTTGGTTGGTCCAATAATTTTCATGATTATTCTTCGTTCTTTTTGGATGTTCTCAATATCCCTCTTAGAGTTTAGTGTGAGTGTTTCTGTGGCGTATAGAGCATTGGGTTTAATAACTGTATTGTAGTGTCTAATTTTTGATTGAATTCCTATGTTCTTTTTGTTGTAGATGTTGCAGGTCTGTCCAAAAGCCTTTTTCATTTTGTTGAGTCTGTTTTGCTGTGCCTTCTTTTCGAGTCCTGTTGGACTGATAATTTCGCTTAAGTATTTGAACTCAGTGACTGTTGATTTTTCCATATTTTGTGTCCAGTGTTTTATGTTCAAGTTTTGTGCCAAGAAAAACAGTTTTCTCAAAGGAGATTTTTAGTCCAACTTTTTCTGCTAATTCTTTGAGGGAATCTATTTGTTTGATGGCTTGTTGTTCACTTTCAAACAAAATAGCCAGATCATCTGCGAAGGCCAAGCATGAAATATTTAGTCTGTTTTCTGCCTAGTTTTACTGGGGTGTTCGTGTTGTCCCATTCTCCAATGACTTTGTCCAGGGCTATATTAAATAAGATTGGTGAGAGACCATCACCCTGTCTAATGCCAGTTTTTGTTTCGAATTCTCTGGAGAGTTCTCCTCCCATGAATTTTACTTTGTTTGTGGTGTTGGTGTCTTCTTCATTAATTCTCTTGATTTATTGTGCAGACCATATTCCCTTAGAATGAAGAATAGGCTTTTCCTGTCGATGGAGTCATACGCCTTCTTGAAGTCTACAAAGGTGCATATGGTTTTCTTGTGCCTGACTGATCTGTATTTTAGGATGGTTTTCAGGTTAAAGATTTGCTCTGCGCACGATCTGTTAGGTCTGAAGCCTGCTTGGTATTCACCAATTTTGTTTTCGATTTGTTGTTGTACTCTTTTGCGGAGACAAGCAGAGAGAATTTTGTACGGGACTGATAGTAGAGATATTCCTCTGTAGTTGTTCACATTGCTGCGGTCACCTTTTTTGTCAAGGGGGAGTATGAGAGCGCACTTCCAGTCTTTCGGGATTTCGTTTGTCTCCCAACAATGTCCGATGATTTTGGTTAGTTCTTGGAGTGAACTTTGGCCTAGATTTTTCAGGAATTCTGCCACTATGCCATCTTCTCCTGATGCCCTCCCATTTTTGAGTTTCTGAATATGCTCCCCGATTTCTTCTAGTGTTGGTGCTGGTGAATCTGGATTGATTTTTCTGAGAACACTTCAGCTGGCTCTGGGCAATTTAGCAGTTGTTTATTATTTAATTTATTAATGCTTTAAATAACTGTTTTAAATATATGCGTTAAAAAACTTGGCGCCAAGTGAAAGTACTGTGGGATTGCAATCCTTATGCACACTGCACAGACAGTATCTAAAAAGATAAGTGGTGGTTCATTACCCTATAATAATTTGCAAAACTGAATAATATGGAAGATAGACTTCAATATGGTTTCGTTCCCTTCCCTGATGCACAGTTTACCGTGCCTATTTTGTTGCAGTCTAATGTTCATTGCACTTTATCTTTCAAAACTACCAATTTCTATTGTGCTCCTAAATACATTTCAGTAAGGATTTGCAAAGTAATTGCTTTGCAAATCTTAACAGCTTTGAATTATTTCAACCAATTTAGATACCATACTTTTTTTTTCTTACTTTTAAACTTCTGTCAACAGATCATAATCAGTCCACTACTGTAGCTAACAACATTTTTCAGACAACTGTTTTATTATTATTATTATTATTATTATTATATTATATCTGTTTAACAAATACATAATTTGACTTATGCCTTCTAATGTCTCCAGATTAAGGCTAAGAGCTAAATCTTCTATCTTGATTATTGGAAGCAATACTGTCAGCATTAAACAGCATCATAAAAAAAAACTAACCATCCAGTTCTTTCTGATCCTTTCACCAAATCCCAAAAAGCCTCTTCATTTTCACCCACTACTGATTAAATATTTCCAATTTTTACCTTGCATGTTGTTCTATACTCATCATTTCTAGCTTAAATCTGCACTAATAATACAGGTGTTTCCCATTCACTCAGACATCTTCCCTTCAATTTGGCAATTTGATACATTACTTTCTCTATCGATTTCCCAATTTATATGAATATTGAGCATCAAGTTTGCTGGGGTGTGCATACAGCAACGTCTAAGCTTTGATTGTGCCTGGTGTCATAACAGATTCTACCTTTCGGTCGCCAATCACTTGTACTAACCCCAAGTGATAAAGGTATGTTCAAATTAAAGAAAACACTGCCAATATTCAGATAGATTTGCAAAAGATGTATTCAGAAAGTTTGGTTACATGTACGGCACCCGAGGATTAAAAAGTCGATCAGACTACTGTCCGAAATTATATACGACTGCAGATTGAGCCATTCACACTGTAAGCAGCTTCCAATGACACCCAAAACAATAGAAAAGTTTATGCACTCATTCCAAGTTAATCATTACATCAACTGGTGTCAAGGTTAGGCAACCCACTAAACCATCTGCACTACATTACAATACACCCATGCTCACTCCATCACGCCTGCCCAAACAATGGAGGAAAATAGCGGGGTCAGGTCTTTAATAGAATTTCCAAAATCTTGAGAAACTTATTGGGGGCGCGTACAAAATTCAATCTTATTTAACCTCCAATCAACTTGAAAATTTTGTGTGTGTTAGAGCGTACTTGATATGTTAATTTTGATTCTGAATCTTTCACCCAATTGCTATAGTTTCTTAGATAAAAATTCATGAAGTAAGCAAACCTTAAATTCATCCATATTCCTGAAGTTCTTACATCTCTGAACTGATTCCGTTATCATAATATTCTATGAAAAATTCCCTTACTTATGGTGTATGTTACAACCTGATTCTGATAGTATTTCGAGGTGAAAACTACTCTTTTCCTGGTGCATTGCAAATAGTAAAGAATCTTGTATATATATTATTTCTGAAAATTTTGGTCCTATCTGTCTGGAATATCTTTCCATCTTCACCAGATTTAATTCCCTAACTGATGGTTATGTTATTTAATCACTACAGTTTCTCCTTCCTATAGATTCCTTTCAAAACATAACTTACTGTCGCTATATTATGATGTCAAAGCCTCCATCTCTTTTTTCTTTTTTCAAATTTAATTTTGTTTTTACAGCCTAAATTTTACTGAAAATTAAAAACGAAATCACTCTGTGCAAAAAAAATTTCCTCCTTAATTTGAAGAACTTTCTTTGCTACGAGCAGCTGAATTCTGCACAATTTTTGAAACATGATAATCAACGGAAACATTTTAAAAAAAATCTATTTCTCTTTTAACTATCCACTATTTTTTAAAAAATGTGAATATTATTCTGAATCTTTTGAGCCATAAAGCTTTTTGAGGGGTCGAAAATTAAATCTATTAGTTAAAAAAAAAAAACGATGCTGATGAAATCTTTCCCATGTGCTTTTTAATCCTATTTTCTCAACCCAAAGTTTCATACCTAGTTTTAATCATAATTTAATTCAACAGCTGTGTAAATAAATGTTATAGAATTGGTTATAAAATAAGAAAAACTCTTTACACTATACAACTTCTGAAACAGACTGAATTATACTCACTAACATAGTTTCTGACTCAACTACTGGAAAATGCTCCTAAAATGATATGCTATTGATTTTGTGTGTTTTATAGACCCTTTCAGCTGTTTTTGCAGGTGTATTGGCAAAACTAAGGTTATATTATAAGTTGATTTATATACACACTGGAATATTGTAAAAAACTTAATAATGTAAGAAAGCCAAATTACTTCATCTTTAATGCTAGATCAGTATACATGCATTAAAAAATTTGAACTGAATAGATATTACCTCCCTGAAATGAAATTGTGCTAGGTCCCGGACTCTGCATAGAAGATGGTACAGGTGTATGTGGGCCACCAGTGACAGGTGACTGCACAGTTGACACCCCACCACCACCAGTCACTTTTGGTTCTCCACCATACATAAAGAAAGCACGTGTAGCCCACTCAGCAAGTTGAGCATTCTGGGCACTATCAAGACATGCTAACATAAGGCATGTTGCACACGCCTGTTCCTCACGCTGCTCACGAAAAAATGCATGCACTGCCTCGGTCTCTGGACCACGGCCATCTGCTAGCAACTGCCTTAATACATCTACAGGACGCAGTTTCGCCAGGATTTCAGCACCCTGCACAATTGGTGAAATATAATTTTAAAATAAATTTGGAAATGGATCAAATCCAACTTTGTATAAACTTAAATTAACTTCCAAACTTAATCTTTACAGATAAACTAGCAAAACCTGTCATTTTCAGTTTCAACAATTCAAACATGGATCAGAATACCAAAATCCAATTTTACAATAACTGACAGTGAAAATTCTGTTAGGAAATGAAAATAAGGAAGGAAACCGACATCACAGAAACTTAAATAAGAATTGAAACTGTTGGCACTATGAGATACTGGGTGCTCAGGGTTCTGGTGATTACTATTTCTGTCCGTTCATTCTGATGACCAGTGAATTCATGGTATAACCTACGTGTGAGGCTGGGCAATGGTTGCAGGATAGTTGATATATTAGATGGGAAGATAAACATGTAACAAGTCCTATGATGGGGAAGATTTCCCCAGTTGGTGAAAGTGGTGGAGGCATGGTACATGTTGAACAGTATGTAACAATATCTGTTGCCAGGAAAAGAGCCTCGGGGCTGTCTTGCAAGATGGGGAGTCTGCTGTGGTCTGGAGGTCTACTGAAGCAGGTTCTAGGTGGTGAGGGAGGATATTTGGGAAGAGGCCTCACCTCTCCACATCTAACCAACCAACCCAGGGCCGACGCTAGAAATTTCAGGCCCAGGGTAAAATGGACGATCTTTTTTTTTTTTAGCTCTACAAACTAGCCGGACGACAATAGGCGGATTCTTGGCATCGAGGCCTGGGGGCCCCTGCAGCCGGTAATCGGGGTCTCCCATCAGCCGGCGAGGCTCCGGTACATTTGACCCGCTTACCCCCCCCCCCCCCCCCCCAAGGCCGGCCCTGAACCAACCTACCTTCCTACACGAGTCTCTTCATTATAACAACTGTCATCTTAAGACATCGAAAGCTCCACCCCTCCCCACAAACTTGGAATTAATGGAAGACACACTGTATTCCAGTAATATCTCCCAAGCTCTGTTACCCTATAATTGTCCACCAAATTTAAATCAAACACCTTTCACGTGTCTCATCACAACACTATCAACCACTCCAAATCCTCAAAAAACAAATAGTCCAGTTCTGGCCTCCCACTACTTTCCAGGTCTGGAATAAATTAACCAAGTCCTGCACTATGGTTATGATTTCCTACCCAGAAATGAGAACCCAACTCTCAAAAAATTCTCCTTCACCTATCTGGAACCTGCTTCAGTGGATCTCCAAACCTCAGTGAACTCCTAATATACAGACATGGGTCTTCCCATCTTACAAGACAGCCACAAGGCTCTTTCCCTTGTAACATATCCCACTCAAAATTGTGCAGCATGTATTATGCCTCCATCACCTCCACCAACCCAGTATCCGGAGAAACCTTCCCTGTCAGACTTATTATGTGTGTATCCTCATTTCCAATATCAACTAACCTACAATCTTGCCTAGCCTCATACGTAAGTTATACCATTTTTATTTATTTCCTGTCAAAAACGCCGTTTTTACAAATTGTTAGAAACAGTAATAACAATAACAGAAATAAAACGATATCACTCAACATCAAAAAATTCATTTAATGGATGACCAAAAGACAGCAACTTGTATGGCGTTGTCATTGGCGCAAAGGAGGTGCAGGCTGATGGGCACTGCGGGCAATTGTATAAATGTTGAATAGTCTGTTCTGCCCCACACTCACACACAGTATTAGGATCTTCAAGATAATGCCATCTTGCCAGGTTATCTTTGATCCTACCCACTCCACTTTTCACCCGATTTAGATCTATCCAGGTCTTCCAGTTGAGGTTGCCACCTGGTGGTAGTGCCTCTACAGTAGGTACCCATTGATTCACACGAGTCATTCTTGCTCACTGCAGACTGAGCCGGGCAACATTCGGCAGTATATCTAAACCAGCTGTTGTCCTAAGGAAGCAACAAAATCCTCTCGGGTGTCCAGCCGGATGGTGGTTTACAAACACGACGTTTCGACAGCTGACTGCTGTCTTCATCAGGTATCTCATGGTTGTTCTCAGCTGACTGTCTCTGCCTCGACTGGCATGGCCACACATCGAACCTCCTTTATACCTTCAGCTGGAAGGCCCGCTCGCTCTGGTTGGTCGAGAGCGTTGGCTTTATATGTGGCCCGCTGTGGCCACCACTGGCGTCACTTACTCCTTCCCACCTTCCCACGCGGATGTGCTGGCGGTCTGAGATGCTGTTGAGCCCACTTCTGATTGGCCGTGAATACTGGCTTAATCTGCGGTCTGCTGCGGCGCCCGACTGGTGTCATTTGCCGGTGAGGATCTGCTACGCTCACGTCGGAGATCACTAATGATAGGTTTCCAGGCTTCGCTCAGAAAGAGCCCGCTGTCCCTATTTATGTTGTTGTTACTAAGCCGGATCTCCAACGGCTCATTTATGACCGAGTCCCTAAACGAGGCGTTGGAGATCCGGCTTAGTAACAACATAAATAGGGACGGCGGGCTCTTTCCGAGCGAAGCCTGGAAACCTATCATTAGTGATCTCCGATGTGAGCGTAGCAGATCCTCACCGGCAAATGACACCAGTCGGGCGCCACAGCCGACCACGGATTAAGCCTCCGTTCACGGTCAATCAGAAGTGGACTCAACAGCATCTCGGACCGCCAGCACATCCGGGCGGGAAGGAGCAAGTGGCGCCAGTGTTGGCCGCAGCGGGCCGCATATAAATCCAATGCTCTCAACCAACCAGAGCGAGCGGGCCTTCCAGCAGAAGGTATAAAGGAGGTTCGATGGGTGGCCACGCTAGTCGAGGCAGAGACAGTCAGCTGAGAACAACCACGAGATACCTGATGAAGACAGCAGAGTCAGCTGTCAAAATGTCGTGTTTTTACACCACCATCCGGCTGGACACCAGAGAGGATTTTGTTACATCGATACGCCGGGAAAGTCTCCACTCACACGTCCTAAGGAAGCTTTTTCTAGATTTCAGCCTTTGTCTGGGGAGTTGATGCCTGAATAAGGGATGAGCAGCGGTTTGATTAGCCCTGTTTCTTTCTACGTTTAGTCTTATATCGGGGTAGCTGTTCCTGCCAGACCATGTAGTTTTTCAATTGGCATGGCTCTGAGGCAACCCATTAGAATTCTGCAGGTTTCATACTACACTACGTCTACTTGTTTGGCATAACCAGTCGTACCAACGGGACAGGCATATTCTGCAGCAGAATAACTCGGTGCAAGAGCTGATGTTCAGAGCACTGTGGGATGCGCACGCCATACGTTTCCTGCGAGTTTCCGCAGGATATCGTTGCGGGCTAAAACTTTTGCGTTCTGTGTTTAAGCAGAGCTTTTGCAAGTGAGAGAGCAATCTAGTGTAACTGAGATATTTTGGATTGAAACAGTGATCTAGTTCTACATCCTCCCATCTCACTTTCAGCTTCCTGTTGGCATGTCTGTTTCGTAAATGGAAGGCGCATAGTTGAGTTTTGGATGGATTCGGTTTCAACTGATTGTCTTCATAGTAGGTGGAGAAAGATTGTAAACCATTACTTAAACGCTCCTCCACTGTTTCCAAATCTTTGGCTTGTACTGCTAGTGCTAAATCATCTGCATAGACAAAACTTCGAGTCATTGGCGGCTGTGGTTGATCATTAGTATAAATGTTGAATAATGTCAGCACCGGGACGCTTCCCAGGGGCAGCCCAAATTTGACATAAAACCTTTGGTTCTGAAGTAAAATTCAGATGATTCATGTAAATTCAAAATAATTTGTGAGATGATATAGTTTATGCAACAGGATGTAATGCTGTACAGTGTCATACGCTGCAGAGAGGTCTACAAAGGCCACTCGTGTGATCAACCCTAGCTCAAAACCATCCTCAATGTGTGCTGAGTCACATTGAGGACATGTGCGGTGCAGTTTTTGTTAGGTCTAAAACCCGCTTGTTGGTGAATCAGTTTCAGGTCAATTTTTGGGCTCAGTCAATTAAGCAGCATCCTTTCAAATATCTTTTAGAGGTGGCATAACGGAGAAATAGGGCGATAGTTTTTGGCAATAGAAGAGTCTTTCCCAGGTTTCAATATGGCAATAACTTTTGTCTTTCTCCATATCTCAGGTATCTGTTTACCTCGGAGGCAGTTGTTGTAAAGATGCAAAAGCCACTCCATTTCAATGGCACCAAAATGTTTTAGTTGCTCCACAGTTATATAGTCAAGTCCTGTTGTTTTATCAATTTTGAACAATTTAATATCTTTCATCAACTCATTCATTTGAAATTACGCGGAGAAATTACTTGTGATTGTCTTAGTACCTTACTCCTCTCTCTTCTTACGAGTCTTCCTCCTTTGTCATTCAGTAATAGCCGATGTGCTATTTGGTTGGGTGTAACATTAGCATATGTATTGGTTATACATGGGTCACTGCTAAGTCTTTTCAGGAGTTGCCATGCCTTTCAGCTATTTTTGGACAGGACTATGTTTTCCATGGTCTTAATCCAACATTCTCGCTTAGTCTTTTAAAGTGTGGAGCACAGTGTTAATCCTGATTCTACAGTTTCCTGGCTAAAAGGGTTTTCTTCAAAGAGCCTCCGGTATTCCTGTAGGAGAGGTGAAACCTCTTCGTTCATGCCTGGAATATACATTGTGCGGCAACCTCTAGGAATTGAAAGATGGGAACTTGTTTTCACAGGTCTCTACAAAGCCATTACCATGCTCAGTCAAAGGTTCTATTTTGAAAACCATATAATCTAAATTATTAGTAAAAGCTGTCCAATTAGCTTTTTTGAGAATCTTCAACAGTCTGCTGCAAATGCCTGAATGCATATTGATCTATGTTGGGTGTTAGGTATTGGTTGTGAAACTGTTTTGGTACACTGAGGTGCCAGGGCATCGCTTACAAACAACAGATCAGGGTTATAATTGCACTTCCATCTTCCACTGTTAAAAGAATGTGGGAGTTTACTGTCATGAAGAAGAGTCAGCTTATGATGTTCCACCCACTTTAGTACAGCTTCCTCATTCTTGTCATCATCCTCATATCCCCAGACGCTGCTATGGCTGTTAAAGTCACCAGCTACAATACGTTTAGCCTGACTGCAGAAATTATACCATGAATCCACTAGCTGAATAAACTGACACAGACAAATGATGTTCACCCAGAACCCTAACCATCCAGTATCTCATCATGCCACCACATGATACCCATAATTTCAATTCTTGATTAACATCTGTGCCATCAGAGTTCTCTCAGACAGAAGCAGATTCTCTGAATTCTGAAAGTGGAAACTGGCTTACCAGCATAAGTGTAATCTTCCTTCTCCATCTTTTCCCCACCCCCACATAATCCACAGTTCACTAGAGCTTATCTTTGAGTGGTGTGTAATGTTTGTTTTATATTCATATAAACGTTTACCAATTACTATTTTTTTTACAGATTTCTGATGTCCGTGACTTGTTCCCATGATATGGTTCACAATTTTCAGGTTTACACCTTTCAAGCCCCACCCCTACTTCCTGCCATGTCAATTTTACCATATCACAAACCACTGGCATTCTCCAGTTGGCTGCCAGACTCAGCTACCACATTCTACTGACAAAGGGATATACGCCACGAAAATTTCTTTAGTCATTTCGGTTTTTGTTCATGTTGTGTGTTTGAGCCACACAGTCATCAACTAAGGTAAATTTCTTTTCACTACTTAGTGCCTGTTATATCGTTGTTACTATATCATAATAATAAAGGCACAAATTAACAAACCAAGTCAAATAAAAAAATCTAACTAACATGAATCGAAAGTATGTATATGATTGCTCGATTCTGGATAGAAGTCAATTTTCAAAAGTTATTGTATTCTTCTGTCAGTCAAAAACATTGTTATAAGCAACTTAAAAAAACGATTAGAAAAAAATAAAGAATTAAACATTGCAATTGCTATATCCAAATCAATTCTTAAAAAAATATAGCAATAAAATTACTATTTTCAATTTTGTTTTAAGAGCAATATTTTTGGTACACTATTGCCATCATATTACCATTAATTCAAAATCTTTACTGTCAATTCACACTTATATAGATATATCTGTAGAGGCAGAATTATTATAATAAATCACACTGTAACTCACCTGTGGTGTCAATACAATATATTTTCTTGGGGCTTCCATATGCTGCTGTACAACAAGTGGTGGATCCATAACAGCAACCAAAGCTTGCTGTTGTTGTTGCATTTGTTCATCAGCAAGAGATACTGTATCTTGCGCAACACCAGTAGCTGTTGCAGAAGGTAAATAAAATGATGGTGGGAGTTTAAGGTGAGCTTCAGTACTCCGCACTTCTGACATCGCCCATGCCACCTGCAAATACAGACTTGTTCATACATGCATTAAAAATGCATATGTAGTAATTAACATAAAAACGAGTTTTTAGTTTTTCAATTAAATCAGTACTAAAACATTTTTACTAGCAAATAACTTTCTTACTTTTCCAAGAGACTAAATACAGGAGTGTCGTGTACTCTTTTTAGGGTTCCATACCCAAAGGGAAACTGAATCCTATAGTTCAGTGTTCTGCCTCTCCATCTTACACAGAACTCTAGCTCATAAATGAACTAAGGTGTAAATTTTGAATGTGAATATGTGTGTTTCATTGAACCAATTCCAAGGATAGGGAAATATGACCCAACACTTACCACAGATGAAGGCGGCTAGGACGACGAACAAAAAACAAACACAAGAGAAGCGCAATATTTCGGCCTACAACAGCCTTAAACGTGCAGAAGGTGAAGCACCAGGCGCCGTCACATGTGTACACATAGACGGCCGACTGGTGAATGGCGTCTCAGGCGCGGATGGTAGTTTAGGTGGAAAGGGGGGGGGGGGAGAGTAAGCTCAAATATTGGGCCGATAATCGATACTGATGACGATATGTTATTATTGAAAGAGGTGAATAATAACTGGGTGGGGAGATATATATTTATAACTATAAGTGAAACGTAAAATAAATGTAAATAGCATAGATAATAGTAAATACAGAAATACAAAAAACGTAAATGGTATAGATAATAAGTGCTGGGTCTGGTGGGCAGAGTTTATTGGAGATTGAGTCCAGGAGGATGTCTGGTGTCAAGGATATTCTGGTAGACTAATTCCCATCTACGAAGTTCAGAGGGGGTAGTGTTGTTAGGGAAAACTCTGATTGCCCTAACTGAAAAACAGATGTTCAAATTATTGGTTTTGTGGGAACTGGCATGTTTTGCAACTGGACTCGCAACCAATCCCCTAGCTATCAGAATAAATGGCCACAGGCAGACAGTCTATACTAACAATGAGTCCCATCCAGTTGCAAAACATGCCAGTTCCCACAAAATCAATAATTTGAACATCTGTTTTTCAGTTAGGGCAATCAGAGTTTTCCCTAACAACATGACCCCCTCTGAACTTCGTAGATGGGAATTAGCCTACCAGAATATCCTTGACACCAGACATCTTCCTGGACTCAATTTCCAATAAACTCTGCCCACCAGACCCAGCACTTATTATCTATACCATTTACGTTTTTTGTATTTCTGTATTTACTATTATCTATGCTATTTACATTTATTTTACGTTTCACTTATAGTTATATATATATATATATATCCCCACCCAGTTATTATCACCTCTTTCAATAATAACATATTGTCATCAGTATCGATTATCGACCCAATATTTGAGCTTACTCTCCCCCCCCCCCCCCCTTCCACCTAAACTACCATCCGCGCCTGAGACGCCATTCACCAGTCGGCCGTCTATGTGTACACATGTGACGGCACCTGGTGGTTCACCTTCTGCACGTTTAAGGCTGTTGTAGGCCGAAATATTGCGCTTCTCTTGTGTTTGTTTTTTGTTCGTCGTCCCAGCCGCCTTCATCTGTGGTAAGTGTTGGGTCATATTTCCCTATCCTTCCTTAATTTTATTGCCTTAAAGCTTTTTCCTGCTCATTGTTATTATATATAAACTGTAAAATGAAGTCTTTAGCAATGGTCAAAGTTGTTTATTTCAAACCATTTTTGTTTCCAGATCAATCTCAGAAACATTATTATTTAAAAACTTGAAATTTGTCTGGCATCGACCATATTCTGCATTTAAATGACAAATACTAAACGCTTTCACATTTGACCTATATCTATAAAAGTAAACATATATTTGTTGATGAAACTTCAAGTTTCTCATTGGGTGACTAAAAAGTGAAAGGTTAAATCAACTACAAATAGACTGAGCAACGCTTAGTCTATTTATACAAAATACAATATTTGTATGAGTCACCAATAGTTTAAAAATCTTCAGGAATGATTTATGAGAGATTTTTTGCCAAATGATCTGAACTGTCCAGAGCAGGTTTAAAGCTACTAAAATACTTAGTCTGAGCAGCAGAAAGATACCATCACTCACAAGAATTGTGCTAAGTGCATATACCAGGTATCATAGGACAACCTACTCTCCTTTCATCGGTACTGGCAATCTATAGCTATATATGTGGAAAAGGCAATGTTTGTATGTGTCTCCTCTATATACTAGAAAACTACTGGACTGATTTATGTGCAGTTTTTTGCAAAATAGTCCACATTGTGTGCAGAAGAAAGAAAGTAACAAAAAACACAAAATAGGTTACAAATATCAGTCAGGTGCTTCTGAATCATCTACTTTGTTTGGAGAAGGTTTAAAGCTTCATCTGATCAGCAGAAGTCACGTGCTGCCAAATAATAACAACACAAAGCACAAATGAAGCAAGTCATGTTAAGAATTAGTGTGATCAAAATGAAAAACTTGACAATAGTCAATTAAGCTTGCAAGTTAATCAATTCAATCAGTTGGTAAACCATGCATTTCAGTATAATTATGAAACGGAATAGCTTGTATCAAGTCATGGTTGTTTAAAGTGTGAATAAAGTTTGCATACACTGCAACACACTAAAATAAAAAAGCACTTAGGATATGTTAGTTGAATGGCAATGTTAAATTGCCACCACTGGAGAGCCACTGTTTTGTTGGACCCAATTCATCCTAAAGTATGTATAACAAATAACTGGAACTTTATCAATGTGAACTACAACATAATGCTGCGCTTTGATAGCTGGTGAGTGAAGTTCACTACCTAACATGAACAATTATCATCCACTAAATTTCATGCCAAGCAACTGCTTCCTGATCTACCACAAATGAGATTTTTATTAAGGTAATCACTCTATGGAACCAAAATTACGCAAGTTTTGACTTTCCCAGTCTTTATATCATCTTAAGGTGCACATGCCACAGAAATTTCAACCCAAGCAAGCAACTTCTGGGTAGTTATTACTGAAAAACAAGGCGTACAGTTTGAAATACATCCATTTGAACAAGTCATTATAACCAGTGCTAGTAGGGACCCTATCACCTCAAATCAGTAGCAAAACTGGGTGCCTCTAACAGACATGAAGGTGTAAAATGGTCCAGTGTTCAATATATCTACGTATTAAGACTGCAATGAGATGGCAGTTTAAGAAATGTGTGTTGTTGAAACATTAAATGCAGGATTTTTTTTTTTTGCTTATGGCTTTACACCTCAACGATGTCATTAGAGACAGGAAAGGATGGGGGGTGGGGGTGGGGGAGGAGGGGGGAAGGAACGGGTATGGATTTGTACATGGCCTTTTAAAGGAAGCATCCTGGAATTTGCCTGGACTGATTTGGGGAAACAATGGAAAAACCAAATCTGGGTGCCCGGATGAGGATTTGAACCAGCGTCCTCTCAAGTGTGAGGCCAGAGTGTTACTGCTGACCCACCACACTTGGTGGCGAATTCTTATATTATAAAGTAAATTATAGCTAGATATGTTGTTACATTTATTCCCTCAAGTGTGTGATGGATGTATGAAACTCTTAATTAATTTATAACAGATTATTTAATATTTATTCTGATCTATGACAGGTTCCTTAAAAAGTAAGTTAAGAAACAATACAAACCCCATCCAACGGAATTAGCGTTTGTGTTTCAGCCAGGTACTGGTGGAATGGAAATGCATCACTGCTCAGACACCACAATACATCACGATCACCACCTGGACTTGTCACCAGTACTAGAGTACCTGCAACAAAGATGCTGATGAAGATTGCCTGTGAGGAAATGCCCAAACTCAAATATTTTGTGAATTCCCTCACTTACCTCTATTATAATGTGCCAAGTTGACATTTCTAGGCTGATGTGGTAAAGCAGTTGCTGCAAAACCAGGTGGCAAACGTACATGAAGAAGATGCAGTGCATATGGGCGTTGGGTAAGGCTCAGAACAGGACTTGTTGAGTAATACAGGCGTACACCTGCCTTTGTTACTGCTACTAGATTCATGTGAGGTGATTCGCGAGCTTCTATAGGTGACACGCTTACAATGTGACGGAAAATTCCACTGTCGAGGGTCCTGTGCAAAATGAACGTAATACAGAAGTATTTAAAGAAGCGGCTGAAATAGTTCTGTAACAATATAAAGATAATTTCCTCTAATATTAATTCCATGAACTGAACTTTATCATTTCAATGAACAAATTTGGAATTTAAAATACTGACATGCCATTCCATATAATGTCTCCAGAAAGTATGTAGTTGTAGACTGTGCGAAATCTATAACGGCTCGGTAAGTACTGATTAGTAAAGTGACCATATTTAGTTTTATTGCTTTGAAAAAGATTCAGGAGCAGACAGAGCTTGAAATTTCTTCCACAAGATTTAGCACTAAAAGAAAATAACTTTTGGGTGTATCTTTACAGATCATATCCTGAAAACCACATTTTCTCAAGTGATCAAGAAATATTTTAATCCAGGTTAGGTTCATTAAACACCCATACAGAGAAGTACGTATAACACTTCAGTGAATGTGACTAGAAGTGGAAATTTGTAACGTATGGAGATTATTATTATGATGTAGCATGCACAACCACAATATCACTAAAATAATCTTGAAATATAACTTTTCCAAATCAGTCACCTATCACTGGGCCAGGCTAGAAGTTACAAAGTAAATATATGTGCCATTCACTGCAATTTCATCTAATACCAACATAGAAAAAATATTTTGTCATCCATTACACAAATATCAATTTTTATGAGCACCACCGCAGTGAGTGACCTATTTTTAAAAAAAATAAACTAACAATTCATAACATATACAAGACAATGAAATAAATATCAATAATTACTGTTCCCCAGTTTTACTAAAGGATATGTTACCATTAACTATCAGATGTATTAAACGACAAGATGCTACCAATTTTAAGTAAATTTTGCCCAATTTCAAAGCAACCAATGTTAGTCCTCCTATAGCAATATATGCTCAATAGTTTTAGCATTCTGTCTTAGACAAGTACTTATTTTACAACAGGAACTCCAAGATATCATTACAAAAGCCACATTTAGAGACAGATTTGTGTGTCATAAGACATAACTTTGAATTCAGGTTCAGTTAATTTAAATCACCTTTCTTTTCCAAAACTGAACTAAGACGGCAAAAAATGTAACTGTCATGACACTTACAAGGAAACCACAACTCCGTGTTGAGAATGAGAAATTTACAAATTAATACCCGCTTTTCCACTAACAGTACTGCAAAAACTCAATTACCAGTCACAGGTCAGAACCACGACCAGGATGGATTTAAGAATGGACTGATAATGAATACCCACATCCCGCAAGCAAAAATTTATAAATTTTCCATATCAGTTTTAAATGATGGACCACCACCAACTATACTGTTCATATCTGCAGCTTTTGTCATTATTGCAGGATAAAAAAATTTCTCAACTGCAGGTACTGTTACATTACTGTATCTAACTGTTTAAGCTTTGACAGTTTTATAGTTTTCCTACCCCAGTTGACAGGCTTTACCAGCTCTCGCGGATTGAACCACCCAGTATCCAGAGAGAAGTGGCTGCGAACAAGGAGAAGGCAAAAGTAGAACGGGAAAGCGCTTATCCACTTGTCACAGTTATGCTCGTAGTTAGGATACAATACTTACTGTGAACCTTTAAAGTTTCTGCACACTCACCAATTTCTGATTCTTTCTCTGACGGTCGCCAACCAACTTTTAAGTTGGTAAAAGAAACGAAAATGCACCTTCTTATTTGCATATGCGTTTAATAGTTAATAGGATAATCTCACTCCAACTCCCAACATTTATGAAAGTTTGCTGTCGGTACTTCGATCCTTCGACCCTTTAAGATTAAAGGTCATGTCTCTGATAAATTTAGACTGAAAACACGCATTCTTCTAATTCATACATCAACACCCTTACTAGTTCTTAGATCATACCTATGGCCCACCACAAAAACAATTCATAAAAATTCTGCAAACACTTTTTTCATTAATAAAGTCCCTTCATATCACCAAAGAAAACACCTTCTACGAGATTAATGCTTCATCATAATGACTGAACGTGAACACACAATCTCGTCGACTTAACTGACTGTTCACTTTCCCGACATACTCGCCCGACTCCATGACCGGTGGCAGACTGATTGCCCGGAAGCCTAGGTGCATCTTTCTTCGAAGTGCACCATGCTCCCGAATTGGGGTTTACACCCCCCAGCCCATGGGCCCGGCAGATGCTGATGTCACTAGACCATGACCAGTTTCAGCTGCCACTATTTAAAACTTTTAAACTTCTCAAATTATCTTTCAAAGTAATGGGGAAATTTCATTAACCCGTTACACACTGCACGGCCATACACCACCAGCCCAGAGACTCAAATCCAGGAAAAGCTTCCTGAGAACATCACGCGAACTAATTGGGTTACCTGAAAAGGCAAGACTACAGTTGTGGAAAATAAAGGTCCCTAACATCTTGGGACCACTAACAGTTGCAGAGCGCTTGCCTCCTGGTCACGCTGAGGAATATAACGTCCGGTGGTCCTTAAATCGATTGCGAACAGGAGTGGGCAGGCCCAAGGAAAATCTAGTGAAATGGGGTTATACTGATGCTACCAGTATTAAGTGCGAGTGTGGTGAGGACCAAACAATAAACTGTATGTTCCCTATGTGCCCATCATCCTGCAACAAAGACGATTTGTTTCAAGCAACATCGAATGCACTCAAGGTCACAAAGTACTGGGCGAAATGTGTTTAAAGATGTTGATTTGCACAATGTTTTAACTGTGTATTTTTATGTTTATGATTCGAGAATGATGATAAAAATCTCAGCATATAAGAACCTGGAATGGCAGAAGACTACAGCGATACACACTCCCAAATTTGATCAAATGGTGGGACTACATCAGGATGGCAAATATTTCAGGTTAAGACTGTATTGTTGTCAACCTCGCAGGTAGACAGCTCAAAAACAACCATCTCTGTGCTGGCCGGGGGCTTGAATTTTGCTCTAATCTCAAAACAAATACCGTTGAATATCACCAGTGTGGTAGAACCGGTTACATGCAGCCTACCTGGAGAAGCAGAAGAAATACAATGCGTGACCTGTTGGATCTTGAAACAGGCAAAGCCATCAAAGACCAACATTATGATGACAGATCAATGAAAGCTTTACACCATAGAGATGAGAGTTATTTTACCATTGAACAATGTGATGAATTCTTACAGGTCATAGACACCGAGTCAAATACAAAAGTTGTGAAAAAGACACAAATAAAGTCTGACTTTTGGATGAGGTGATCAAGAGAATTTGGCCACATGCAGCATGACCTCCAAGGTTGTACGGCTTTCCCAAGATTCTCAAGGAGTGTGTGCTGTTACATCTTATCACTGCCACTAGAGCACACACAGTCTAAGTAGCTTAAACCTCTTGGCAGGCCAATGTCTCCATCATGTCAAGAAGTCAACGGAATTTATGGAGACCATTTGAACTTTAAAAATTTTAGAATCTGTCATCATATTTAATTTTAACACTGTATCCCTATTCTAGTAAAGTAGACCCTGGACATGATATGCCATCACTTTCAGCTGACCTTTTTCAACTCATTCTCTAATCCACATATTTTGTGTACAGGGGAAAGTAGTATCAACAATCCAACAGAGAAGCTATGGGGTTTCTACTCTCACCAATGGCAGCTAACATCTATACGGAAATTTTTTGAAGAAGGCTCTAGAACAGGGGTGGCCAACCAAAATGATCTTGCCGGCCACTTTGGAAATGCATCATATCTCTGCGGGCTGCATATAAAATCATGTATCTCCATATTAGATTTAAACCCACTACATACACTTTTTTGGAGTGAAGAATTGAAACATAATGCGTTATTATATTTGTATTTCCCATTATTCTTCCATGTAAACATAGATAATATAATAACGATTCTCATAATCTCGACAGATAATTTTTAAACACATTGAATTTCACTCCTTTGGCCATTATAAAATAAATATATTTTGTAAAAGTATGAGGATCTCGCGGGTTGGAAAAATGTTCAAGGCAGGCCGCATGCGGCCCGTGGGTTGGCCAACCCTGTGCTAGTGTGTGCCACCCTCAAACCAATCTGCTTTTACCATTACGTTGCAACTTTTGTCATGTGGTCACACAGCAGCTAAGCATAAGAATACCTTGACCATCTTAATATAATTCATTTACACAAATGTTTTACAATTGAAAGAGAATGATGGCTCTCTCTCATTATTGGATATTTTGATAAAATGGAGACCTCATACAACCGTGGCATAAAGTGTGTTGTACAAACCTACCCGTGCTGTTCGCTACTTAGGTACTTCTAGTTACCATCATCTGACAAAACACCGTACTGGACACAATTTTACATGGGATGAATCCTAACTTCCAAACCAAAAAACCTGCCCAAAGAAACAAAACACTTTAAACCTTCAGATATAGATGCAATACGTAGCAGCAGGTAAGAGTAAGCAATTATTCCAAGACTATCAAGATCATCGATCGAGCAAGAATTGCTAAAAGCTTTTTCCTATCTCCCATTTGCCAGAATCAGTTCTGGAAAAATAGGAAGAATTCTTGCAAGGTATGGCATACAAAGCATCTTTTGACCTACCACCCAAATACTTCATAATCTGCACCCAGGAAAATGATTTAGGCTTGAGAATAGCATAAAACTATTTCATTCGTTGCACGTGTGGCAAATTTTGTATTGGTCAGAACCATTGAGGGGCTGAACTCCTAATGGAGCATTAATGCCTCTCAAGACTGATACAACTGAACCAATCTGTGATAGCTCAGTACACTGTTAGTGAAGAATACAAGATAAAGAGTTTAATAAGACAGTCACACAGTCCAGAAACTTCTTTCTGGGATTCAGTAATAAGTAAGGCATTGGAAACTCAGCTTGATGATAATAGCTCTACTAAGCCTGCATGTCAGTCATTGCTGATCCACAGTAACATGGCAGGGTATCAAAGGAGTAAACGACAGCCAAATCTTAAGAGTGAGCTGCACATTAAACCTGTGTACTGTGTAATCAGATAGCCAGTACAAGCAGCAACCAACTTGGGAGCAGACTTCAAGGGAACCAAGTTCAGGCATGCCACTTCCAAGTGTATAATGGGAGACATGAAGAGGCAGGTCAGTTGATGCAGTCACAGGAGCCTTATACCCATACAACACTTGAAAACAGCAGAACCAGCAAACAAAAAGGTGTTTTCATGTTACTAGCTGGCTGTACCTTGTGAAGATCATGAGCAAAGTGTATACTGAAATAGTATGAAGTATGTTCACATTTGTGTGCTGTATCCCTGCTGCCATAAGGGAACATCCATAAACCATGTGGCTTCATTTTGCCCTCCTGTGAACCTCCTCCCCGTTCCCCCCCACATTGCCAGACGTGGCTTTTCCCCCTATTGATTCCAGAAGACATTTTGTACAGTTTTCAGATTATTGTAAATTATATAGGGAGATTATTAAATGACGAAAATAAATATTCACATACTGTTCTGTACCTTATTTTAACTGACAAATAATATGAATGAAAGGCTAGTGGCTTGGCTCAGAACACCCCCCCCCTTTTTTTCCACGTAGCACAGCATAACTTTCTACCCTACCCTCCCTCCTAGACAGAGTCGTGTAGTTTATGATGTTCCCTTATCTGTGTTGAGTTACAGATTTAATTTCCTTATCTTATTTTCATTGCCTAACCATATTTTCACTGTCACTATTATGCAACTAGGATAATATAAATTAATGTTGGTAATTGCAAGCATACTAAGCTACTCTTATAAATGTTTTGCAGATGTCAACCCTCACCTAAAAATAATGCTTTAAGTGATTAGTCAGGCTTGAGTGGGCAGAGACAGAGTTTCTACATTTCTATCATTACTCCGCGATTCACTAAAAGTGGGTGGCGGATAGAGGTGGGCACCGCACCAGCTTGACATTGCCGTGTCTCAGTGGCGCGCCACCACCGACACTTGCTTCGCTGCGTGTCCTTGAGCAATACTTCCTAACACGACGTCGTGGTTTTTTTTTTTTTAATTTGGTTAAATTGAATGAATAAGTAAGTGTTCAAATTACTTAGAATTAGCTGAAACTAATGTTAAAAAACTCTCTGTAACAGTGTTATATGACTCTTTAAGCCAAACTAGTTTTTGTTGGAAATATTTGGGAAAGTTAGTGATAGAAGAAGCCCATAAGAAGAAAATCATGAATTCCAATCACATCTATTGCTTAGCTACACTAAGTGTAGTAAAAACAGTAAAGTATTTAACCATGAGTACTCAAAGTATGGAGGAAATGAAGACTGGAGACAAAATAGAATTCATGATAAGAGAGATAAAGAAACAGTTGGGACTGAATGAAAAGAAGATTCTAGCTGTCACCGATGCTGGAGAAAGCGTGTGAAGAGCAGTTTCGTTGGCCGATATGGAATATCATCTGTGTCTTGGTCATGGACTCAATCTCGTGACAGTGGAGCATAAATAGGATTCAAGAAATTGAAACACTCGTAAAAAGCATGCAAGAATATTGTGAAGAGAGATATCCCTTGCAAGAAGTAGAAGCACATGCCGAAAAGACGGAAAAAGAGTTTGTGGATTTTCTTAATAATGTCGTTAATACCTAGAAAATGAGACTGATCCTATTTTAGATAAAATAATTGTTTAAAAAAACATAAAAACCGCCTAAAAAAAAAGCACTAAAAATTTTAAAATAACTTTATACCTTGCTTAGGAGAAAGTAAATCAAAATGGACAATATTTTACATTACTGTCATTGAAATTTTAACATTAATTAGTTATTTTTGGAGTCGGTGCCAGCTGTCACATCGCGAAGATAGAATTACTAAACTTCTTTTGGTGTTAGAAGTGAAACGGGGAGAACGAACAAAAATTCCCAATATTTTACAGCATGTCGTGAGGCAGATAGTGTTTTTGCGTGAGACAGCTTAGCAGTACCGGATTAACCACGTAGCAGGAGGAAGCAAATGCTATGGGCCTCACGCCTTCTAGGGGAGCCCCGCACCTAGGCTAGATGGGTGACCTTTTTTCTTCTTCTTCTTCTTCTTCTTTTAGCTCTACAATTTCCCCCCCCCCCCCCGAATGTCAAAAATCAAGGGCCTCTTCTTCACATTTACTACGGGTCCCGCGCTGTCTTAATCCGGCCCTGCAGCTTAGGGAAACAAATTAACAGTATTTCAATCTGTGGCTCGGCCTTATTGGTCATCCCGACATATCTCTGGCACTACAGTGTCAGTTGGTAGGCTGCATCATGCAGTAAACGATTTACAGTTAGTATAATATCGGCGTATCATCCGTATGTTTCAGATTTGTTGAAACATGTTTCTAGTATTAATTGTAGGTAAGCAGTAACATGATTTTTTATGTAGAATTGTTGTTCATTATTGTTTTTATCTTTTTGTTTTTCTTGCTTTCGCTGGCACTGACTCAAAAAATAACTAATTAATGTAAAAATTTCAATGACAGTAATGTAAAATATTGTCAATTTAGATTTACTTTCTCCTAAGCAAGGTATAATGTTATTTTAAAATTTTTAGCGTTTTTTTTTTCCCTTTGAAGGCGGTTTTTATGTTTTTTAAAACAATTTTATTTTTAAATTTTTAGTGGTGTTATAGTTTGTTGTGTATTTTAAATATGCCGCAGCAGTTCCCATTTTGCGAACTGGGTAGCTCAAGGATTAAAGCACTTGCTTTCAAAGAAGAATTCTGTCTTTATATACCACAACAACTTCCAGAATGGGGTGAAGTGGGTGTTGTGTTAAGGAAAGTCAGTTTAAATTTTGGTCCAGGCTATGTTTCGATCGTATCACAACATCTGTTAAAGCTGCTGGTCGATAACCGAAATGTAACATCTGGGCATTAATACATACCATATACAGAAATCTGTCTCTGGAATATATCTGTTTGCTCCGGCATGACACAGAAAATGTAGATTTTTAATTGGTTTTCACACCGTGAAAGCTTGGGATCCAAGTTGAAATCTGGAGTACATGTTGAGACAATATGACACATTTATTTTATAAATATTATGCCACGACTTAAAAATAGCTTAATTTATTTTCAGGGGTTTTAAAACTGTGGATTTTTGTAAAGAACATTGGAAATTAAAAGGGGTGAGGGTAAAGGAGAAGAGGGATTGGGCTTTTGTATACAAAATGTAGACTGCCTTTTCTGAATGATTTAAAATATACGTTTGTAAATTTTTATTGATATCAGATGAAACTGTAGGTATGTATAAAAAACAATTAAGGGGCATGGAGACGAAGAGTAGTTTGGTTTTTGTAAAGCTATTGTGGGCAGTATTTCTCTCTTTGTTTTAAAGCATACATGTGCAAATTTCCATCGAAATCAGATAAAAACTGTAACTTTGTGTAAAGAACATTTGCAAAAATTAAATGGGGTAAGGGAGTGAGTGGTAGGGTTTTGTAAACAGAATGTAGACACTATGTTTCTCTTTGTTTTTAAGTATACATGTGCAGTGTTCCATGGAAATCTGATAAAATTGTGGATATCTATAAAGAACATTGGAAATTAGGAAGGGTGGGGGTAGAAGGGAAGAGGGGTTGTGCTTCTGCAACCTAATTTAAAAACAATTGTTCTGTATGTTTTAAAGTATACGTGTGCATATTTCCTTCAGAATCGGATAGAAACTGTAGATTAAAGGATGGAAAGGAAGGAGCGGAGTTTGGTCTCTCGAAACCAAATGTAGACAGCATTTTTCTGTTTGTTTTGCATTATACATATGCATACTTCCTTAAAATCAGAAAGAAACAGTAGCTTGTATAATGTACACTGACGGTAATTAAAGGGGTAGAAAGGGGAATAGGGTTTATGTTTTTGTGAAAGTTATGTGGACAGTATTTTTCTTTTTCTATTTGTTTTAAAGTATACGCATACGAAGTTCCACCGAATCGGATTAAAATGTGGCTTTTGTACGAATATTAAGGGAAGGGGAGCTAGGGTTTTTTTTTTTTTTTTTTTTTTTTTTCCAGAAATCTTATCCATAAAAAAATTGCATATATATGTGCAAACTTTCATAAAGATCGGTCAAATGGTGTCGACTGTAGCTTTCTAAAAAGAAATTGACAAAAATCAAGGGGGTGGAAATGGGGAGAGGGGTTCAGGTTTTACAAACCAAGAGTTGGCATTATTTTTCTCTTTGTTTTATAGTAAAAATTTGCTAAGTTCTGTCTAAACTAGATAAAAACTGGTTGTGTATAAAAATTAAGCGGTTTAATGGGGAGAGGGGGGTGGTTTTTAGATCTTTTAGGCAGATACCTTCTTCGTGAAAAAAATACATATAAGCACCAACTTTCATGGTAATCGTTCAAACGATCACGACTGTTGCTTTTTATAAAGAACATTGACAAAAGTTAATGGGGTTGAGCTTTGGCAAACCAAATGTTGACAGGATTTTTCTCTTTGTTTTAAAGTATACATAGGCAAAGTTCAATAAAAATCAGATAAGAAATGTAGATTTCTATAAAATTAAGGGGTGTAAAGGGATATATGGGGTGGTTTTATTATTTATTTAATTTTTTCCCGTCAGTAACCTTCTCCATGAAAAATTACACGTATATGCCAACTCTAATGGAGACCAGTTAAATTGTGTTGACTATAGCTTTGTATAAAGAACATTGGTAAAAATTTATGGGGTGGATACGGGGAGAGAGCTTTAGTTTTTTCAAACCAAAAGTTGACAGTATTTTTCCCTTTATTTTTGACTATACATGTACAAAGTTTCATCGAAATCAGATAAAAAATATGTGGGTTTGTATAAAAATTAAAGGGTGTAAAGGGGAGAGAGGTGGTTTTTTATTTATTTATTTTTTTTGGTCAGATTCTCCATGAAAAATTCCATGTATATGCCAACTTTGATGATAATCGGTCAAACGGCGTCGAGTGTAGCATTTTATGAAGAACATTGACAATAATTAGAGGGGTGGAAGGAGGCAGGGGGCTGAGCTTTGGCAGACCAAATGTTGACAGGATTTTTCTCTTTGTTTTAAAGTATACATGGGCAAAGTTCAATAAAAATCGGATAAGAAATGTAGGTTTCTATAAAATTAAGGGGTATAAAGGGGAGAGAGGTGGTTTTTTATTTCTATTTTTTTGGTCAGAAACCTTCTCCATGAAAAAACTACATGTAATTGCCAACTTTAATGGAGATCAGTTAAATGGTGTCGACTGTAACTTTGAATAAAGAAAATTAAAAAAATTAAGGGGGTGGATAAGGACAGAGGGGTTTAGTTTTTTAAAACCAAAAGTTGACAGTATTTTCCTCTTTGTTTTTGGCTATGTATGTCCAAAGTTTCATCGAGATCGAATAAAAAAATGTGGATTTGTAAAAAAATTAAGGGGTGGAAGAGGGTAGAAGGGGTGGTTTCTCAATAAAATTCACATGGCACCACTTTGGAGGTATACCCTATTCACTAAAAAAATTTCATTCAAATCGGTTCAAAATTGGCAAAGATATCGCTGAACATACATACAAAAAAACAGACGAATTGAGAACCTCCTCACTTTTTTTTGAAGTCTGTTAAAAATGATTAGACGGACCAGTACACATAGAAAGATTGGATGAAGTAGTTGAAGAGAGCTCGCTATCAGGAAATAATATATACATTCCTTCTATCAAAACGGCAAGACCAACTCGTCGGCACAGATTTCCAGAGTTGCTGGAAATTTTAACCCACGTATGCAACAGTGAGCTAATAAACAAGATGTTGAGAAGATTGGACAAGATGAGATAAAGATTAATCAAAGTGAGTCAAATCTTTTAGACATAAATGAGCTAGTAAAATTTCTGAAAAAGTTTTGTGGAACAGTTGAGGACATGTCGTCTCAAAGATATGTACAATAAAAGTGACTCTTCTGTTCCTTTCTGAAATAACTGACATTCTGAATTCTGTCTTAGATGACGAATTATTGATTATGTTTCGGCTTAATTGCAACATGGGGGCAGAAATTAACAAACGATTCGCTACCAAAAGAACAGTCGTAGCAGTATCACTTTTGGATTATTGTTTTATGGGTCTCAAAGAAGTCAATACCAAAGACCAGTACTTCCTTTCTTGCCTTATATATCAAGGATGCAATCACTGCCCTTAATGTGCCAGAAACAAATGAAGGTGGGGACCCTATTGCTTCTATAAATTCCACCAATGATACATCATTGCTGCAAAAACTATCTATGAAACAACGTATATATGCCTATAACAATTATCTGATCGATCAAGAATGTTGGAGATATTTAGCTTCATCCGTTACATCAGATCCTAATAAAGGAAATATTTTAAGTTCCTTTAACAGAAAAAAAAATAGCAGGATACATTTCCTCGTTTTTTTTTTTGCCCTCGTCAAGACTTTTCTTTGTGTGCCTTCACAAGCACACCGATGAAGGAGTATTTTCTGTCACTAGGTTAGTCATTTAGGCGAAAAGGTCTAGGCTATGCTCAGTTCGCCTAAATAAATTTATCTTTATACACTATAACTACAAAGAGTGCAAAAATCTGCAAAATTTTGAATATATAAGTGAAATGTTAATCACTTTTTCTTTTTGAGACTAAGTAATGATATATACAAAATATCATAAAATCTGAAAATGTTCGGCGCGCTGCCGCCGAGATTTTAGCAGGCGGTGCTCACCTCTAGTGGCGGACTGCGCATTCCACCTATCAACATTGTCAGGGTGAGACCAAGTTCCTAGTGTAAATTGTATACATTTCAGAAGATATACTTAAGCCTTGGATGGCAGAACTGTGCTATGACATGCAGCATGTACCAAAAACGTCAAAGTACACTTCTGTCCTCGAAATCCAAAGCATGTTGCCCAAACACACACTATGTTGCCCTATCCAGACAGTGCAGAAACATTCCAGTTTACCTCTCAAAGTGTAATAAGACATACTGAATATAGATTTTTGAGTCGTCATGTCTCAGTTAAAAAGCACTAGTCAAAAATGGTGGCTTATACTAATTTCAGTTCTTTCACAATATAAATTATTTAGTTGCTGTAAAACAGTCACACTAAACATTCTTTCAAAAATATATAATTTAAAATTTTGTATGGATATAAATTTAACCACAGGTTCCCATCATGGGACACAAGTTGATAGCAAAAGTAATAAAACTATGACAAAAACAATGATAATTGGAACAGAATACTAAGGAATTATTTGTGGAAAGCATACCTGACAATATTTACTGCATTCTGCACAATAGTAGGCTGAGTAACTGTTATAACATGGCTTGTGGAGGTTCCATCCTCACCAAGATCATAAACACCAATTGATCCTTTCTCAGACAAAGTATAGAGTATGTTACGACTATTATCTACAGCTATTTGGACAATTTGATCTTCTTCACTAAAAGCACTATTCAGGAATGATGGCAGCAAGTATGAAAGGGCACTAGTTGAGTGGTTGACCTTCTTGCAACGCTTTCCAAACCAACCAGCTTCAGCCTGAGAAATTATTGGAAGAAAAGATTGTTATTTAGCCTTCTAAATATAACATCATTGTTAGCATAAAAATATCAGATGATGCATTCTACATAGTCTTCATAACGAACAAGAAGTATTTATGAAATGAAAGTAGTTAGCAAGTTCTAAGATGTGGATCACTAAAAGAAATTATTTACTTGTATGTAGATGGTCATTTTAAAAATGAATACAATAGGACAGAAAGAAATTGCATGAAGTGATATTTTCACGAGAATTGTCAGTTTTTTTTTGGTTGGTGCTGCCCTCCTCACTGCAACTGTGATGAGTGTATTTAATCTTTGCTTTCCATACTAACTCCTAATTTGGTATGTTAACCTTTCAAGGATGAATTAATTAAAACAAGAAAACAATTCTCCTTCAAATAACTGTGACCAATTCTCAGACTATACTCCTATTTTTGAAACTTTCACTTATCTTACGATATTAGCTGAGAAACAGATTTCAATAGTTGGCCTTAACATAAGGAAAAATGAAATAATTCTAGCACACTCAATGCACCAATGTGAAACACTCCCACACTTCTATTGACTTATTTTATCACTATATTCAAGATGAAGCTAACAATAGTACCAATAGGCTTTTAGCAGTGTGTTGCTACTGTATTAAAGGCTCATATTGTGTTGAAAATAAATTAAGAATTAAAAAGATGCTTGGAATGACCAATGAGGAAAAGAGATTGTGATAGGATCACAGAGAGAAAATGGTTGACCACATTAGACATTCAGGACTGCCAAGGAAATATAACAGGCAAAGCAATAGAAGTTTGCAAACAAGTAAATAAGGACAAAGATAATAATGGGTACGTGGATATCAAAAGATTAGGTGAGGAAAAAAGGTGGACGACAAAATGTTAGTAAGAGGAACGAGAGGGGGGGGGGGGGGGAAGCTTATGCAGTAACAAAAATTGTGCTAATCTGGTTTTGCCACAATTTATTGGTAATCTTCTTTTCTACATTCTTTTAGAGAGGAAACATAAGAGTAATGAAATAGTTAAAAAGAAGAAATCCCAAAACTATACTTCATTTAGTTACAAACTATGCCATGGCAATAATAAAATAAAGCTTATAAGGGGTTAAAAAAATCCACTCTCAATCCTGGCATGTATTGCAAGTTTTAAATTCCTTAATGTTTTGAACTATTAAACATTGCCTGATAAGAATAATGGAACTGCCATGTGTAAGTATTAAAAACTTTCTAGTTCTACTCCAGATTTTGAATGTTGAAATACAAAAAGCAGCAGAATTGGCAGCACAAGACTATGAAGAATAGTTAAAGCTAGAAAATACTCTTTGTAAATGTGGAATTTTAGACATTGTCTTTACTATTTTACAAGTGATGGTTAAACTATCATATTTTTATTTGTGAATGGTTTATTTTTATGATTTTCAGAAACATTAATTGTAACTAGCAGAACATGTGACTTTCTCCATGTAGATCAGAGAGCTTGGATATATTGCCTCCTTAGTGTGGGAACTGGAGTGGTGACCACAATCAACAGTTAAACATATGCCATGCTTTGTGGTTATTGCCCTGGAGTTGCACTCATGGTTAGAAGTTAGCCGATCCTCGGAGCCTAAATCCGTTTCTTGAGAACAAACGTGCTTCAACCTATTACCTTGAAAGATTCAACCTGTTCCAGGTAGGCATAACATTTTTACTACAGTCTAAAAACCAAGTTGAATAAATTAGGTCAAAGTCAGCAATACTCTACTTTTTTTCCCCAGTCAAACGGGAGGGAATAAGGATGAGGATTGGAAGGAATTTGGCCATGGGCTTTTATAGGAACCATTATGGCACTCACCTAAAATAATTTTGGGAATCCATTGAAAAATTAAATTAGAATGGCCATATCAGATTTTAACCCACCATCCTTCCCCATGCCAGGCAAAGAGATATATCACTCAGCGACTTGGCTCTGTGACTCCTCACCTGATGCACTGGCCCTTCTTATGTTCAATTGGGAAAACATTTGTGTTAGAAGTTATTCAAATGTTAGGTTCTGTTAGGAGAAATCCTGTTTATTCATGGGCGAAATATGATAAAAAGTATTCTACAAGGTAACAGATGACATAAGCTGCATGTGTATGCAATTCCCTTAAATCAATCAATTTGTTTGAGCACGCACGCACGCGCGCGCGCACACACACACACACACACACACACACACACACACACATTGAACATTTATGTCTTTGGCCTGTATATGACGTCCGGTCAAAAAATAATGGTAATTTTTTAATTTAGCAGGCTTATGACGACCACATTGGACACTCAAGACATCAACAACCAACGACAACATCAAACAAGTGAAAAAAATGTTTCTGGAAAATCACTATTAGAGAAGTTGCTAATGATGCCCAAATGTCTCATGCCAAGCATTTTTTTCAAACTTTTGGGCAGCAAAGTTTGTTCCACAATTTCTGAATTTTTACCTAAAGCAATGTCTTGTACACATTGCTTAGGAATTACTGAATGAAGTCACCAAGAATCCAGAACTTCTTGAAATGGCCATTAAAGGCAACAAAACATGGGTGTATGGGTATGACGAAAGCGAGGCACAATCGTCTCAATGAAAGAGCCAAGGTGGAAAAAATTTCTAGTTTGATCAAATGTGAAATTTCTCCTCAGTTTTTTTATTTCAGTGGCATTACACATTGTGAGTTCCTGGCAAATGGTCATACTGTCAATACGGAATACTACCTGGACATACGGTGCCATTTGGTTGAAGCAATCTGTTGAAAGTGTCTAGAATTGTGGCAAAAGCAGATTGCATCATGTTAATGCTCCAGCTCACACCTCACCGATTATTCATGTTTTTTTGATAACAGCAAAAATGTTTAAGACTTCCGCGGCTGTCTTTGTACATGAATTATAGCTTAGATAAATTATCCAATAAACGACGCGGCATAGCCTGTAAAGTTATAATTCAAGCAAAAATGGTGTTTTGTCTCGGCTACCATATTCGCCCTTAAAGGGCAAAAAAATCAGTATTTCTAAAATGTGTTTTTTGTGTCTTGAGTCATTTATCTCCCTACATAATTAAACAAAATTGATAAACGAGGTATCATTTTAAAGACTAAGGTCTCTGCAAGGTCTTCGGTTTCTATAAATGGTTTTTAAGGCGTTGTTTATAAACATTTCTTGGGAAACAAACAAAATAATATTATTATTGATACACAATATGCCAAAATATTGTGTGTCTGAGGTTTCATTACACCTTATTTTAAGAAAGTAATTTTTCAAAATTCGACCCTTAAAGGGCAACGCGTTTTTCTATCACGAGCCATTTATCTCCCTTGATACCTAACCAGAATCAATAAATGAGGTATCGTTTTAAAGATTAAAGTAATCGCTTTGGTCACATCATATTTTAAGAAAGAACTTTCTCCAAATGAATTTGGAGGCAAAAATATCATTTCTAAAACTATATTTTTAACCTTCCTTCATGCCAAACCGAAATCGATAAATGAGGTATCATTTTAAAGAAAAAAGGTGTCCGCTTTTTTCACACCATATTTTAAAAGTAATATTTTTGGAATTCAACCCTTGAAGGACGAAAGTATCAATATTATTTCTAATTTTTTTTGTTTTTTTTTTTTTTGTTTATTACAAGCCATTTATCTCTTGATACCTAACCGAAATTGATAAATGACATTTTAAAGATTAAGGTCTCCAATTAGGTAAAATCATAAATTAAGAGAGAATTTTTCAGAATTTGATTTTTAAAGAGGTTACACATATGAGACAGTTCAGAGCCAGGTCCCTAAATTGCAGCACGAGTCCACAGAGATGTCAATAAATTGTTTTTTACACAATAAGTACCTTGTCAGATATTTTCTGTTACAGAAACATTTTTGGTTTGCTATAAAATTCCAATGTAAACATTTTATTTGTGAAAAATTTTCTCACAGTATCACAAAGATCTTGATATGCTGTGTGCATTTTGTTCAGGTTAGTTTTATTCTGCTAAGGTCAGTGACAGTTTGTGGTAATACAGTGCGTTAAATTTTCCTGTTTTGTAAGATGTTATAAGTATTTTGATGAATACATATTACACTAAACAAAAAAATATTTGCTACAAAAGTGCAGTTCTACTTTTCATTATTTTACAAGCATTCAACCTCACTATTCATTGTACTTTATTCACGAAATTTTCACACGGATTGTCTAGTTAAACTTTACAACTGAAAGTTTTCAATAATTCTACAGATTCTGCGTAAATGTGGCCCTTTTTCACATTAATAGCATCATGAGCCGACAGGCATAATCTTCACAAAATAACTTACCTATACTGTCATCACAAAACATGATTCTTATGCAAGTTACAAGCTTCCATGAATTTTAAACCTCAGTATGTCTCTTACACTGACATTTAACAGGAGTAGATTGTAGTTCTTTAGCGAGTTCGTGGGTTCATTTGACACATGTTAGAACTGATTCAACTCTTTACCTGTTCATTATATGTGAAAAACAGCAAGGGAATGTAAGAAGTCATTGGGCCTTCAATATTGAGCAATAGTTTGAGAATCTGTCTGAAGAATTCTGAAAGATAACACTTGTGAGATTCACATTACAAACATTGAAAGAGATTATTCTTCACAAACGATACCTTGTAAACTATCTCATACAAGCAACCATCACGGCCTCCAAGAAACAAGCGTCCCATATCAGTGCTAGCTATAGTGTTAATTGTAGCACTATCTGTAGGAATAGCAAACACTGGCTCAGGTAAAAGGTGCATCTCTTCCAGGCTACCCAATGGTCCTGGGGGGGAAAAAAACAAACATTAATATTTAAAAAAGGTTACAAAAATACAAAAAAATCATATGTAACAAAAAAAAGTTAGAAGAAAAAATAAATAAAAATGAGAAAAATCAAAAACAAATATCTGGGTAATACAAAGCTAATTTAATAACCCCCTGGCTTCAACATGTCTATTATTTATTAATGCTGCATCTTGTGACATAACGGGAATAATGAGGAAGTGGAGGTCAGTGTGACAAAAATTAATAATAATTGATAAAGTGAGAACTTAAAAGAATAGAGAAAATGTAACTTACTAGAGAACTGTAAGCTTTAGTATTAAGAATTAAGAGCAATATTTTGGTATAGGGTGAGAGAGGACTAAGGTAATATAATTAGGTGAAGCGTTAGTTAAACGCATTTCAAAAGAAAAGTATGTGGCAGCTATTACGGGTCTTGTGACGTCAGTCGCCAAACACAAAGGCCAACTAACCTTAGAAAATGAAAACTAGTCCTTGTTAGGGGAACAGGAGGCTTAATTCACTGGTTTTGTGTAGCAGTGTCCATAAGCTAGAGGTTTTATGCTAAGACCCTTCAGGTTTGTTTGTTGAGGGTGGTAACTCTGTCTAGAACTGGACTAATGTGAAACCATATCATTGGCTTGCCTTAAGAATCCTGTTAGACGTGCATTATAGAAGGATTAATGCACGTGTCCTGACTCAGTGTAGTGTCTTCATTCGTCTCAGTGTGTTAGCAGTTGTTTGAGTTTGATCAGTGATGAAGCTGTGCCATGATGACAAATTTGCCATGCTGCAAATAGGACACACACACACACACACACACACACACACACACACACACACACACACACACACACACACACACACACACTCTCTCTCTCTCTACAAAAATTCAAACTGCCTCAAACAAATAAGAAAGTACAAAACAAACACTAACTTCTATTTCTCTTCTACTCAACAGGCTATTATTTGAATAATATTTAATCAATATTAGTTTCTACCTAATGAATTACTAAATACTTAATACTCAAAGAAAGAGAAATGAATTACTGCTTGCCATTAGTTGCAGATGGATTCCAGGGATAAAGTGTGATAATGTTCAGACCAATAATTTGCCACATTTCTTTATCATTTAACAGGAATCTTGACGCAGTTGGCACGATAGCAAACTTGCTGTTGGCAAGCCACCAAGGGGGGAGGGATAGAGTTGAATTTTGACACAGGTAACATGAAATATACCTGGGAATTTGCTGCAAGGATACTAAAGAACGAACCAAGTTTAACAGTAAAGTGCTAAGGAACTGTTTGAAGTTGTATATGTTAGGCTCAAAGATTGAAAATGCTCATTGAGCAAAATAAAGAGTTGTTCTGAAACAGCTCTTTCATTTGGTGCAACTGAGTGAAACAGCAGTATCTTTTCCTATGCAGCACTATTAGCACTTAAAAATTTCAAAATTATATTACTTTTAGTTAAAAAGTTCAATCTTTTCTCCTAATTAAACTTTGCCAAATTGTTTTAATTTACTATCAAAATATCCTACACAGTGCCGACTATCGCAAGTGATAAAAGATCGGCTGTGGCTTTACTCAATTCAGAGCCATTTCAACTCTTAAATATTGGCTTTCCTAATTGCGCATTTCAAAATACATTTTTCCGGATATAATGAACACACTTAAAAATGATTCTTATGATGAGTTTACACTGCGGAAACGGATGTAGGAAAATCGCTCCAAGCTGACAATTACCAAGTCCAACATAAGCGACTTCAAAGTCGATGTATAGATTATGTTATTGTTGGGGATAGCTAGTGGGAGTGCTTTTCACGAACTAAAGGGTGCCTTACAGTTGGAAACTGTTGTATGATGTCAAGCAAAATAAAGAGTTGTTCTGAAATAGCTCTTTCATTTGATGCAACTGAGTGAAACAGAAGTACCTTTTCCTATGCAACATTCTTAGCATTTAAAAAACTCTTTAAGTGCTAATTTTTCAACAAATGTATATCGTAGAAACCCCTATAACTGGTTTCCTGTGAATCAGATGAACAAAGATGCTCAGTGAAAATTGCTGACCTGCAAGTTAAAAAAAAAAAAAAAAAAAAAAAAAAAAATCGTGCATGTGGATGGCACTGTTGGCCAGAAAATCCCCGAGAGAACCAGCTGCCAAATGACGACAATTTTCTGATCATGCGCAATCTTGTGGCCGCTCTAGTTTAAACCAGTAATACTGGTTATAGGAGGCACAGTTTAATGTGAAATATGAAACTGAATTCTGGTGTACTTCACATTACACAGCAAATTGTGCCAAAGTTGAAGGTTGTGTTAAGGGCTTTTCAAAATACCTGCTTAGACAGGGATTCAAATTAGGCACCTTTCAATTGCAAGCTTTAACCGCTGGGCCATCAGACTGCTCACTTACATGTAATAAATACCTTAACACACCATAAATTTTAAAATGGCAAATACATCAGCTCCAGTAAATGACTAGTTTTTGGCAGGGAAAAGGAAATGAATGGAATAATATTTTGATACTTGCCATATTAGAATTTTCAATGACATACAGAATGAATAAAAGGTATACTATAACTCTAAAAGACTGTTTACAAAATGAAAAAAGGTGATAACATTGGTTGATTAATCATGTCAAAATAACATTATAAACTTATAAAAACAATAAATCATCAATGTGACCAACATGGGGAGCTCTGACAATACATACTGTAATGTCCAGCCTCTGCTGTCATTGATACTCATTGCTTTTTCATATTTATTAGACATTGCCGATCACACACAGCTATTGTAGGAGATGGTGTAAGGTCCAGAATTCCTAAGCAGCACCATAGTCGGCCCCACCCATCTCCAACAATAGGATGGCTGCCTTTGTTTAGCCTGCAGGTGGACAATGGTACCTGAAGATGAGCATGGAAGGCCAGATGGAAGAAGGGGTTACACGGCCAGGCAAAGGCCGTTTGGAGTACACTATCGGGTGGTATCCTGATAAGAGAAGGCACGAGTACAATTGACTGGCAGATGCCGGTGGTATTTTTTCTGTTTCTGTGGGGAACAATCACAGTGATTATATTTTTGTCCGATGTTAATCATGTATTGTTAGTGTTTTTCTGTGGTGAAGAAAACCCCAGGATTGTATACACCGAGAGCCGTGTCCGTCTGCAATTACTTCAAACCGGATAACTGACAATTCTATATAAACCTTTTTGCTCAGCATATGCCTGAGAGTAACTATCAAACTGAAGTATTATAAAGTCTCACATTTTCCCTAATCAGCAATGTTTTATGCATTGATAAAGTTTGTTTGTTTATGGCAGAGTTCCTTTTTTTTAAATATTAATTGAGAGTTTCCCAGGATCAGTTTCTATGTTACCATACAACAATACAAATGGTAAAATGTCAATGTACTAATATCTGACTTGTCTCATTTACTATTTGTATTTACAATGTGTAACTTAAACATATGATCATTCCATAATATATTATAGTCTATGAACTTTCCTCGGTTCATTTAATATAAACAAAAATTTTCTTTTTATGTGGAAAATGATTAATTTAGGTAAAGGAATCTTGAATCATGTGCAGACATTCCAGCATATCCGGTGTTATGGTTTGGAAGCCCACAGTTATTCTCATTTTTAGTTCATCAATATTAGCCAGCAATGGCATTAAGAAAAACATTAAATCACCATAAAAGAGAAAAAAAAGGGGGGGCAAATCGCATTGCAGAGGGTCAGATAAATTCTTATTTGGGCCAGATATGGAGACACTGGTCTTAATTTGTTTAAGTATCCATTAAGAGGTAAGTACTAATTGGGTGATGTTAAATCCTGTTCAGAAATTACAACACATTGTAAGACTTAGATGTGCACTGGGGTGGGTGCACAAACTGCATCTTAACTTTGATCGTGCAAACCTAATGAATTGCAGTACTAAGTTCTTCACACAGTCGCCACCATAGTTTTAACCAGAAACTAAGGAAAAGGTTCAAGTTCAATGATAAAAGTTCACTTCTGATATGATGAGTATATTCTTCAAAATATTACAAAGTTAAAGTACTGCATAGGCATTCAGACAACTTTTCCAAATTTAATTTTACAGATTCGACTGACCACTCGAGCACGACCGAAACCCCACGTTACTATTACTTCTCAATTACATGAATCTTCAGAATAAAACTTCCCTAAGCTGACAAAATTTCTACTTGATGTTGAACAAACTAAAAGTTTGCCGCGCCACGAGCCAAGAGCTAGCCACCCGACATAACGCGCTTACATCGTCTCACTGTTGCTTCTAGAATGAGTCTTCACGAATGGGTCTTTACGAATGGGCGCGCTTAGGCTATGGAGGGGGTATATATAAGATCGCCTCTTCTCGGACCGTGAGAACTTCCTTGTTTCGACTTTCCCAAGGATTTGATGCGATAGCTGATCAGTTTCTGACAACTGTTGCGAAATCCAATTTGATCATGACAGTAAAATTAATCCTAGCTCTCTGAAATTTTGATAGTAGCAAGATATTATTACAAACGTCGAATTAAGTTATTATAAAAAATGTTGTTACTTTAATAGTTTAGCCAGAAAAGAGTCGTAAAGATGTGATTGCCATAACTACCGAAATATTGCTTCTATCGAGCTGAAACAAATTTAATTCTATTCTCCTATTGCTCATCTATTACCTGATTTCAAATAAAGAATTTTACCTATTTTTTAAAATGGTCTAAAACTCGAAAATAAAATTTAATGTCTTGAAATATTTCGAATATCGACTTGAAAATACCTCTAAACAAATTTCCCTAATGAAAAACTATTACTGTAAAAATTTGGAATCTCTAAGTTAATTCCCTGATTTATTACGAATTTTTGTAGATATCACCCTCGGCGAATGTCGAGCGATTGCATCATTGCTTACTCGCGCCAAAACCCATTTTATTTTATTACTATAAAATGCTTTAATATTTTGAAATGAATCTTTTACAGAAGTCTTTAATTTTAAATAAACTTTACTCTGAATATAATTTCTTTTCATGAATCCCCGAAAAAGACTGAAATATCGAACTTTTACCTAAATCACATGTCTGGCTATATCAAATTATATTCAAAAACGATCTTTAGGTTACATGAATCTTTCTAAAACTTTAATATGTTATCTAAACCGAAATTACGATACTTTATCTCTATCACTTGACTTCTTAACTGTTTTCCTGATAGCTAAATGCTTCGTGTTTAGAGTGGAAAAATTACGTGATAAAATTCAAAACCGACAAATCACTTTCAAACATATTCAGACTCTAAGTAAGATCTTTTAATAACAAAACTAATTATCTACTGGCTATATATCTACCTAAACATCTTTTAAACTAACGAAATATCTTGGTTTATTTAAACTAAATGAAAGTCAAACACTACCTATACAAATCTGAGGTTAAGTTTCTGATCAGCTGTTTAAATGAATTTAACTATTGAATTTACTGCTAACCCTTGAACAAATACTTATTTAGGACATATTACTGGGAAATATTATCAAAAATTAACTATAAAAATGTCTTTAAAAGGGTGTTCCCATATACTTCAACTGAACCTGCTATCTCAGCAACTAATTTCGTTATGCGAAATTCTAAGATGTGTTACATGCCCCCCGAAGATTGAAGTTATTTTCCAAAGAAAACTGACTGAAATCTTAAAAAATCTTAGGTGGTGCAAGACTAAAATCCCCTTATTCTACCTACTTCGTGGGTTGGTCGGCCCAGTCATACTTCCTTTCATTCATTCTCACTCATACTTGTATCAAAATTATCATATTAATTTACCAAAATGTTATCAAAAATTCAAAATTACACAAAAATCATAAATATGAAATCATCAAAAATCTTAAATTCTATAACATTTGTTTACATTTGTGTACATAAAAATGAAATATTTTGTTTTCATAAATGTTCAGTTTTTAACTGTTCTTTGTTTCCTTACTCTATTTTACAAAAATACTCAAAAAATTCACTTTGTTCACTGCACAATAAATGTGTCCATTTTAACTGTTTTGTTCTGTTTCATTAACAACTCCCTAAATGGGCTAAAAGCCATGTCCTGTCATGGGAGTAGACCATATGTGTGGGGCAAAAACGAATACAAAACAACGCCCCCAAGCTGTGTCTGCCGAGTGCACAAGTCCCTGGCGTCTGACGCAGCAGATGCACCAAAAGGACCTCGGTCAGTCAGCTGGTCTGAAACATAAAAACCAAAAAAAAAACAAGTGCATGAGTTACCTATCATGAAATATCTACATAATAACTTACAAGAAATAGTAAATAACATACAAATAATATAATACAAAGAGTATACATTATAGTAATACAAAATGATTACAAAAGAGTGATTAGAATAAAGTTTCAAAAGTTGAGAAAAATAATAATCATTGAAAAACGACAAGAATATGAATGGATTATTTACTCATTACAAAATCAAGAGTTAAATACACTATGTTAAGAGAAAAATATCTTTCAAAATAAAGTTGAGAAACATCAAAATTTCTAAATACAGCATGAAGTGCTTGAAAACGTATTAACTGGTTTATTAGTCATACATAATATTGGAAACATAGTAGAATATAATAGCATGAAAAAATCTTATAGGGGGTAATCCTAACTTAAAATACTAGGCACAAAATAATGTGTGTACTAAAAGGTCATTTCTTAGAATGTCTCTGTCACTATTATCTGACATATGCATTTGAGAATACAAAAGTAAATCACTGTTTACAGAAAGGGTATCTTAAACTAAATTACATAAATAAGTAACAATAAAAGTAGAGAATCAATGTTAAGGAAACTCTGTTTCCAATCAGCAGTACACTGCTGCTTACAAAATGTCTATAACTGTTAAAAGTAACACAACACAGTTGTGTAGGTACCAGTACACTGGTACAGGTGTTTTATCAAAATAGGTCAATGTATAATAAAGTATTATAATGGGAAGGAAAGCCTGTAGCTAACCTATATACAAAGTATCAAAGGGAATATAAATACCGCATGTAAAATTTACATGGAAAAGTGTCAAGGGTCAACCTAAGTTGATTGTCATGGAATGTGTGTGTACTCACAAGGTTGTCAGCTGTTAGCTGAATAAAATGTTTTGAAAATCGTCTTATTGACATAAGCAAGTTGATTTGAAACAATTACAAGGAAAAAATGTTGAATATCAAATATAAGTAAATGCTTTAGTACTTTAGTATCACTGTGACAGTATATTGAAATCCTTATCTTGTTACTAACATCCTTCAATTCTGTAAGTGTATAAGACAATAGTAATTGCCGTCACAAAACCTCTCTAAGGTACATAAAATAACACTTAGGGCAGTACATCACTCCAAAATAGTGTTCAAGTCTTTCTTCCTCAACAAGAATTTAACTCACTTCAGTGTCGAAATGATATCTACAAGACTCCATTATCTGTAACAAACTTGGTTATTTCCGCTTTTGTCTCCATAAAAATGTAATCAAACTCCGTTTCCTATATTGTATGTTGTTGTGTTGTGTAACTAATAAAAATGAATGGCGCCTTAATATTTTATATGTGTGGTCATCATCCCTAGATGCCAAATGAATTAAATATAATGTGACATGCCGCAAATCTGCTTTAGGCCATGCACGAAGTATGAGGTCGCCTTGTTACACTAATAATTATATGTATTTTGATAATAATAAGGTCATCCCATTTTCGGTGATGCCGAATACATAATAATAGAATAATAATAATGGGTGGAAATGCGAATAATAATAAAAATGAGGATCGCAGGCAAAGTCTGAGCTATATTCCTGGTCCTGATATAATAAAGCATTCCCCCAATATATTGTTACTACTTCTCTACCATCCACCCCCCTCTCTTCTCTCTTCTACAAACATAGGTAAACATGAATGATCTTCACTTCTATTTCAACTAGAGCATCTACTCCCTCTATTGTCCAAACAACTTGATCCTGCTGAAAATCAGTCTTCACATCCATAAGCTCCACCCTTGGTGACTCAGAAATCCTATCCCAACTAATCTGGTCAATGGCTGCCCAAGGTAGATGTTTAAGAATGGTTGGATCAAAGTACTCTTTAGAAATGTAAAGCTGTTGCAAAACTACTGGTCCTAAAACTACCTCAAAAATCAAAGTCAGCTGAGTAAAAGACTCAGATAAGTAAATACTACATGTCCAAAAGTTATCAAAATGAAAAATACTTAAACTAACATAGGTTATCAGAGAATTGGTGCAAATGTAGATTTCCAATGTGTGCACCTGAACAGGAGGATTAGTAGGTTTAAGTTTAAAAACATTCCTCCAATCAGCAAAGAGTATATGTCTGTTCAGTGGGAAAGTGTTCAAATAGTTTTTAAATTTAGGAGCCCTCCCAAAGCATTGATAGCTGAAAATATTTTTCTGTTTGATTTCTGTGTTGACATAGCATGGGTATTGGGGTTGTGAAAGATAAACATCAGTTTCTTCCATATGATAGGGTTGAAAGAGTTTCAGCACAATGTCAAAGGAAGTTGTACTGAGGTGTCTATAGTTTGAAAAATCTCTTCAAAAGTGATGTAGGCTATCCCCAATGTGAGAAGTGTTGAAAATCAAAGTCAGTACCTCATGTGAAATATTTTGAAAAAGAATAAAATGTGCTATCTGCTTTGCTAATCTGACAATCTCCCAAATGGGCACTGGTAGCAATGAAAAATTTCTATTGCTGTTCTCAGGGAACATTTTAGTTGATAACTGTATATTCAACTTGTCAACAACGTTAACTTTTTCAATTTCTTGTTGCATGGTTTGCTAGAAACTTGTTGTGTGCAAACTAATGGAATATGGGAATCAGCTGAGTGATGGATATTATGTTGATTGCACATATCAACGTTAGAATTATTTAGGTCATCACTATTTTCTAAAATTATTGGTATGGGTTCATTATTCCCACAAAGATCAGAAATAAGTTTCACTGCTGTATTAAAAGGTTTGTTAGTTGCTTCTTGTGTGCAAACTAATGCAGTAAGGGAATCAGCTGATGTAATAATGCTAGGTTCTGTCACCTCTGTAGGTGCAGAATGTGTTTTAGCGTTTCCAAAATTATCCACAAGTGGATCAACTTTAGTATCAGCTGATGCAGGTGAAGACTCTGGTTCATTATTAATTAGGGTTTCAATAATAGTATGTTGTAGTGGGGGGCAAAACAGGTGTAGTTACTTGAACAGCTGATGGCTGCGTAATGGTGTGTGCTACTGGATCAGCTGATTCTGCTACAGAAAGTTGAATACCAGCAGAGATTTCTGCAATCTTTAAGTCTTGTGCATTCACTTTATTGAGCAATAAGTGTGTATCTTTCTGGCATTCATCTCTAACAGAATTTATGTGTATATTACAATCTAAAAGCTTTGTTTCTATCGCCTGAGCATGTTGGTTGAAGGTGTGTAACATTTCTGTACGGTGTTCTTGGAATTGTTTGTTCAATTCGTGTCTACTGGTTTCACATGTCTACAGATTTTTCTAATTTGTTTTCTAAATATGAGACCTTGTCTTCCAGTTGTTGACTAATCCGTTTTTCTAGAGACTCTGTTTGGGCTGTGAACTTTGTTGTGAGTTCCTGTTTCAAAGCTACATAGGAGTTAGCAATGGTAGTATTTAAATCTGACTTTAGTTCTTTAAACTCTTTAGTTTGTTGTTCAAACTTGTTATTGAATTCTTTCTTATGATTATCTAATTTATTATTAAGAGTATGGAATTCCTCTTTGTGTAGTTCAAGCTTATTATTAATATCTTGTGTCTGTTGGTCAAACTTATTATTAATTTGTTGGGTAAGTGCCTGAAGCAGAGACAGAATGTCAGTAGAAGGGTTTGTAGGTACTGTCTGTACATTACTAACAATGGTTTCAGTAGATGGTTGGGTAAGGTTCTGTGTTTCAGGTGTGCTGTTAGCCCCATTATTTTCTGGACCATATCCTCGAAAATCGCTCTCAGAGCTAGTGTGTGAGGTAACACTGTGAAAATTAGGATCAGAATTATTTAGTGAGCTACCCTGTTTCAATTGTGAACTATCTTCCATATCAGACTCATCTGAATGGAGAGGAATATCAGCACTAAAAGTAGGTGTTAAATTTGCAATATTTTCTGCTAAATGTGCAGCTTGCAATGGATGAGGTTGTTGGTTAGTATGCATAATTTCCTCCTGAACTGGTATAGTATCAGTAGTAGACTGAGGGGAATTGTCCAAAATATTAGTTTGTCTCAGTAATATCAGGCTGAATTTGGTTACAAAAATTTTCTCCTGTCTGTGAAGTAGGCTGGGAAATGTTAACATCCTGAGGTTGTGGAATATCAGTTAAATTTTGAGACCTAGTCCTCATTGAGTGACTTCTAATATCACTAGTTGACTGCATAATGAATGTTGCCAAAATAAGAAAAGGGAAATAAAAAATAGTGAAAGAATATTAAAAATATCCTAAGAAAAGTTACACCTATTATCAAAAGAACGCTCACAAAGAAAAAGATTTGTTATGAAACAAGTGGAAAGATCTAACCCCAAAATTCAGTCAGCTGTTTCACCAAATATGCTGACGAACAATGTTGGAAATTTGAAAGTACATAAATAGAAACACACAAATACATAGAAACACACAAATACAAAGCTTAAAATTATCCTACGAAATACACAAAACTTCACACGGTAGATGTATATTGGCAAAGTCTTGAAAAATAGTATCCAAAACATACGATGAAGCAAAATGTACAAAGTTACAAATATGAAACAAGCAGTTCGGCGCAATAGCTGAGTGAACATGCGCTCGAAAAAGAACAGTAAGCTTACTGAATGTAAGGTACATGAACACCACTTGGTAGAAATTATTTGAAAATTAGGAAACAGGTCAGCTGTTTCAAATAAAATTACACACGCGAAAGCAATGTAGTTGTCGGTAACCATAAATAGTGTGACTAACTCTTGCCAAAATAAAAAAAAATTCACTCGATGTTCTCGAAGAAACACTGGCAGGCAATTAGCGGAATATAAAGAAATGTACTTATCTTTTGTACTGAGTCGGCTTGAAGACTGCTGTTGTAGGCTGGAAACAGGTGTTGCATCAGTCGTAGGTTGGCCTCCGCGGATGTGGACCTGAACAGCTGTTGAACTGCATTTTCGCCGTCTCATGCGAGCGCGGGTCAGCTGGCAGCGTCGTCTGGTACCATCTGTTGCGTCGCCGGGTCCCATTATTCCGCAAGGCGGGCTGCAAACTGGCATAAAGGTATGCGTCATCTTGGCGTCGGTAGTAGGTGTTTGTAGCGACTCGTGGTGGCATCTGCTGCGTGATGTGAGTTGTCCGTCGTGTTGTCTTGAAGTAACGGAACGCGGTAGGAATCTCGGTGAAATTAGATATTAAATCTTGAAGAACTCACCGGCAGACACGAATGGTCAGAAAATTCAGAATGAATTTTGCCCTACATTGTCGTCATGTAAGACAACAAGGCTGAGCAACCGTAGATCAGAAAAATGTTGCCGCAGAAAAGTTTACAGTGAAGACAAAACCATTCGAACTGGACCCACAGGTCACGAGTCCCGCAATTTCTTGAGTTACTTGAAGTTTTTTAAACATATTTCCATAATGATGGAAAAAATTCTACCGGCACGCCACGACTTAGTGGTTTCTGAAGTCGCGGCACGAGCCAAGAAAGGCGCCCGACATAACGCGTTTACATCGTCTCACTGCTGCTTCTAGAAGAGTGCGTTCACGAATGGGTCTTTACGAATGGGCGCGCTTAGGCTATGGAGGGGGTATATATAAGATCGGACCGTGAGAACTTCCTTGTTTCGACTTTCCCAAGGATTTGATGCGATAGCTGATCAGTTTCTGACAACTGTTGCGAAATCCAATTTGATCATGACAGTAAAATTAATCCTAGCTCTCTGAAATTTTGATAGTAGCAAGATATTATTACAAACGTCGAATTAAGTTATTATAAAAAATGTTGTTACTTTAATAGTTTAGCCAGAAAAGAGTCGTAAAGATGTGATTGCCATAACTACCGAAATATTGCTTCTATCGAGCTGAAACAAATTTAATTCTATTCTCCTATTGCTCATCTATTACCTGATTTCAAATAAAGAATTTTACCTATTTTTTAAAATGGTCTAAAACTCGAAAATAAAATTTAATGTCTTGAAATATTTCGAATATCGACTTGAAAATACCTCTAAACAAATTTCCCTAATGAAAAAACTATTACTGTAAAAATTTGGAATCTCTAAGTTAATTCCCTGATTTATTACGAATTTTTGTAGATATCACCCTCGGCGAATGTCGAGCGATTGCATCATTGCTTACTCGCGCCAAAACCCATTTTATTTTATTACTATAAAATGCTTTAATATTTTGAAATGAATCTTTTACAGAAGTCTTTAATTTTAAATAAACTTTACTCTGAATATAATTTCTTTTCATGAATCCCCGAAAAAGACTGAAATATCGAACTTTTACCTAAATCACATGTCTGGCTATATCAAATTATATTCAAAAACGATCTTTAGGTTACATGAATCTTTCTAAAACTTTAATATGTTATCTAAACCGAAATTACGATACTTTATCTCTATCACTTGACTTCTTAACTGTTTTCCTGATAGCTAAATGCTTCGTGTTTAGAGTGGAAAAATTACGTGATAAAATTCAAAACCGGCAAATCACTTTCAAACATATTCAGACTCTAAGTAAGATCTTTTAATAACAAAACTAATTATCTACTGGCTATATATCTACCTAAACATCTTTTAAACTAACGAAATATCTTGGTTTATTTAAACTAAATGAAGGTCAAACACTACCTATACAAATCTGAGGTTAAGTTTCTGATCAGCTGTTTAAATGAATTTAACTATTGAATTTACTGCTAACCCTTGAACAAATACTTATTTAGGACATATTACTGGGAAATATTATCAAAAATTAACTATAAAAATGTCTTTAAAAGGGTGTTCCCATATACTTCAACTGAACCTGCTATCTCAGCAACTAATTTCGTTATGCGAAATTCTAAGATGTGTTACAACATCATGGACTGCATCAGTGAGAAAGGTGTAGGGCCTGCTTCAATTCTATATTCTGTAAAACCTGCAGCCTTTTAAGGTGCAACTGGCTGCATACCACAATGTGGGCCAAGAGTACTACATTAGCAGTGTGATATAAAGTACAACTCCTAATTGCGAGGTCAGAAAAATCTTCGCACTAGCTAATTCCCTGATGTCCTCGGTGTGCACTCACCAAGTCAACTTGTTATCAAGAGTAACACTGAGGTAACAAGCTTTTGGAACTCAGAAAATTAATTTCCCTCCAAACTTCAACTGCAGATCGGGGAGTAAATGTGCACTTCACCCTCAGCATTGCATCAGCATAAGTGCCCGAATTTTTGTGGAGGTCACGGATATTCACCACTGCCTGTCCCAGGCTACAGTATGCTGTGTACGGAACTTTGGCTGTGTAGATTCAGCAGAGGTCCCATCACAGAAAGTAGTGGAACACATCAATGTGTTGAGAAGGTCACATTGATCCTCATGCAGAAGGGGCACCTGGAGAAATAAATGTGCAGCAGCTTCACATATAGCTCAGGATAGGCCACTTTCTAGAGTTTACACAACAGCAGGCCAGTGTGTCAGAATGAATCAAAGTCCTAGACATCGAGTGGCACCAGTTTAGGGTAGCTCTTCTCCATTGAAAGTCCTTGTCACAGTTTCCGTTACACACATCAGTTGCAAGTCTGTAATGCAACCCCACTTGGCAGTCTAGGATGACACCAATAACCAGGGTACTCGAGAAGTAGACACTAACATCTAGCTTAGCACAAGCAGCAAACTCAGCCGGCAGAGCTGCGGAAAGATTCAACCTTTCTCATCTTCATGGATCCATCACTACGGCATGATTCCATGCTTCAATAAGATGCAATTGCAAAGATGTGCCAGAAAATCCAGGGCTCCTGGTGACATACCAGAGGTCATGGTTACCCACCTAGTCATGCCCTAGTGCCTTCTGTGATTGCAGCCTGGCTATCTCCAGTGGCACAATCTCAGGAATGTTCTACTCATTTTGTGCTACATTATTATTATTCCAAGCAGTTTGGCTGCAGCCTTTTGAAGTTCAAAGATTTTTCTGCAATATTTCAGTATATTATTTCCACATTTTTACGGGATTCATAGATTTTAGTTACATACTTTAGATATATTTCCCCCTAAGTTCAATCTCTTTCCTAACACATGTAATTTTTAATCCTCTTCCACTCCAAACCACCATGTAAACTACCACAATGCTGATAAGGGACTAACACTCAAATATAAATTTTCTATTTTAGCTCACATTCTCTCTCCTCTTTTGTATATTTATGCTGTTATCTATGAGAAGAAATGGTTCCTTCTTTAAGTTTATTTTTAATTTTGAGAAATGGGTAACATCACACCAGATTATCAAACAGCACAACCATATAATTGATAATATTTTCAATATCTTCTAATAATTTTAGGATTAAGGGAAAATTTAGCTAGCTTTCGTCAATTCAAATTTGAGAGAACACTTGTTCCAAGAAGGTAATTATACAAAAAAAGAAACTCACCATCTTTACTGCTAGTAAATGTCACACCAAGAACTACAATTTCAACAGTGGTTGTGAGAACCAACAGGTACCTAACAAAATTCTGGAACACACCATGCTTTGGTTTCACTAATCCAACACTTACAATAGTTTCTCCCAAACCATCAAAGTATGCCAAGTCTGACCTGTTAAAAATTGAGAAAATTACTCATTAGGATACATTTTAATTAAAAGAAGTACAATTTTATCAACTGAAACAATATTTATGCCAATCATTTGAATACCTTAAAGTTACATATGTCTCCCTCTAACATGCTGGTATGCATGATCCCTGAACGTGAAACCTGCAATGACTGCCTCACAAGACTTTACTTGCGTGTTGCCAACAACCCATCGAATTTCCGCCTTTTAACTCTTGGGCTTTATTGACATACACCAATGATTTCAGTCCAAAGAGCATGTATTTCCCAAAGACCTATTCATGACAACTAACTGGATTTATACTTTTAAATGAGAAATCGGGTAACGAATAGGGTGCGACCTTTGTTGACCTTATGCAAGTAAATAAAACTTTTATTGACTACGAAATTGTAGATTTATGAAGACTCAAAAAACATAGGATATTGCAAAAGGACATCAGTGTAATTATAGCAAATATGGAACTTGAATTTTTCAAAACATGGCAACAAAATTCATAAACGTGTTCCCTAAACCTTCTCATTTCAGGTATGTAAAATGTCAGGCATATGCCTCCCTCTACCGTGCTGGTATAAATGATCCCTGAATGTGAAACCTATAAAGACTGCCTCAAGACTTTACTTGCATGTTGCCAACAACCCATCGAATTTCCGCCTTTTAACTCTTGGGCTTTATTGACATACACCAACGATTTCAGTAAAAAAAAAAAAAAAAAAAAAAAAAAAAAAAAAAAAAAAAAAAAAAAAAAAAAAAAAAAAATCGCCAGGGGTTCAGTCATATGAGATGAGTGGCCACTGTTAGTCAACACTATGCGACATGAGATGACAAGGAAACTGCTTGTGGTGCAACTCAACTATTGCATGGGACATGTGACAGATGGTATCAGCCTGTCAAAACCACAGCTCTTGAATGTCCATGCGATTAAAATTACCCCACAAAAAATCTCGTATTACACAGTATTGCTTTCCATTAACTGTCACAGCTTGAACTGCCTCATTTTCAAAGCTGATGATGCCACCCACCCAAAAGCCATACCAAACAGTCACTCACTGTAGATGCATTACCCTTTCTTGAAACATGCATATTCTGACCCCTATCCCCCCACATCCATTTAAGTGGAAATGCGCCTCGTTAATATAATTTTGATCACAAGGCCATCGTCCTCCTGTCATCTTCCCAGAAACCAGTCAGCAAAATGTCGCCTCCTCTTGTGTTTGATTACTTTGAGGTTCTGATTTAACTGAATTTTGTAAAAGTGATAGTGGAGACAATAATGAAAAATTTGCTGTATGTCAAATTCTTGGGATCGGCGACAAAACAACTTCATTGGACTAATGGGCACACTTGCAATAACCACAACATTTTGTAAAGAAGGAGCCAGAATGAGGATACCCAGAACTTTCCACATTTGTGTTAAACCCATTTCACTGAGCTTTACCGTAAGTCTGCGAACTGTCGATTCATTTGATGCTTCATTATGCCCTAGAATCATGTGATAATGTCTCACAGTTGCTGCATAACTTTCTCTAGTATGATAAAACGTTTTAACAATTAACACATGCTACCCAATAGCATGGTTAGATACACAGTGAAGCATCCATGCAAGAACTTCAGACTGCAACACCAATCACAACATTTATGGATACCAACCTTATATACAACAAATGTGACCAATCAACAAATAACAATATACCATGCGATTCAAAATCAGTTCCCTTTTTGCAAACCCTGCATATACAAGCTGGCATCTGGAATTGTATTTTAAAAATCCATCTAAATTTTATGAAAACTGTGCTTATTTTAAGAAATACTTACATAACATTGTGAACAGAAAAAAATAACAAGGTAGGCGACTAAAAATATTCATAATAAATATGTAAGCATTGACACTGCAAATATATAATTACATTATGACAACTTGATAATATGTAAGTATTGTAATGTGTTCCTGAATCTCATAATTCTTACGTACCCATGTTCATAAGCCCAAATATAGATATCACTGTCTATTGTAAGCCAAGCACGGCTAATTTCTGTAAACAAGCCCATCATACAGTTACACTGCATATCTGTGGTCAGTTAAGGTCTGCAATTAACATTCAACACATCCAAAAGCTAAATGCTGCCACTATTTTAAAAGCATTTAAAATTGTTCATTCAAAAAACAGAACCACATAAAAAACTAGGATTAATTAAAGATGTGATCAACCTGATATTTAATTTGTATGTAGAAGACACAATCAAGAAAGTAAAACAATTTCGTGCATGGCATACAGGTAAAATCACAAACAATGTTTGAAAGCATACTTTTGGTATATGTGAGTGCGTAAAGAAATTACTGAATGGCGAGAAAAAAAAGGGTACAGAAGAAATGACAAAGTACAAATTTTCTGCATGAGGAGAAAGCATTTACTTGCAAACAATCAAGAAATCGAATATTTAAAACGACAAATTTTTGGAAGACTCTGGAAATATCTAAGAGAAGGCATAAACTTTTATATGTGATGATACATAAGAATGATGAAAATTAAATGGACATTACAAAATAGAGAAATTCTCACAACAATAAGTTCAAGGAAGAATATTATCAAAAGGAGAGACTGCAGTTCACAGTGCAATTGATGGTACCTGTTGATACAAGGAACGATCAAGGATGACAGACTAGAGCATATGAAACAGGCAAAATTGCTCAAAAAAAGTATGAAACAGTTCATAAGCGATTATCAGGTAAAAAATATTGAAAATTATGTTCGAAGTGTAAATGAGCTCGTACAAAAATACAATCAGTTATTTTGCAAGAAGTCTTTAAAGATTCACCTTCTCTACTCCCATCTCAATTTCTTCCCCAACAACTATGGGGATATAAATGAAAAACATTGGGAAAGGTTTCAGCAGGACACTCAGTGATGGAAAAGAGACACGAAGACCAGTCAATGCTAGTTGGCTACAGATGGTCAAATCCAGTGGCAGCTGAAGTGAAGGTAGTGACAAGACTGTTTTTGCTTATGGCTTTACAGCTTGTTGGCATCTAGGTCATTAGAGGCAGAAAAGGACTGAAGGCAAGGAATGGGAAGAATTCAGCCATTGCATTTTTGAAGGAAGCATCCCGGCATTCGCTTGGAGTGATTTGGGGAAACCATAGAAAACCCAAATCTGGGTGCCCGGATGAGGATTCGAACCCCTGTCCTCCCAAAGGTGAGTCCTGAGTATTACCACTCGCCCACCTTGCTAAGTGCGATTTTTTTTTATATATGTATATATACACACCACTGATTATTGTTGAAGTGAAATGTGACAGGAAGAACAGCTCAGAGATAATTAAGAACCTCAAACCTTAAGCAGCCACTACACAGACAATAATATTGCACAATAATTACGGTAGCACGATAATACTGAACACGTGTAGGTTAGATTGAGAGGTTGTGCAATATTATTGAATAAATCAAAACAGTTTGAAATATATTGTGCAATCTGAAACATATTGTGCCCCCTATGGGTGACATTGCACAATATTCCCTCAGTTGTTCTAGAGACATGGCCATGATCACTAATCTCTGCTTGTATTTTGTTACTTATAATATTTTTTTTGTTGATTTAAATAATACTATCAGTTATTTTTCAAGAAGATATTAATGCAAAACGTGAAGACAGGGCGTTTATTATTGATTGCACGACTTTACCAGCATTGAGGAATGTCAAAGTGCCTGATTATAAAAAAAGATGGGTAAAGATAAGGCTCACAAAATACTGCTGCAAAGAGAAACATGCAATTGCTATGAGGGAGATATTACACAGAGGATCGATTCTTTGAGGACCAACTACAGAAAAGAAGTAAAACAAATTAACGATACAAAAAAAAGAAGAGTTGTGGGTGGAGATGAAGTAGTGGAGTCTACATTATGGTACTTCGACCAGGTGAGTTTTCTTGGAGACCAGGATGTGGCAAACTCGGTACATACAATGAACCCACTGGAAGAGCAGAGAGTATCACTGAATGATTTCAGTATTTATAATTTCAATTTTATTATTAGCCACAATAAACCTTGAATTATTCTACAGTGACCTTCAAAAGGTTAATTAGATATGAATACAATGCAAAATTTACTCAAGCAATGCTAACAAAACTGATCTTTCCAATGAACTTTTCCCTTATTGTTAAAACAGTCAGGCATAGTCATAAAAAAAAAAAGACAAACAAAAAACCAAATGGTGCAAGCTTATTACTGTTTGGTAAAAGTTCTTAAGAGGTGATTAATAATCATATCTCCAAATTTGGAACATTAAGAAAGCCACCATTGTATATACGAACACACATACAATCGATCCGACGTCTACCATTAAAAACTTGTAATTTGTGTTTACTATTCCCATCAGAGCAAAAAGTGTTTAAACTTATAAAAAGGAATTCAGATTCAGGAGGTATCTTGATAACTACACGTCTCCTATAAAACCTTTTCTTTGTACTAATAGATTTTTTTTTTTAACAAAGGGCTCCAAAAACATAGTGCCTAGGGCCCCATACTTTATTAATCCAGCAATTCCTACATGGCACAGCAACTGCCTTCATTGACCATGACAGCAGTGGCACACCGTTTCCGACAGCGGAACACACTTTGATTGAGAGCAGTTTTCTGCTAATTGCATTCACAAAAATAGAAACAATATTGCTTCCTCACAGTGACAAAGTTTTTAGGGGATGTAGTTGAATGTGACAAAAACTGCAGCTGCTACTGCGCTTTACTGACAAGTGTTTCTAACTTTGACCTCCATAATGCTGTGGAGCCCGCATGTCTCCTCACGGCCTGGGAGCAACCTGAGACCATACAGAGGAGTCACAAGTCACAACTTACAAACCAGTCCCCTCCCTTCCAAATTTCCACGAAGCTGCCAGAAAGCATGGATGATTTGTGCCGCCTGGTATCAGTCGACGATGGTGAAATAGTTCAGTGAAGTGGTCAACAGATTGTAACAGCCCTAATACCTGAATTTTGAATAATATTGTACTGTGTGAAATATTTGTAGTGAGCCAAAGTTTGCTTGAAAGTGATTTGATATGTTTATTTTGTAAATTCTTGTAAATAAGTGTATATAGACTTTGTTTTAGGTAAGAAAATTATTTAAAGACCATTTAATATGTTTAAGAACCGAATGATGCAAGAGAATTTATTAAAAGTTTGTAATTACTTGTATTAATGTATGTTACGATGTCTACAGGACAATTTTCCACCATTTGAAAGGATTTCTGTAAATAATTTTGTATTAAAGTATCTCTAATTACCATTTCTGATCACTTTGTAATGTTATTAATTAATTTTGTATCAATTCCGATTGTTTTTAATATGTTTGATTGTTTGAGTGATTGTTAATGATCGAGAAATATCGGGCGGATGCCTGTGAAGAATTCTCGTAATTTCGATAGACTCTATATAAACAGATCGCCTGGACAGAGAAGTTTAGTTTGCATTAAGTATTAATTCAGTGTTACAGAGACATTCATGCAAGTATTCAGTAAGTCAGTATTGCATCTTTGGATTGTAACAACTATGCTTGTGAATGTCGCAGACTTGTTTTGATTGAAAATAAACGAGCATCAACATACATTGTTTTTTGGTGGACTTTATTAATTAAATAATGCAGTAAAATAAAACCACCCAAAGAACCTTAACATGGCGACCGTTGACATGACGAGAAGTTCTTAAACATCTGTGGGATGTTTATCTTCTAAAAAGAATCTGCAGAAATTGCGACGGATTATCGGCGATAAGCGAAAATAACCTGCGAGAAAATTTCGACCGGCTACGCCACACGTAGAGCTTATATAGGGGACACGGATCTGACGGCAAGCGGACCTTCTTCGGCCTAAGGCGGAGATTTTTCCATCGGGAATCGGCTGTAATCTTCCGACGACGAGTGGATTTCCTTCGGCCTCAAAATTGTCTTCCTACAGTGAATTGTGAAAAGTGTGGTTAAGTGTTTGAAGTCAGTGTGGTGTTTAATGGTTAAATAAGTGCTTCTAAGTGAAATTTAATGTGATACAAAAGTGAGGAATAACTGTAAGTACGGCATTAAATATTCAAGTGATTTATTTTGCATGTTAATGTGTGGCAGATTGGAAAGATTTTAATTTTCCTTAATTTTGTTTTTTATATTGATTTGGCTAATTACTAAAAACGGCTGATAGTCAGAACCTGCAAGCTTTTCTAGAGTCTTTTTTAGCCCAATTTGACTCTAAATTTTCTGAATTTAGGAGTGAGTTAAGGAATGAGTTAAAAAGTGATAATGATAACAAATTTTCTGAAATTAATTCTCAGTTTGCAGAAATCAATGGTAAATTCGATAACAAATTTTCTGAATTTAAAACTGAGTTAAATCTTGACAGCAAATTTTCAGAAATTAATGATAAGTTTTCTCAACTGCAACAAAGCAATGATAAAACATTCTCTGATTTGACTAAATGTTTTGATGTTAAAATCGCAGAGCAATTTCAGGGTTTTAGCTCTCAATTCAAGGAAGATATTAACAATTTAGATTCTAAATTGGGGAAGGTAGTAACAGAATGTAAGGAGAAATTTGAAAAGGTTACAAAATTTTGTGAGCAGAATAAGGCTGAATGTGAAAATTTAATTTATAAAGAGGTGAAGGAAGTCAGTGAAAATTGTGATAAGATGAGGGAGGAATATGTTGCTTTATTCCAAGCTAATGATGTTAAAGCTAATGAGTTAAGACAGGAAGTGTTCGGTATAGGGAAAAATGTTAATGCATTGGTAAATCAACAGGAACAGTCAGCGCGTGGATTAGAAAGTAATGTAAATCAGTTAGAAAAAAGGGTTACTGGGTTACAGGTTCAGTTAAGTCAGGTTCCCTTAACAGGTAATCCAAATTTCAGTGTCGATGTAAAAGAAGAATTTGAATTCTATGATGATAGTGGGAGGCTTCACCCTATTGAATTTATAGATAATTTTGAAAGGTCAGATTATTTTAATTTATTACCCGATAGTAAGAAAATTGCACTTGTGGGTAAACATCTAAAGTCTTATGCTAGGGCATGGGGTGATAGACAAGCTAGGGAAGTAACTGACTACAATCTGTTTAAAGAAAACTTTTTGAAACATTTTTGGTCGACAAGCAGGCAGATTCAAGAAAAGAGAGAGTTGATGACTGGAAGGCCCTATAAACCTGGTCGGGAAACTCAACATGATTTTTTTCATAAATGTTGGATCCGTTGTAAGTACTTAGACCATCCTTATGGAGAGGAGGAATTCATTGATTTGATAGGAGCTAGGCTACCTCAGCAAACAAGAAATTTAATTGCCACTTTGGATGTAGTAAATGTGGATAGAGTTTCTGAATTGTTAAGACGCTTGGATGCCCAGGAGTCATTCAATGAACAACATTACCACCATCAATACCATAGGAGGGGCAGCAGGAGTCCCCCTAGAAGGGGTAATGGGTCAAGAGATGGTAGATCGAGGGGAAGGGTTCGTGATAATTACACAAGGAGGAATGATAATGGGGAAGTGAGAGAACAGAACCCTCAATCTGAAAGGGAAAGGCAGCATGGGGGGCAGACAAACTAAAGACCACCCCTGTGATGGGCCCCGCAGTGGTGGACAAAAATGTGGGTCCAGGTACCAACTGCTATAGCGTTAATACTATTTTCATGAATAATCCTCGAGAAGATTTATTGGAAGAGGTGGGGGTAGCAGCAAGTGAATTTCAGGATAAGGTTATGATAGATGTAATTAATGATGTTGATGATGTAAAGGTTGATAATAAGATAAAGCGGGAAGGGGACCACCATAGTACCTTATCACTAGAATCAGTGTGCGAAAGTAATAATTTTCATGTAGAAGATTTTCAAAATGGTCACTGCTTAATTACAAAAAGGGGTGCAGAATTTATAGTGCATACTACAGTGTGGCTATCAGAAACTTGTAAGGTTCAGAATGGCATAGTTGGGACCATGTGGGCTTGTATAGGTGGTAATGAAGTTTGTAGAAGTGCTGAAATCGAGGAGTTTCTCAGATATCTTGAAGATGAAGGTGATACAGTGGTGTGGATAGGAGACCCAGATGAGGAGGAGAATTGTAAGTCAAAGTATTTGTCTTCTGAAAAGAGAGAGGTTGAAAAGCCTTATGTACCAATCCCTAAGTCGGAAAAATGTCCTAATTTTGACCTAGCTGATACATTATTTAGCTCTGTATTTGGAGTAGATAATGATAATGAAGAAATGGGTGGGAGTAAGGATTTATTTGAACCAGTTTCTAATTTGGAAAATTGTACAGAATGTGACTTAGATGACACTATGTTTTGTACTCTCTTTGATGTGGAAGCTGATAGTGAAGTAGTAGTTGCTGAGAAAAATAATTATTTGGTGGATGAAGTCAGTAAGCCAGATGTTAAAACAGTTTTAGGTACCGATTCATATAATTTGGTAAGTTTAAGTAGTAATCAGATGATGAAGAGTGGGGTTGGGAGTAATGATGGACTAAACTGTAGTAGTGAGAATAATAAATTTGTATTACCAGTTGAGTCAACAGCATTGCTTTTAAGTGACAATCAATTTGCTAAAACAGAACCATTGTATGTCTCAGCTGTTGCGTGGTTGTACCAAAGTCTGTTGTCTGAGATGATTGGAAGTTTGTGTTTCTGTATGTATATAATGAAGCTTTGTGAAAATAGAAATGTAATATTAAATGTGTATACAAAAGTTGAAGAAAACTGGAAGGTTAGGAAAAAGTAACTTACATGGTTCTGGGTTTCCAGGGAAATCCTGGAACCCACTTATGAGAATTAATTGAAATGCATGGTTTGGGGAGGGGTCCCTACATGTAAATACCTAATTTTGTAAATAAGTTTTGGAATTGATGCATATAAATAGTTTGTGTGAGTACTTAAGCTCAGATGCAGATGTAAGCATTTCAATGTATAATTTGTGACAGTTTTGTGTAGAGACTTTTGGTATTTTCATGATGTTGTGACTTTCTACATTTTGGTGACAAATTATCAGTTGTAAAATGTAAACAGACTGGTGTAATTAACAAGCAGACATCAAGTGTGTAATTTGGAGTGAAAAAATTGTAACTTAAGGTGATGGCATTGAACGTTTGTTGAGAAAATGATTGGACCTGAGAAAAGACAATTATTGTAACCAAAATCAGTGCCATGGACTATGTGCAGATGTTGTATGTGATGAAGAATTGTATTTGTTCATTGTAAAAGTCATTATGGTTGATTGATTGTAATCTGTTCGTGTCTGCATTATGTGTACATTCAACCTGCTTAGATTCGTGACGGATTCAATCAATTTTCTCTGTGTAAAATTAAGTGAATCCTGGGGAGGGGTTGTAACAGCCCTAATACCTGAATTTTGAATAATATTGTACTGTGTGAAATATTTGTAGTGAGCCAAAGTTTGCTTGAAAGTGATTTGATATGTTTATTTTGTAAATTCTTGTAAATAAGTGTATATAGACTTTGTTTTAGGTAAGAAAATTATTTAAAGACCATTTAATATGTTTAAGAACCGAATGATGCAAGAGAATTTATTAAAAGTTTGTAATTACTTGTATTAATGTATGTTACGATGTCTACAGGACAATTTTCCACCATTTGAAAGGATTTCTGTAAATAATTTTGTATTAAAGTATCTCTAATTACCATTTCTGATCACTTTGTAATGTTATTAATTAATTTTGTATCAATTCCGATTGTTTTTAATATGTTTGATTGTTTGAGTGATTGTTAATGATCGAGAAATATCGGGCGGATGCCTGTGAAGAATTCTCGTAATTTCGATAGACTCTAAACAGATCGCCTGGACAGAGAAGTTTAGTTTGCATTAAGTATTAATTCAGTGTTACAGAGACATTCATGCAAGTATTCAGTAAGTCAGTATTGCATCTTTGGATTGTAACAACTATGCTTGTGAATGTCGCAGACTTGTTTTGATTGAAAATAAACGAGCATCAACATACATTGTTTTTTGGTGGACTTTATTAATTAAATAATGCAGTAAAATAAAACCACCCAAAGAACCTTAACAAGATTGTATTCAATATCTGTCCTAGCTGTCATATGTTAACATATATTACGCACATTTTTAAGTAATTATTCTTCTTTCACTACATTTATTTATTTATTCTTGATTAGTATGTGATGACATGTCACAGTTTTACTATGTCTAGAGCTGCCCTGGGTCAAATGTAAAAGAATCCAGAGCCAGTGTTCAAGCAGCAAGTCAAACAAACATTTCAAACAATAATAAGTCATTTAAACTGATACAATCCCGAGAGATTTTTTGTTTAGATAAAACTTTAAATCAATTAATTTTATTTTTTTAGCGTTACCGACATTCGTTAGAAAAGGATACGACCAAAGTGTTCCATCACTTCTCTAGGAAGGGGCACTTTATTTACTGATTTCATTTGCTTCACATTGGACAAACCTTCTACTGCAGGATAGTCCATGTCTGTTAAACCACTCACGGTCGCTGTTCCACCTGCAATAACAACACAATAATGCACAAAAGTTTCCAGCCGATTAACAAAACATTATCCAACTACAAAAACAAAATGTAACCACAATACATTGCCAATTCATGCACAAGATAAAACATTACTTTACAGCCAGCGGAAAATTAGCTACTCGTACTTTTAAATTAGCACAACTGACCAGTTCAAGCCTAATCAACTTTTTTTTTAATTTGTTTTGTGACAAAATCCTGAGAATGCACTCACCATACAAATTTCGGTTGTTAAATACATTTGTTTCAGATATAATTCTGTCAGTGCATTTCCCCACACCTAAATTTTCCCCTTTTATTAACATTTATAACAATTTCTTTGAAAGCAATTTTCCGATTTCATTTTCAATTCTTTCAGTGTATTTGGAAAACTATCACTTTTATTGGTAATATATTTCAACCTCTGAAACTATTATCCACAAAAGAAAATTTTCACACTTCCTTATGACTGAAATCTAGTGCCAGCTTGTGGTCTTGGTCATCTTTACCCTTCCATGCACTATTGTTTCTTCTAATATCCTTCCAAAACTCATCACTGATCTATGCTTTGTACACTGTAAGCACTCTTCACCTTCCTACTGCCTTTCAATGAATCCCAAAACACTCCTTTGTCTTGAGTTATCGATAGTTATGCAGTAATTTCCACACAAAAATCTAATTACCTTCCTTTACATCCCATTTGATACCCAAAATGTGGGACAGATAGTAATACATAATGTATTCAAAGGTCTGACCAAAATTTTGTAACCCAATTCTCTCACTTCTCTGTCATGCCAAGATACTGAAACTTTAGACTACTGTCCCTAATAGGTTTAAAAACAAATTCACTGCAACTAAATATATATATATATATAAAAATAAGATAGGATAGGGAAAATAAACAGTTACCCGTCACTTACCACAGATGAAGGCAGGAGGGCGAGACACGTAAAAACACAAAAACAAAAGAATTACACAATTTCGACTTTTTAGTCTTCCTCATGTAGGAGGCGAGACATATGGCAGGGGGAAAGATGTGGTCACATCCGAGCCTGCCACATGAATGTGCTCGGATGTGACCACATCTTTCCCCCCTGCCATATGTCTCGCCTCCTACATGAGGAAGACTAAAAAGTCGAAATTGTGTAATTCTTTTGTTTTTGTGTTTTTACGTGTCTCGCCCTCCTGCCTTCATCTGTGGTAAGTGACGGGTAACTGTTTATTTTCCCTATCCTATCTTATTTTCAGTGCCTCGCGGCAGTTTCTTTGTTTCCTTTATCCAATTATATATATATATATGTATATGTATATAACACTACATACACACTCTACTGTAAAGCTAACCTGTAAATATTATATCTTTGTTATTATTATTATTAACTGCGATGGAGCACATGCTCCGGTGGCAATTCACTTAGTCATCAAATAACCCTTTTTTATTTTATTTTTTACTACCTTAAACTAGAGTGTTTAATTCCTCCCCCATCTACTTTTGTGATTCACCGATATTAATTCCAAATTCCTTCAGAATTTTTGGAAATTATCCATTTGTTGCAATCCCCGACACACAAAAGAAAATTTTCCTACTCCCTTATGTAAGAAATCAAGTGCCAGCTCATTTATTATGAGAAAAGTTGTCATGACCAAAGAGATTCAGAATAAATTAAACTATAACATAGTAAAATTTCGGGAAAATCCGAGTAAAATTAGTGTTCCACAGGAGTGAAGACTTTTTCTAATTCACTAAAGAATAGTGCTTCCCCACGGGAAAACACCGGTGTTCCATGGAAACTCAGCAAAAGATAAGCCTAGCCTATAAAAAGCAGACCAGCGCAGGCAGTCGGAGATAGTTTCAAAAGTTTTTCAAGCAGGCGGTCGAGGCGAGAACAGCTATATGAGGGGCAGCGAACTACGAGGCTGTGGACTTTGAAGATTTTAGTAGTGGTGAAAAGGGGAACTTAGAAAATTTCAAGTTGTTATAAACTTTACATTAACTATCAGGACAGTGGACTCTGACGCTATTCCGAGATGATCTTTAGAAATTTGGGGGAATTTTCTGAAAGATTGCCAATCAGTGGGTGAGAGTGACGTCAACCTGCTTCTTCATCTGTGATTTCGAAGTTTGACCTTTTCAACAAGTGCAATCTGATATCAGCTTTAACTTCATAAAACTTTCAGAATATATTTTAATTAGTAACTACAGTGACTATCTTTTATTTATGTATGACCTGTTAGCTATTACAGGGTAAACTAATAGCTTGGCAGCCGGTTTAAAGAACTTCAGCAGTATCAGTTATACAGGCAACACGATCAAGTTCGTATTGAAATGTTGCATAACCCCAAGCAACGTTGTGTTACGACAACCTTTAGTTTTTTTATCTGTGTACCTAATAAGCTGACTTCTTGGCATTTATCTTCATTCCATGGGTCACCCTGCAGCTGCTCACTCAGTCTTCTTCCTTTTTGATCCTATTATTACCATTATCTCATCAACAATCAATCTAAATTCTGACCTTCAACCATCAAGTAATCATTCATTAGAATAATGAACAGCAATGGTCCTGTAGCACTCCCATATTTACTTCCACCTATTTTGATAATATATTTCCTACTTTAGCACTTTGCTCTCTGCCCTTCAAGAATTCCCCCACCCAGCAAGTAACTTTTTCATCCAATTGAATAGTTTTTCCATTTAATACCATTTTACTGCTCACCCTGTCAAATGGCTTAGAAAGAGCTAGTGCTACACTATCAACTTGGCCTCCATTGTGTAATTCATTCAAAATACCTTGCACATAGCCCACCATCTGAGATTCACATGAATTTCCTTGCCTAAAGCCATGTTGTCGATCTGCAAACCAGTTTCTTTCCTCACAGACATTTCTGATATAGTTGTATATCGAGCTCTACATTATTTTGCCTATCAAAGATGTCAAACTAATCGGCCTGCAATTTTCGACCCTATTTCTTAGTCCTCATTTATGAACTGGTACTACATTTGCTCTTTTCCAGTCTTCTGGTGAGCAGCAAGACTCCAGACACATTTTAAATAAAATTTCAAGATAAGGTGCAATATCGTATCCCACAGATTACCAATTACTAAAACTATTTCAAGCCTAAATCTGTTAGTAATATGTTACCTTCCCGTATAAAAATGATTTCATAACAATGTTAGTAGTATGAAAACAACACCTGCTTAAAGGTGTGTTCCCACGACATGTGGTTTTGGAGGCCGCGCCACATTAGCCAAAGTTTATTAGCCCTTGCCGAGGCAGTAAAGATGAAAGGCCCGGGTAGCTCAAAAGATTCTAGGCAAGGTGGTGGGGAGGAGGCAAGGGCTAACCTGCGGCTAATGTGATGCGACCTCCAAAACCATGCGTTTTGGGAATGCACCTTAACACTTAGGGCGACTTCCATGTGCCTGAAATAATTACATCCAACATTATAATATATCACAGTATTGAAACACTGGGTTAAAACTTGTAAGCCCCAAAACAATTACCACACATTATTTAACAGTGAATGTTAACAGAATATAACAGACCTCAAGTAATTCTCAACAATACCACCTTTCAGAAATAATTAGACTTAATACTTAATTTAAATTGTGGTGGAGCACATAGGCTCTGGTGGCAATGTCCCTGAGCCCTACCTACCTACGGTTGCCCTTTACGAATCACAGCTTTAAACTCAAGTGTTTTTCGTAAACTGTCCAATATTTCCCTTAGTAATTTATTCCGGTCCCTTTAAGTACAAAAGAAATTTTTCCCACTCCCTTTTGACTGGATAAATATTAGTGCCAGCTTATGATTATAGTCATCTCTTCCCTTTTACTACGTAATATATAAACTGTCAGAACACCCAAAGAAATATGCTTCTCAGCTTTGGACCGCCAACACCCATCTGAAATACTTAAAGCCAATACTTATATTTCACAATATTAGGACTATTTAAAAAAAAACACCATAAGAACTATTTTTACACCTTATTAAAAAGCAGTTTCTGGAGTGACTTACCGTTTTTTGGATATACAAAACTAGAGATATGTAATTTAAAGACCATTTTGTCTCCCTGTGTTACTTCTAGTGATATTACCCTTTCAATAGCAACAACTAATTAAAGTCAAAGAAATCAAAACATACTAAAAGTCCCGACGCCATTTTTCTTACGCACAAAGTAGGGCCCTAGCACAATCAACTGGACTCGAGAAGAAATTGTACTTTTTACTGGGCATTGCAACACTGTTAGAAATACTTCCCAGATCAGTTTTAGCAGTGTCAAGCTGGTCCAGGGTGTATCACACACAATTTACTGCTTGAAAATAATTTTCCATGGTGTAATTACAGCTTGAAAATAAAATTTCTTAATATACCACAGTACTATGACATTATTAGTCAGACCGAAAGATTGTTTTAGTGGAATCATGATCTGTGGTAGATCCGAAATATACCATGTGTCTGAGACATTTATATTCTACAGCATTTACCAAAGGTGGTTGTGGCCATATTATTGCAGGTTGTGATTAGGTTGAAAGAGCAGCAATATCTTTGTTTCAGCACAAGGCACGAAGAATTTAGTTTTTGAAAATAATTTAAGCCGAGATTGAAATGCAGACCATATCAAAATGACATCCAACTTTTGTTGTGCTAAAGCATAATTCACTAAAAATTTAAATTGATTTTCGAGCAGCATCATTAGCGGCATCTGTGGATAGCATATTAGTTGCGCCATCAGCAAAGTTGTTGATGCATTTTATTGCATATATTATTAACTGACGTCATTGGAGGCCATACATTATTACAAATGGCATCTTCCAATTGCTTAGCATGTGATGGTAGGTGAAATTTGTGCAGTATGTATGCAGTTGATGACTAATAGAAACACTGTTAAATATTGTTTAAGGAACATGTGTTTTACTGTTATATGTCACAACTAGCTTCGAGCCCGTCAAAAATGACGGTTTGAACGCAATATTCTGGCAGCTCATTTTTTTTGCAGTTGGTTAATTAAACGGAACTGATATTACATAATACTAATGACCTTGATTTTGCAAAGTTCTACATATTTCATTTGCCGTTCACATAGCCATACAGTAGTAACTTCTACTGAATTAATGACGCCGGAAGTAAAGAACCAATTAAATAAAATCAGATTAGGAATTCCAAAAACTTTTGCTATCCATGTAATATCAGTTTTACTCCTGGTCCAGGCACAATTAAGCACGTTAAATATGAAACTACTTCCACCCGCATTAATTAATACATTTAGTAACATGGCGCTTATGAAAACAGTTTAATTGGTTTGTAAAACTCGTTTCAGAGTGAATTATGCTGTAACAAAATATGTCAGTTGCGATTCTGGTAAACTTAACCAAAACCTCCAGTAATATTGTGTTCGAAAATCATAGCCTCTATTACCCTCAAATGAATAATAATGGGTATCATCTATGGTGGTAGTAGGAATTCATTCTGAAAAACCTTGTAAGAAAAATAATCTTTTTTAATTATATCTTTCGTTATATGAATACGTTACTCTGGTTAGATTAACGGAGCACTTGGTTAGGATCTCACATAAATAAATGCATTTTACCTTAGATGACTGAGATTACAATTTCGAAAACAAATAACTGTTATTTATTTGACTAATACATGTCGCGATTACGTATGTACGATTCTCTGAGTTTTAATAAACATCATTGTTTACCGTGTGCCAAAAAATTCTTAGTTTACGGTTTAAACTGGTGCTTACAACTGAGGCAGGTAAAATAGCGTAAATAATGAAAACCCTTCTCCTTACATTAATTTCTGCATCTGGTTGTCGTAGATAAATAAAATGCAATATGTAAATTTAATCGAACGTAATAATTGTAACTTTGTGACATATAATTGCCTGGTATTAATTTTTTTGATTTAAATCTGATAAAAAGTTATCTTAAATCTCATTTAATAGCTAACACATGTATCAAAAACTAAGGGTATCATATATAATGGTAGTAGGAATTTATTATGGAAAAGCTTATAAGGAGAAACGAATAAGTCATCCTTAATGATATCTTTAGTTATACGAAAACGTTATTCTCGTTAGATTATCAGAGTATTTTGTCAGGATTTCAAAATAAAAAAATGCATTTCACTTTAGATTACGGAGACTATAATTTCGTAAATGGATAACTGTTATTTATGTGACAAATACATTTTGCATTATGTACATTTCTCCTAGTTTTTAATAAACTTCTTTGCTTCTTACTTTCTGCCAAAAAAATTCTTAGGTTATGCTCATAACTGATGCAGATAAAGTAGCGTAAATATTGAATCCCCTTCTCAATTTCTGTGTCTAACTGATACGGATAAAATAGCGCAAATATTGAATCTCCTTCTCCTTATATGAATTTCAGCGTCTAGCTGTAAATAAACGAAAAGCAAGATGGTGGTGCGAACGTAATATGGTGGTTGATGATTGGTCGTTCGTTAGCCAATAGGAGAAGCAGCTATAGACGACGCACGCAGACGCCACGTTAGCTTTTTATATAATAGGATATGCGACCTCCAAGTCGCTCGCTGTATAACATTAAGGCAGTTTTTGTGTGGCGTGTGTATATATTTTACAGTTTTAAGAGCAACATACATTAAATAATATCATCCAGTTAACGTTTATGACAAATTTCAGACAAAAATTAAAATTTCTTTTCGAATCACAGTGATTACGCCAGGTTCAATCCATATCAATTAAGGAGAGGGGGGGGGTTATCTTCGTAGTCTCATAAGTTTTTGAATTGAACATATGTTAAAATTAAGATAAAAGTAAGATACATATATATTTTTGCTTTGCCCAAAAAAAAAAAAAAAAAAAAAAAATCCTGGTCCAAGATACAGGCCACCGATTTCTCACTCGCAATTTTTGAAATGTTAAGTTTATTTTTATATCTTTGCAGCCTATTACATTGGAGCAATGTTTCTTAACCTGATGGTTCAGGTGGGTCGCAGGAAGAATGTTATAAATTTAGATACCGTGTCCGTACTGTATAAGGCAATAAGTGAGCATAACCTACAAGCACAACCTTTCAAAAGCCGTGAATATTTCAATGACCATGTAAAATTGGCATTTGTAGGGTAATGATAGAACAGCATTGTTTCTACTAAAGTCTATTCACCGGATCAACAATAGTGCTGCTTGTTTAAGGATTAAATTAATGACCATCTTGTAGGTGTGAGGGACTGTGGTATTTGGCAAGATTGGTAACAGAATGCTGACAGATTAAATTAATGACCATTTTGAGGGTCTTGTAGGTGTGAAGGTCTGCAGTATGTGACAAGATTGGTAACAGAATGGTGATTTTTTTATTTTGTGGATATAGATCGGCTGCATAGCATAGCATCAAGCTTACAGTAACATCATTATTCCTTTGGTTAATAAGTACATATTAATCTGTTCGATGTGCAATTTATTTTTGATAGTTTACTTGCAATTTCATAGTTTTGTTTCCACAGGGATTCAAAACGTGCTTTTATATTTATAGTGGTACAATAAAATATTTCCCAGATGTTAATAATTTACACATACGTAAGCACTGGAGTATTTTTCTTGTGTTTTATCAAAACGAAGTGGGAGTATATTATGTATAGCATGAAACTGAGCAATATTTGCTTTGGCAGCTTGTTTCAGTACACCTTACCTTGTGCAACCTGAGTCAGATCCACTAGAGATGGGAAAGAACTATCCTTTTGCAGTGCTCTTTCCACCATCTTCCCAGCAAGTTCAAGTGATTCCACATGAGACCGAAAAGGGTCTAGTGGGGCTGTTCTCTCCATTACAGAGCTGGTTAATAAGCTCCTGTTGAACGTCAAAATGAGTATGCATAAACTGAGTATAGTAAACTAATTTAACTAATCTACCAAACTTACATAACACAAACTCTTGTAAAGGAACATCAATGGCCTGCTTAAAACAGAAGCAGCAGAAAAAAAAAGTTATTTCAGGCTGAAAATGTGGTATGTGGTTAACACATTCTCTAGGCGTTAGTATTAAAAAAAGAGTAAACAAATAAGATAAAACAGGTAAGAGATAATACAACAAAAAATAGTCACATTATATGTGGTAGTAGTCAATTATTGTGAATGTGTTTTACACATGTGGTATACAGGCTAATTTTCAAGGATCTGTACAAGCAGAGTTTGTGGTTCAGTTGAAAAGCAGCCTGTACCAAAATTACAACTAATATTCCATGGGGAATAGTGTATTTTGAGTGAAGGAGGTTGCTGCCATGGTGAATTCTGACTATAATAATGTCATCTAGTCATTTCGAGATGTCTATTGCTGCTAAGTCAGTAATGTGTGTATCCGTATCTTTGACTGTGCGTCGCACATTTGCTAACTATTTCCTGATTTTTGGGTTCACTTTACCTTGAAGAGTAAAAGTCAAGGAAGCAGTTAACTGCTTCAATCTGAAAGGAAAAGTTTTGACTGGCCATGTTTTGAATATTGTTAGGAGGTGAACATAACTGGATTCAGTACTATTACAACCACAAATTACATGTTTCAAGTAATTATAGAGACATACAATCCTTGAACTGAAGAACTTGTGAATTATTAACATGCCACGCCAGTCAAATTAATATTTCTTGGCTGCTTATATTAAAAACATGAAATAGCTTTTTTTTTTTTTTTTAGCTCTGTTGTACAATTTTAAGCAGAGAGAACTTTGTATATCTTCTGAAAAAGTGCTGAATAGTTGCTAATACATGAGAATAGAATACAGTTAGAACCGAAGCAAATTTAACAGCTCAGTTGATTCTGTAGAGTAAGGGAGACTACAAATAAATCTATTAGGAAAAAACATCTTATATATAAAATTCTCGTGTCACAATTTTCGTTCCCATACTCCTCCGAAACGGCTTGACCGATTCTCATGAAATTTTGTGAGCATATTGAGTAGGTCTAAGAATCGGCAAACATCTATTTTTCATCCCCCTAATTTTTTTTTTTTTTAATTGCGATTAATGTCCTTGGGCCACGTAAGTATTCATTTGCTCTTTGAATGTTATTATTTTTATGGATATTCAGTCGATTCCATCAATCTCCGGTCGATAACTGATCAATCGTCATTTAATTAGTTATCCCCACCAGATGTCTAATTTCATTAATTCTATTTATGTGTGTTTTGTACAGTGAGCAATGCCAAGAAAATGCAAAGGGGCTGATTTGAGCCGTAATACAACCAAATCTTGAAAGTTGCGAAATAGAAGATCCGAAAGAACCGAAGAACAAATCCAGCAACAAAATACTGATGCACGTGTCAGAATGGTGCAATTGCATCAAGAAGAGCCAGAAGATACATGAGCTGAACGCAATGAAGTCATAAGATTAGAACAACGACAATCACGCCGTTTCACAGTCAATAGACGCAGAACAAATGACCAACAACGACAACAGGTAAATCGAGAATTTACATATGATTCATTCCTGCGTCTAGCATTCCAGTATGAGCCCGATATTGAATATTATGCTCATTCAAAAGTGGTAATTGGTGCTATGGACAAGGAATGTCCGCATTGTCATGCTCTGAAATTCAAAAATGAGCCAGCTGGGGTGTGTTGCGCGTCATGAAAAGTGCAACTACCTGAAATTGAAACACCACCTGAACCATTGAACGGCTTACTTATCGGCACTGATCCAGATTCTAACATGTTCCTGAAGTCAATTCGAACATTCAATTCATGCTTTCAAATGACATCGTTCGGAGCAACAGAAATAGTTCGAAATACTAATGCAAATGGTCAACAATACAATTCTACATTCAAAATCAGAGGCCAAGTTTATCATAAAATGGGCTCACTGCTGCCAATGCCAAACGAAACACATAAATTCTTACAAATCTACTTTATGGGCGGCGTTTGTCGTAATTGATTAATTAATGATATATAATTTTAAGGAATAAATTATAATAACTTAAAAATAATGTTTGCCTTTTGTTATTTTTATATTCCCTCATCGTTCACAGCGCTCCATGCCTATTTCACGCATATACCACATTCTTACATACATACAATATACACATTCTTACATACATACATACTTACAATAAGTAAGCTATTTTTTGTCTACACTAGAAATTACTTGAAAGTTATTTATATGGCAAAACAACGTTTGCCGGATCAGCTAGTATATATATATTTTTCCTGCTCGTACAGAACAGTGTACAAATTTCAGGCTTTTATACAGTTTTGGAGACCATACTAGTAGTATACAGTTTCAAATTATGAATACCGTGTTCATTTTTGTTCTAGCAGTATCTTGTTCTCTAAGAGAACCAAACAGTTTTAAGCTAAATATCTCACAATGTGAACAGAAGACAAGTGAGATTATTAACATCCATACCCTCCTTAGGGATGTAAGGGTATGGGAGAGACACTATTAGCATTTTCCAACCAAATGTAAACTTCTCCTTCACGTGGTGCACCCTGTTTGCAAAGACGAGACTCTGGTGACTGAAAGATTCCCAGTATAAGGAGACACCCACAGCTTGCCAACGGCCTCCAAAAGGAGAGCGGAAGAGCAGTCCAGGGCACCCTCTTGCCCTTGGGGTTAGAAATGGCCTCTAAAGGAGGATGAATCAGAAATGATCAAAGGCATGGGGATGCAGAAGGCAACGGGAAACCACTGCATTAAAAACCCAAAGGGTATCCCGAGGACATGTAATCCTCTCAAATTACATATATCACGATGGCTTCTTCCTGGGTAAAATAGTCTCCCAAACGGATCTCCGGGTGGGGACTACTTGTGGAGGAGTCATCAGAATGGACAGAAACAATCTGCGAGTCGGAACGTGGAATGTTAGAAGTCTGAATGGGGCAGGAAGGTTAGAAAACTTAAAAAGTGAGATCAAAAGACTAAAGTTAGATGTTGTTGGGATTAGTGAGATTTAATGGAAGGATGCACAGGATTTCTGGCCTGGGGAACACAGGATAATTAGCACACAAGCTGTCAGTGGAGTCACTGGTGTAGGATTTGTAATGAATAAAAGAGTAGGGAAATGTGCGAGTTATTATGAACAGTTTACTGACAGGATTATTTTGATGAGGCCAGAAACTAAGCCCAACCCAACCACATTAGTACAAGTGTATATGCCAATGTCACAGGAGGATGGCAAAGAAATAAAGAAAATATATGCCGAAATTGAATAAATAAACCAATATGTGAAAGGGGAGGAAAATCTAATAATCATGGGTGATTGGAATGCTTTAGTGGGAGAAGGAAAAACCTGGAATACTGTAGGAAGTTTTGGTCTAGGAGAAAGAAATGAGTGAGGAAGCAGGTTGTTAGAATTTTGTGAAAGATATAAGCTAGTAGTGGATATACATCTGGAAACGCCCAGGGGATACAGGCAGATATCAGCTAGATTATATCATGGTCAAACAGAGCAGACAGACTCTGACCATAATTTGATAGTAATGAGGTGCAGGCTGAAATTCAAGCGAATAAAGAAGCAGTATAAGCAGAACAGATTGGAAGTGAATAAACCAAAAATCTAGTATGAGAGAAAAATTTGCAGAAATGGTAGACTTAGGTCTAAGAAGTAGCACTGAAAGGAGCTCAACTGAGGACGAATGGAATGAATTTAAGACCGAAATAATGAAAGCTGGTAAAGAAACATTAGACTTTAGGGAACAAGCTGCCTGAAACAGAAGAAATTTTGGAGCTGATGGATCAGAGGAGAAGGTACAAAAATGCTGAGGATGAAGCAGGAAGAGAGCAGTACAGGCAATTTAGAAATCAAATAAACAGGAAATGCAAAAAAGCCAAAGAAAAATGGCTACAAGAAAAGTGTGAAGAAGTAGAAAAGGAAATGGTTGTAGGTAAAGTAAATGTTGCATACAGTAAGATCAAACAGAATTTTGGAGAAATGAAGAAAAGAGGTGTAAACATTAAAGCTGTCGATGGAAAACCTCATTTAAGCTCAGACGATAGAGCTAACCGATGGAAGGAACACATTGAAATTTTTTATGATGGGGACGACTTTAAGAATAGCGTAATGGAAAAGGAAGGCGATGTTGACATTGATGATTTAGGAGACCCTGTTTTGAGGACAGAATTCAATACAGCTCTGAATGACTTGAAAGCAAATAAGGCAGTTGGAATTGATGGAATTAAATCCCTAGGAGAAGGAATCTGAAGATTATTCAAGTGGATATCAAAAAGTTATGAAACAGTAGAAATTCCAACTGATTTTAATAAAAAAATATCATCTTCACACTTCCGAAGAAAGCACAAGCCGACAAATGTGAGAATTATCACATCATTAGCCAATCGCAATGCGAGGGAAGCAATTCTGGCTTTAAGATTAATACTTGAAGGGCGGATCAAGAAAAACAAAGATACTTTTTTTGGCATTTGTTATTTAGAAAAAGGTTCTGATAATATTAGGTGGGACAAGATGTTCAAAATTTTAAAGAAGTCAGATCTAAAATATCGAGATAGAAGAATACTTTATAAACTATATAAGAATCAAGTAGCTACAATGAAAGCAGAGAACCATGAGAGACATGCATCAGTTAAAAACGGTGCAAGACAAGGTTGTAGTCTATCCCCGTTAATATTCAGCTTGTATGTAGAAGAAGTAAGAAAGGAAATAAGAGAAAAATTTTCATGTGGCATAATTGTTCAGGGAGAAAAAAAATCAGTATGCTACAATTTGTGGATGACATTGTCTTGTTAGCAGAACGGGCTGAGGGTATTGAGAAGCTATTGAATGGCATGAACAAAATACTGCAGGAAGAGTTTGGATTGAACATAAATCAAAGCAAGAAAAAAAGTGATGAAATGCAGCAGAAATGATACCAACCACAGCAGATTAAATATAAAAATAGGATCAGTGCAATAGAATTCCACTACTTGGGAAGCAAAATTACAACCGATGGCTGAAGCAAGAATGATGTTAAAAGCAGAATAGCACTAACAAAAAGAGCCTTCATGAAAAAGAAAAAAATCTTTTAGTTTCAAACATTGATCTAAATGTAAGAATTAGAAAGAACTTTTTTAAAACTATGTGTGGATCACAGCACTTTATGGTACGAAACATGGACTTTAGGAATACCAGAAAGAAAGAAAATTGAAGCATTTTAAACGTGGTGCTACAGAAGAATGCTGAAAATTAATGGGACAGACAAAATACGAAATGAACGAGTTTTGGAAATGATGGGCTAGGAAAGAAGTTTGTGGAAGATTAGAATATATGAAGCTGATAATTGAGGACTTGAGCTGTAAGGGATATGTAGACATGAAGAGGTTAGCACAGGATAGGAAGGGTTGGAGGATTGCATCAAACCAGTCGAAAGACTGATGACAGAAAAAGAAACCCTCCCTAACCCCTTTAATTTCTTCATATGAGGAAACACAGAGGAATAGAATATACACTCCATTTGATCATATCTGAATGTAGACTCATGTGGATTTTCCCCACTTCCCCTTCTCAACTCTATAACATACTTAGATCACTTAACTATTTAAGGACAACATTCCTAAAAGAGAGATATGGCAGTCTCCCAAATAATTTTAGTCACTGTGTTCGTGATTGTTTATTCTTTAGACAGACACTGGTGATTATTTCACAATATGCATAGATGTTTCCAGGAAACTGTAATCAGGATGCCCAGTGCATATGCTAGGACATGTGCCGTCTTAACTTTCAAGTTCAGAACTGCTAGACTGCTACATCAAGGATGTGTAATCACATTGTTACATGTCAATACTGTTAGTGTGTAATTAACAGATTTTCCAAAGACTCAACTAAACCAAATGCACACAAATATTGCCAAAATTTTTTTTTTTCCATTCAGCATTCTTTAGTTTACAGTCAAGATAAAAATTCTTCTACAGAATAAAATTACCAATACCTAGCCAATATTTCTTGCAACTCTATTAATTAGTGAAGCATCATTTTATTACAAAGGAGAAACCTTGAAACCTGCTACCCCTTTTTCAACCAATTTGCCTATTTACTTTCAAATACGATTTAATTTTTTTAATTCCGACGGTATGCATATTCCAGTGGCAATTTCCCTACACAACTATTTTTGTCTTTGTGATGGCTGGTTTTATGGTTAATATAGAACCAGAATGGCATAGCTCATATGATCAAGCAGAGCACCTAAAAATTGCTGGATCCACTCAGACTTGAAACCAGGACCACAAACTTTGAGAGCAATCACATTAACCACTGAGTTATTTATTTTTATTATTTATTTTATTTATCAATCTTGTTCCATGGATCCCTGCTGAGGAAATACCTCTGGGATGTGAAACATGTCATTGTTGATACATATACACATAATATGAGTCATATCATAGTAAATATATATATATACATATTTTACAAATACAAGAAATAATAATAAACATACACTTTTGCAACTGAGTTTTGCAAACGTCATAATGAGTACAATTAATTATTTTCTTCAAATTCTTGAATGGAGTAGAAGGAGTTGCCAATAAGATAATCTCTAAGTTTTTGTTTGAATACATCTTTATTATCTGAAAGCTGTTTTATACGATTAGGTAGTTTATTAAACAGATGTATCCCAGAATAATTAACTCCTCTTTGTACTAATGACAGAGATGTTTGTGTTTTATGCAAGTTATTTCTGTTTCTTGTATTGAAACTGTGTACCTGTGAATTAGGTGTAAACAGGTTAAAATTTTCTATGACAAAGCTCATGAGAGAATATATATACTGAGAATACATTGTAAGAATATTGAGTTTCTTACTGAATAGTTCTAGAGTGTAGAGATTTAGTATCTCATAAGGATCACTTGAGTATTGTTATGGCATTTGTAATAACACTACATCTTTCAAAATCCCAGTAACTGCCAAAAAGAAACTTAAAATCTCGAAGTTGTTTTATCATTAATTGTCAAAATTACAAGCATTTCTTCAAGAAAATTTTAAATTATTATTGCCTAATATTTTTACTATTAGCAGCATCAAGAAATTCACAAGAACTGGGACATCCTGAGTTATTGTTTTTAAGGAACTGCTTTTTGCAAGCAAGTTTGCAACAGAAGGTTCCAACTGTTACACTGAACAAACTTAAAAGAAATTCAGAAAGTTATCAGAAATATGTTACACATGGCAGATATAAGAGCAATGTGTACATCATCTCAACAAAAGTAATAAATAATATAGTTATTGGTACCGTTACTCAGAAGGTAGACAAAATATTAGATGTGTATTTTACTGAATGCTCTTGGTTAAATCTAAGTAATAATAATAACAAAAATAGAAGCACATTAAACAAATGCCTCTATTGATATCAGTGTGTTGCACGAATGTGAGAAGACAGTTTTCCTCAAATCAGTATCAGATAATTGAGTGTCACAACAAGAAATTTAATTCCATATTGGTGACAAACTGTTAGGCAATGGAAATGAGGAAGGAAAGGGGAAATAAACACAACTGATTTAGTAATTTGATAATGCTAGATGTGAACATGTATTTTCCCTTGCCATCTAACATGATTGAGGTACATTAATGAAATATTGTAAAGTGTGTGTGTGTTTGTCCTAGTTCTAGTCTTCATCTATATAAATAAAAATGTAAATACTCATTTGTTCAAAATCTTAAATCTCAAAAGTTTTTTTACCAAATGCTCTGAAATTTTGACAACGTTGCATTTGAATTCATGCTTGTTTTTATATACCAATGCCTATTATTTTGTTGCTTTTTTTTACTTTTTTCACTGATTTGGAGTGATTATTTATTTTCATTTTGGTGTAATTAGAATTTTCTATTTAATTGTTGTTTTTTTGTTTTATTTTTTAGTGATTTGTAGAGATCTGTTTTTCTACTGCATCGGAGTTGAGCTGTGTCATTTACCATTGCATTCTTTTCACGAGTATAGCCAAGTTTATTAAAATTGTCATCTTCACGCTTCTGAAGAAAGCATAAGCTGACAAGTGTGAGAATTATCACACTATAAATCTAACATTGCATGGATCAAAATTACTTACACGGATTAATGTACAGAAGAATGGAAAATGCAGTAGAGGGGATAGTAGGCCTACATTATGATCAGTTTGAGTTCAGGAAGTACCATGGTAAAAGAGAAGCGATTCTGGCTTTAAAATTAATATGTGAAGTGCAGATAAAAAAAAGATACTTCTATGGTGTTTGTTGATTTAGAAAAAGCTTTTGATAATGTTAGGTGGGGCAAGATTTGCAAAATTTTAAAGAAGTCAGATTTAAAATACCAAGGTAGAAGAATACTTTATAATCTTTATAAGAATCAAGTATCTACAGCAAAAGTAGAGAAAATCCTGTACAACTCCTGCAAATCATATACAGATCGAAAAGGAAAGGGGAAATAAAACGACTAATTTAGTAATGTGATAAATAGATAATTAAGGCCACAACTAGAACTTGAGACTTGGATATGCAACTTGAGACTCGGATATCCAAACTTCGCAACGATTGATTGATACCTGTTAATGCCAAGAGGAAAATTTCTGAATAGTAGCTCTTAAATTTAACTAACTGATTCAAGCATAACTTTATGTAAGTCAAATCTCTATTTTTGTGACGAATTATTTATAGTGTTATAAACGTTCTATCACCATTTAAAGGAAAAGTAGAGGAAGATACAAAAGAAGTTCATGCGGCATTAAATTAATTCAATTTCCAATATAAACAAGTGGATACATAACTTCCACGAATTGCAATACATAACCAACAATGTTATCAAATAAAAGCATTTCTACAAAAAATACAATAAAAAAAATACATAATCTACACCAGCTGCACTCACATTTTGTTATGTTGCTACCGTGCTTAATATACGACAATGTTCAGTTGTGTTTCTTTCAGTTAACTCCCACTTCACATAAACAAGTCTTATGCCGCAACTTGAATTTGGGTTGAATTTGTAACAAAGACAACAAAATCCAAACGGCTATCGCATCGCGGGCTGCCAACATAAAACTACGAATTTCTCTACATCAAAACAAGACCCTAATAATACTGTGGTTGTGATTTATTGCAAAATCAAGTAAATGAAAGATTCTTGTTGTATAGGGAAAATAACTGAAAATCGTTTTCAGTTTTTAGTGGCTGATTACATAAACGTCATGAAATTTGTCATGGAAAACAGTTAAAAACTTCTCAACTTACAATGGGAAGTAATGAATAATAAAAAAACTGAAAGAATTTAAAATTTAAATTCGTACAGTTCAAAAATAAGGGAAAAAATTGGTGTGAATGGGAATTGCACTGAAACGTGTGATCCATCCCAATCAAATAAAATAATAAATTTAAATGATGGATTCAAATTCAGTTGATAACAGAACGCGGGCAAAGATAGTCCACTTCTTATTCTATTTTGCAACATTCATGTCTATAACCATGGAGGAAGGAATATTTGGAAACGAAATAAAGCTAAATCGGTGAATCCTCATATAAAAACTCATCTGTTACTGCGCATGCGCAGCGGCCATAGTGATTGGCCCAAAACATTGGGCTGTTTGCACCATGGAGGAAGGAATATATGGAGACGACGCAACGGACCTTCGCCACATACTGGAGTGAAACCGGGTGGAGACAAGTGGGGAGGGGAGGCCGCCATATTGCTTGACCAGAGAAACACGGAAATATGCACAAAAACCCTCAAGGGAACCATAAGACAACCGTGGCACCGCAATTTGATGATGGATTATTATGTAACTCGACGAGACACATCAAAAATGAAGAATAAAATTTTTTGATATCGTGCTTAGTTCTCGAGAAATACTGTCTCAAAAGAGTGGAGTTTCTGGTTGAAATTCAGAAGAAACGTGTCCCCAAAGTCAAATTTGGTGATAGATTCTTATGTAGCACGACGATACAAGTCGAAAATAAAGAATAAAATTTTTCGATATCTCGCTTAGTTCGCGAGACATACTGTCTCAAAAGTGAGGTTGTTAGGTTATGAGGGGATTACAACGATAACCGCGGCGCCGCAATTTGATGACGAATTCTTATGTAACTCGATGAGGGAAACTGAAAGTAAAGAATAATTTTTTTTGATATCTCGCTTAGTTCTCGAGATATTGTACCTTAAAATTGACGTGGTTAGGTTGAAATGCGGCCTGGACCAGAAAAAAACTATCGCCATAACCATATTTGATGATGAATTCGGACGTAATTTAATGAGCAGGTAATTCTTTTTAACTTGAATAACAAACTGTTTATTTCTACAGTCCTTAAATTTTAGTTGATGTTCAAATAGGTTATATTTTCACATTCTATTTCAGTAATTGACAAGGAAGATTTCAAAATCTAGAAGTATACTTGTCGACATATTTACAAACAGAAACAAGTCATATCTGAAATTTTAAAAAAAAGCATAAGTCAATGTTTAGAGCTTTTTAAAAAAAATTAATACTTCATAAAACCTCATAGTTTCTGAGCTTACTTAGAAGATATTGTACTGGTAGTGGCCTATATAATTTTGCTAGAAAAATCAGTACATTCAAAAATCAGAAGCTAACAGCTAGTAATAAATAAATTGTTTGTTCTCTTCAGGTATACACCGCATTTCAACCTGCCAACATTTCCATTAATATTGCCGCTACAAAACCAAACTATGTAGACACATCTACACACAAGAAATGCATCGCGAACTACATTTCCGTCAACAAAGTTTATTTCATCACGTTTAGTAGTTCGCACAGCACAAATTATCACGATTAATTTCATCGTGCAATTTCAGTGTAAACTTAAACGTGAAACAATGCATGCAGAATACCATATTCACTGTGTCGCGATGTAAAGATGACCCGTTTAAATTAAATTTCCAACATTTGTCTACAATAAGGCTAGGTTTTCAGGTGCAAAATAGTAACATATGCTAATTGTCTACACTACACCAACAAAAATTTGAGAATAATATGATCCTATTGAGAGCAATGAATAAATTTATAGCGAATGGCACTAATGTTGCGGTTGCCTGTCAGATACTTCAAGAACGATAATTACAATGTGACTTACTTATGAAACGCTATTCCAGGTTTTTTCCTATCTCGTCTGTTTGTGCAACCATATGCATCACAACTTGGCATTATAGAAAACTTTAGAATATTAGAAAATGAACTATTCTCAGCAGCTGACACAGTGCAACCAGCCCAATGTTTTGGTACTCCTACGATGTCCGCCGCGCACGCGCAGTTTTTTCACGAGGTTTCACGGATTTCGCGTTATCTCGTCTCCATATATTCCTTCCTCCATGGTTTGCACCATGGAGGAAGGAATATATGGATACGAAATAACGATAAATCCGTGAAACCTCATGAAAAAACTGCTCTCCTACTACGCATGCGCGGTGGACATGTAAGAATACCAAAACATTGGCCTGTTTGAACTGTGTCAGCTGCTGAGAATATTTCATTTTCTAATATTCTAAAGTTTTCTATAATGCCAAGTTGTGCTGCATATGGTTGCACAAACAGACGAGATAGGAAAAAAACCTGGAATAGCGTTTCATACGTAAGTCACATTGTAACTATCGTTCTTGAAGTATCTGACAGGCAACTGCAACATTAGGGCCATTCGCTATAAATTTATTCATTGCTCTCAATAAGATCATATCGTTCTTAAATTTTTATTGGTGTAGTGTATACAATTAGCATATGTTACTACTTTGCACCTGAAAAGCTAGCCTTATTGTAGACAAGTGTTGAAAATTTAGGGCGCTAATGACCTCGTTGTCGACGCGCCCTAAAGCCACAAAAACAACAACAACTTGAAAATTTAATTTAAGCGGGTCATGTTTACATCACGACATAGTGAATATGGTATTCTGCATGCTTTAATCGCGTTTAAGTTTACATTGAAAGTGCATGATGAAATTAATTGTGATAATTTGTGTTGTGGGAACTACTAAACGTGATGAAATAAACTTTGTTGTCCGAAATTTAGTTCGCGATGCATTTCTTGTGTTTAGATGTGTCTACACATTTTGATTTTGTAGCGACAATATTAATGAAAATATTGGCAGGTTGAAATGCGGTGTGTACCAGAAGAGAACAAACAATTTATTTATTATTAGCTGTTAGCTTCTGATTTATGAATGCACTGATTTTTCTAGCAAAATTATATAGGCCACTAACAGTACAATATCTTCTAAGTAAGCTCAGAAACTATGAGGTTCTGTGAAGTGTTAATTTTTTTTTTAAGGTCTAAACATTGACTTATGCTATTTTTAAAATTTCAGATATAACTTGTTTCTGTTTGTAAATACGTCTAAAACTATATTTCTAGATTTTGAAATCTTTCTTACCAATTACTGAAATAGAATGTGAAAATATAAGCTATTTGAACATCAACTAAAATTTAAGGACTGTAGAAATAAACAGTTTGTTATTCAAGTTAAAAATAATTACCTGCTCATTAAGTTATGTCAGAATTCATCATCAAATATGGATATGGCGAAAGTTTTCTTCTGATCCAGGCCACGTTTCAACCTAGCCACGTCAATTTTAAGGTACAATATCTCGAGAACTAAGCGAGGTATCAAAAAAAAAAATCTTTATTTTCAGTTTCTCTCATCGACTTACATAAGAATACGTCATCAAATTGCGGCGCCACGGTTATCATTGAATCCCCTCATAACCTAACAACCCCACTTTTGAGACGGTATATCTCGCGAACTAAGCGAGATATCGAAAAATTTTATTCTTTATTTTCAATTTGTATCGTCGTGTTACATAAGAATCTATCACAAAATTTGACTTTGGGGACACGTTTCTTCTGAATTTCAACCAGAAACTCCTCTCTTTTGAGACAGTATATCTCGAGAACTAAGCACGATGTCAAAAAAAATTATTCTTTATTTTTGATTTGTATCGTCGAGTTACATAATAATCCATCATCAAATTGTGGTGCCACGGTTATCTTATGATTCCCTTGAGGTTTTTGTTCCTATTTCCCATGTTTCTCCTGTCAAGCAATATGGCGGCCTCCCCTCCCCACTTCTCTCCACCCGATTTCACTCCAGTATGTGGTGAAGGTCCCTTGCGCCGTCTCCATATATTCCTTCCTCCATGGTTTGACCATGTCTATAACCATACTTATTTGCTTTAACTTCAGTTGCTTTTTGTCAATCCCCACTATTGATCTTTTTGTTACAAACTTTTCCTAAGATTGCAATGAAGTCTTCATGGGTGGCTTCATTGCAAGTATACGCCGGGAAAGCCTCAGTCCTTACTCTTTTTTTATAAGATTGTTTAAACAATTAGTTTCTTAATTTGTTATTAGAATAGTCTTTCATATTCCAAAAACAAAGTGTTGGTAGCATATATTTTTTCATTTTTTTAATTAATTTATATAAAAAATGAAATAAACATTAACGTAGTTATCGTTCTACTTAATTTTCACATACTAATAGAAAGAACCATTATCACATCTCAAAGCAAGAGCAAGGAGGGTTTTCCCCGGCTACCATACCGCCAACTTGTCATATTTCTCCGCGTTTGGTAGCCAGTGAGCGTGTTTGAAAGCTATCTCATTGCGTTAGTTGCGACTACTCAATAGGTTGAACTCGCCTGCGCTTAACTGCTAAACTCGTCGATGAATTTTGAACTAATTATTAGAAGTTGCTTGCACTTGAGGTTACGTTGGTGAATAAGTTATCGAGAGAGGTTATAGCTGAGATACTACAAAAATAGAAAGAATTTAAAGTAATATACTCATTAAGTAGAATTAGATGAAACAGCAAAGTAAGTAAGCTCCATTGCAGTTAATATTAATGATAACAAGCACACAAATTTCTGTGTTCAGAATTAACTATCGCTAAAATAAAATGTTCATTACAATTCTTAAACTACCCTGGACTAGAACTTTTTAAATGCTGATAAGGTGGACTGCACGATTTATGATTATTTAATTTAATTTAATTGCGATGGAGCACACACTCCGGTGGCAATTTCCCTACACACCCAACATTCCCCTATCCTGCACCCACCTACAATTGCTCTCTACAAATTTTAACTTTAAATTCTTTTAATGTTTTCGGTAATTTATTCATCATTACCCTTGGTAACTCATTCCAATCCCTGACTCCCTAACCTAAAAAAGAAAATCTTCCCACACCCTTGTGCCTGAAATCGAGTGCAAGCTTGTGGTCATTGTCATCTTTTCCCTTCCATCAACTACTTTCATACCTACTGCAATATCTTTCCGTGCCTCATCACCAGTATACGCCCAGTACACTCCCGTTACCCTCCTCATCCTCCTCCTGTTTTGCAATGAATCCCATTCAGCTCCTTTATCGTATCTGTCACTGATTGCATTCTGCGAAAATTTCCAGAAACAAACCTAGCAGCCCTTCTTTGCACCTTCTCCAACTAATGTATTTGATACTCAAAATGTGGGTCCCATACTACACTACCATATTCGAGCAATGGTCTTACCAAAGTTTTGTAACCCAATTCCTTTACTTCTCTCGTGCATCCCCTCATCACTCTCTCCAACAAGTGCAGAATTTTGAAACCTTTTCCTACCACCTGTCCAATGTGTCCTGCCCAGTTAAGCTTGTTATCAAATGTAATGCCAAGATATTTACATTTCAAGTCTTCAGCAAGCAATTCTTTCCCCACCTTATATTCATAATTAACCTTTTGTTTTTTAACTGTGTATCTAATTAGCTGACTCTTCTTTGCATTTATCTTCATCCCATGTTTACCAACCCAACTAGATATCCTGTCCAGATCACCCTGCAACTGTTTACAGTCCTGTATCGTTTTGATCCTTTTATACAGCATTATGTCATCTGCAAACAATCTAATTTCAGATAGTAAACAATCAACACATTTATTCATTAGAATAATGAATAGCAATGGTCCCAATACGCTACCCTGCGGCACTCCCATTTTTACTTCCACTTCCTTTGATACCGCATTTCCTACCCTAACTTTCTGTTTTCTACCTTTTAAAAATTCTTCTACCCATGAAATCTCTTTCTCATCCACTCCAATAGTTTTTATCTAATTTACTACCATTTTATGGCTTACTCTGTCAAACGCCTTTGAAAGATCTAGTGTTACACTATCAATTTGGCCTCCCTTGTCCATTTCATCTGAAATATCTTGCATATATCCCACCAACTGAGATTCGCATGAATATCCTTGCCTGAACCCATGTTGCCTACTTGAAAACCACTTACGTTCCTCACACACATTTCTGATGTGGTTGCATATCAATCTTTCCATTAATTTACCTACCACTGATGTCAAACTGATTGGCCTGTAATTTTCGACTCTATTTCTCACCCCTCCTTTATGTACCGGTACTACTATCAAACTTTTCCAGTCTTGCGGTAAGCAGCAAGTATCCAGACTCAATTTAAATAATATTTCAAGATAAGGCACAATGTCACATCCGGCTAACTTTAAAATAGCTGTAGAAATATTATCTACACCATCCCCCTTATGTTTTCTCAGTTTGCTTATTTCCTTCATGATTTCGTCAGGATGAATTCCAAATTTTTTAGTATCTTCATTTCTAATCGTATTTTTAAGCTCGTTCTCTGAATTAGACCTTCCCGTTTCTGATTCATTGTCCCTAATGCTCTCACTAAACCATTTACTTAAAATCTCTGCCTTCTTCAAATCCTTATTATTAATTTAATTGGAATGGAGCTAATACTCCGGTGTCAATTCTCCTAGTCATCTGATTATTCCTTTTTATTTTATTTTTTAACATTTTCTTTTGTAATTGGTGTGTTAAATCCCTCCCCCATTAATTTTTCTGGTTTACAAATTTTAATTTTAAATTCCTTAAGCGTTTTTGGTACATTACTTACCCATTACTTCACTTGGTAATTTGTTCCAATCCCTGACACCTTTATCTACAAAAGAAAATTTTCCTACTCCCTTATGCATGAAATCAAGTGCCAGCTTGTGGTCATGGTCGTGTTTCCCCTTACATGCACTATTTCTAATTCTTTGACCAATATCCCACCGTCCACCATCACCAACATATGCCCTGTATATTCCCAGCACTCTTTTCACCCTCATACCTTCATCCAGTGATTCCCAATCCCAATTTAATTTCATGGAATAATTTTTTTCCTTTTGCTGTTAGGATATTGGTTTATTTTGACGATATGTTAGAACGATCAGTTATTTTTGCTATAAAATATAAATTTACGTGGATTAAAATTAAACTTGCGCGGTATCACACGTTAAGAATTATTTTTAATTTCGTTCGCTTTCAAATCACCGTATTACTAATGTCTTTATTTCACCCACTATAAATAATTCCAAAATGCCATGATTTGTTCACGCTACAGTGTATGCATAAATGCACTTTTGACTGAAGCTATGATTTTCGAACGTCAGTATTATCTGAGGTCATTGTTCAGTTGAAGTACAGCCTGGACTATGATGACAGTTAATTTATTTATTTATTTCTCGTGTCCAGGACATAAATTTGTCCTGGTGGTGGAAGGATCTGCCATTAGGATTATTCCTAATGTTGCCCAGGGTACGCCCGATCGTATTAATTTTCATAATTCAGTATTCTGCAGGTTCTTCGAGGAGGCTCCTTCCGTGTACCCCATGACAGTTAATAAGCTTTGTTGAAACGTAAGAGACAATATGGATTGAGCTTTATAATTAATACGATGTAGCATCAGGATATGAATTATTTTAAATTCTCTTTGCTTTCAATAAAGCCGTATTATTGATGTTATCATTTCAGTCGCATACAAGTACCTCCAGCAGGCCAAGATTCGATAGTGAAACAGTGAATGTATTAATATGCATATGACAGAAGTCAAGTTTGTCGTTAGGTTGAATCGCAGCTTGGACCAGAATGGTAATTGACACGCTATGTTACAGCATAATGGATCTAGTTTTATAATTTACACGGTGTAACATAAGGGTTTGAGATGTCTAATTAATTCCATTGGTTGAATGTTGCCGTCGTAATTAACTAAATTGCACGCATTGAGAAAAAACATTAGAAAATCAGGGTTATGAAGTTATTTTATAGAAAGAACGGTTCATTTTACTGCCTGTGGTTTGAACAATAGCCAAAGTTTGTACACGCGTTTTAGAATATTTTCACATGAGAGCCACCAAATATATATTAATCGAATAAAGTCCATCGAAATATGGGCAGTTTTGTAGAAGTTATTATGAAAAAACTACGTACTGTTACATCTTTCTAAAAAAAAAACTGAATTTCGTATCCATAATGATATGTAAGGAAGAAATGTTGGCGTAATAATGTTTATTTTACTTCTTTTAGCGATCAGGTAAGTCATATTGTACCAGAGACAAACTGATAAACTGTCTACCAAAGACAATCTATGTCTACCACATTAGTAATCTAACGCATTTCACATGACAACTGATTACGTTTTATTTAGGTATTCCGTTTATTTTAGAGTACTGCGGTACAGAAAACTGAGTAACAAAAGTAAAAAATAAAATGGAATCCTTAGTTTTGTCAGATTTTTGCGAAAGGAGTGAGCGTCTGAAAGTGTATAATGATCCGCGGCCTAAACTTTTCCATATAAGCCTATAAAGGTTTTTAATTACTTGCTCCTTCCCATGGTACATATAAGCCATTAGCTATTTTCGTAGATTTTGATTCGCACCATTAGTTCTAAATATTTGAAAACCCGTCCAAATTGCTGTCATAGTTTTTGCGTGGTTCTCGTTCAAATAATGAGACACACGCAGCTTGCATACAGACTTATAATAGTATAGACACACTTAGTTGATTAACAGTTTCCTTACATCAATTTAATTTAAATGCGCTGGAACGCACGCTCCGGTGATAATTTCTCTACTAACTCACTCTTCCCCTTTCCTGCACCCGCTTACTTTTTCCCTATACAAATTTCAATTTTAATTCTTTTTCAGCGCTTCTGGTAATTTATTCATTACTAGCATTTACCCGCTGCTTCACACGTTCGGGTCTTGGTGTGTATAGAAATACTCTACCCTTTGAATTCCTCATTCATTTTATTATTCCAAGATCGTTATGGTCCACGCTGCATTTCGGCCTAACCTTAACATATTGCCCCTTTAAAATCAAACGACGCAGATAAACTAAACACATGAAATGTATCGCTAAATCTTTGGTAATGACAACGTTGTCTATTTCAGGATTCAAAAATACGCGTAGCATAAATTATAACAATTAGTGTCTTAATAGAACTTCTGTTTGAACTGATTTTGTTCTGAAATAATTTCCAGAGACAAATCTAGCAGTCCTTCTTTCCACCCCTCCCCCGTCCGACTCCCTCAATTGCGGAATACGAGGGGTGTTAAAAACAGGGAATTTTAATTTTTTTGGAAAGAATTAGATATTATACACTTATTTCAGTGCGTCTTCCAATCCCCAAAACACTTCTGGAACTCGATCTTTAGGAAAGCTTTGAGCTTCTTTTGCGATGCACTTTTAATCTCATCTACGCTTGTAAAACGACGGTCCTTCAAAGTTCTCTTTGTTTTTGGGAACAGAAAAAAGTTTCGCGAATATGAAGGCTGGGGGATCATTACTGAATTGTTGTTGTTGTTGTGTTGTTTTTGTTGTTGTTTTTTTTATGCCAGAAATTCCCGAACAAGCAACTATGTGTGAGCAGGTGCACTGTCGTAATGCGAAGGCCATGAATCGTTTTGCCATAAATCCGTTTTTTTTTTTTTTTTCTCCGGACAAATTCACACAAACGACGTTGCACTAGAAGGTAGTATTCAGTGTTGATCGCTGACCTCGTGGCAAGAACTCATGGTGAACTATGCCATTCAAATCGAAGAACATAGTGAGCATAACCTTCACATTTGACCAAACTAGTCGAGTTTTTTTCGGTCTTGGTGACCCAGAATGCCTCCACTGAGAAGATTGAGTCTTAGTTTCGACATCACACCCATAAACCTGCCTGTTACGACACGTTTCAATAGTTCTGCATCGTTGTTGACCTCATAAACGATTCGTGAGCAACTTCCATTCGCCACTCTTTTTGTTCGGAACTCAACACTTTTGGAACAAATTTCGCTGCAACACGTTTCATACCCAAAACAGATGAAACAATTTCATGGCATGAGCGAATTGATACAACATCAGAAACTACTCTTGTTGTGAATCGGCGATCGTTCATAATAATTCCTTTCACTTTTTCCACGTTTTCATCGGTAATTGATGTGCTCGGAGGATCGGTACGCTCGTTATCTTCAACGTCTTCAAGGTCATCTTGAAAAAACTTATACCATTCATCAACTCATGGTTTACTCATAGCAGATTCACCAAAAGCAATGTTTGACATTTCTAAAACTTTGTTGCTTAGTTCCATTTTTATCAAAAAATTTTTAACGTAAATTCTCTGATCCATGATTTATATAAACGATAAATCGCAGACTGTATGAAAACACGTGTCATTCTTTTAACAGCTGACAAGAGAATAAACATCCAATATACGGTAGCTCAAAATGTATAGACACTTTTATGACATGTCTGCCAACACAGCAACGAAAAAATTGTGCCAATCTAACTAATATAACCCGCGAAATTTAAAATTTCCGTTACTTTTTGAACACACCTATATCTGTTCAGAGAGGTTATGTTTTAAAACATTTCTGTCAAAACATTTTTAAAAACTCTGGTGCTTGATTTCTCTTCCTAATTTTATTTGCTTACGCCTCATGGTGGTATTTCTGCGGAAAGCTATTCCTATGATAAAGTGTATTCTTAACACAAAAGGGCAGAGCACATTGGGCAGATGGTGGGAAAAGGTTACAAAGTTCTACATTAACTGGAGAGGTTGATGAGAGGATGTACCAGGGAAGTTAGGGAATCGTGTTACTAAAATTTGGTCAGACCATTGGTTGACTATGGTGGTGTAGTTTAGGACCCACAGTTTGGGAATCAAATACAGGAGCTGGAGGGCGTGCAAAGAAGAGCAGCTTGATTTGTTTGTGGAAATTATCGTATGACCCACTCAGTATCTAATATGATAAAGGAGCAGGACTGGGAGTTATTGGAAGACAGGAGGAGAGTGCAAAGATTGCTGTGAATGTACAAGACATATGTTGGCGATGGGGCAAGAATTAGGAATAGTGCATGGATGGGTAAAGATGACTATGACCACAAGCTGGCACTCGATTTCATACATAAAGGAGTGGGGAATTTTTCTTTTGTAGATTGGAACAAATTACCAAGTGAAGTGATTAATAATTTACCAAAAACGCTAAAAAGAATTTAAAATTAAGACTGTAAATCGCAAAAGTAGATAGGGGAAGAATTTAACACTCTAATTACATAAGATAATTTTAGAAAGTAAAAAAGAGGTAATTGGATGAAATAGGGGATTGGCACCGGAGCGTGTTATCCATCGCTATTAGATTAAATTAAAAAAAAAAAATTAACTTAGCTTCGTAAGTAAAGCTACAAAATATGAAACTACAAAAATCACTGAAGTTACCATTGGAACAACTGTAACAGTCCAATTGTAAAATTACTATGAACGCTAGTAATTGTAATAGGATACATTCGAATATATTACAAGACCACATTTCAATAACATCAGAGCATGCCTCATACCACTAAGCATGAGTCGCCATAGCAGTATTTTCCGATGACGTCAGGGCATTAGGATCTTAAGCAATTTTCGGGCATCATCTGTTAGTGACACTAAATGTGCCTGCCGTCTGTTATGTCACAAAAACGTAACGATATACGTCCACCGCCAATATTTCGACGGATGTTGTGTTTTTGACAGCAATTTTCTCCCGCCACCATTTTGTTTTTACCTGCATTTTGGAGCGCGTGTCATCTCACAGAATTGGCTGTTGCAGATGGTTTGGGGGAAGAGGTCTTGTCTTACATATAGCCACCATGTGGCAACGCAAAGGTTTTCCAGACTGGATCAGAACATATCAAATCGCCCAGCAGGAGCGAACGCCGTACCTTCGAAGAGACACCGTACCCGACCATCGCAGTTATCCTTCTGAAAAGATGCCACTATTGGCCGGCGTCGGTATCTTGGGGCTAGAATAATAGTTCCCTGTACCGAGGGCATGGGCGTTTAACTGTTGTGTATGTGTGAACATCGTGTCTGTCCACAGTTAGTAGCCACAATGTACTGGAGATACTAATACACTGTAAGAATCAAGATAATCGCATTGAGTTGGCTGTATGACTAATGTAGCCAAATGCCATTTTAAAAAAGCCACTACGCACTATGATGATGAGTACTGCAAAAGACGGCTATCGACCAAAGTGCTACACCAAGCAGATCTAGTGTTTTTATTCCTCCCATAAGCGAACCGAGGCTGTAGCGTTCCAGAGCTCATTGCAGGGTTTTGTTAAATTTTGCCAAAATTATAAATTATCAGAATAAAGCCAATTTTATGTCGCGTTTACATTCTAATTCAGTCACTTAATAATAAACCCCGCTTCCAATTAGCTCTTATCCTCAATTAAGCTCCACAATTAATAAATAATTATTCACCAATTACCTACAATAAACAGCCATCTAAAGATGATGTCTTACGATAGTGTTTTTGTAAGTATTTACTAAGTTTTTTTCAATTGTTACTTAGACTAGTTTAGGGGATACTTCCACTATAGGTATTGGTGCCAACTTCCAAAGGTGCCTTTGCGTAAAGAAATTTTTTATAAGGTGAAAGGTAAAATTTTAGCATGTTGGTAATGGATTTATATTTACGAGTTAATCATTATTCTCCAAAGTCTTAAGCAAAGTCTACAGGTTTTACCGTGGAGAGAAGAGAAACAATGAGCATTTTTATCTGCTGGAAACTTTCTAGGGACAAATAACGGGAAGAAACTGGTATTTAGAACTCCTGCTGATTTCTTCCCAGAAGGGAATAAGGACTGCCGAGGAGAGCAAGACAAACACTCTGTGACTGAGCACTTCCATTGCCACTGATGGATTAATACCAGCTTCATTTGGCTCCACCGAGACGCTGTAAAAGAAATTACTGGAGTGAGTAAGAATTCTCTAACATTGAAGGTTCAATCGTTGCGAAAAGTAGAACTTGTAGTGTCCCTAGTTGGGTTGGTAAGGAGAAAAAAATATATTGCAGCAGAAACGTATTTTGATATTAACAAGACTTCGCGATAAAGAATCCCCAGAATCCCGCCATTATTTTTTGTGTGGTTTTTCTATCAACTAAAAACTTGTCTGTCTTTGTGAGAAGAACATTAAAAACGATAATGGGATAAAAGTAATTGTAACTATGATTTGAATTAGATTAAATATGAACCTAGATTATGAGAAGTAAAATATTAATAAACAAAACTGGCACTGAATTTGTGCTGTTGCTGCGTACTATCAATTAAACATTGAATTCTGTTTAATCAATGCCATATTCTTTTTTAGTGGTGAAATGCAGCTGATTGTTTTATAAACAATATGCTAAATATACGCAATACACGAAAGAGCAAAATATGAAATAGACTGAAGCTAAATAGTTGTTACTACTAGCTAAACTAAAAAATAAAACGAAAGGATAGTTTTATTTTTATTTACACAGATGTCATTCAACAAGCGTATAATCTTAATAAGTACAATTTGAGAAGTTTTTATTAGAAATATTGATTAAAAGTTAGAAAAAGGCAAAACTGCAACTGAATTTATCAGTTAAGAAATATTTTGTGAATATTCCACAAAATCTAGCTGGAACATGTATCAAAAAGAACGGAAATCGCTTGTAGGAACTCTGTGGTATCAAAGTTTGTAGCAATTAAGGAGAGATACAAATATTTCATTTATGTTGCTTTTTACAGAAAAATAAAAATATTATAATGATGGAAAATGCATTAAATTATATCACTGTATAAAATTGTCAAAATTATTAAATTTCTATTTTTTATATTAAAAAAGTTAAATATTGAGATATTATGAATTAAACAGATTTACGGGCAGAACTAATATGTTTATAAAATAACGCAATAATCATGCTAAAATTACCATCTATTTTCCATTCTACATTATTATACCTGTTTTTGTAAGATTTGTTTTATTTATTGTTCTACTTACTTAATCTTATTATTCACTTGCCATCCATCGTTTTTTTTTTTTTTTTTTCCTTACATATGAAGGATTGCGTAATTGTGCCCATTTTAAACTACAACTCTTACTATTTTAATGTTGCCATCATTTCCTCAGTAAGAAGTTTTCTGGTAAAACTCCGCGAAAAAAAGAAAAACCTGAAATATCAGTGTATCGTGATCGAATAAATAGTCTTTCATAGCAATCTAGATTTATCACGTTTTCTCCATGCAAAAAATTACATATGTTAATATAATTAAAACTTGTATCAGTCGGATCGCTTTTTGAATTGAATAATATGTATTTACCGATACGACTTCAATTTGTTTCAGTTTGAAATAAATTCATTGTAGCTATTACTTTTATTAAGTAGATAATGTGGAGAAATAACTGTGTTCTGCAAAATGTTTGGAGAAGTTGGGGGATCTTTACGCTTCAGCAGAGGCATCAAGTTTTTCTAGCTATTCTAACGGAAATTTAAATCCCCCAGTCTGTGGGAACACGAGAAATGCTACGAAGTAATATATTAAATCATCAAGGATATCTTCGTATGGACTTGAATCCGCAAATTATAATTATCAACCATAATAAACCGCTGTAAATTCACGCGGCTTCTTACATCACTGATATTGTCTTGTTACTAAACACTGTACTTATGCAAAATCTACTTTTTGTTTCGTTTGATTTGGGTGCACAGCAGTGCACCCGCAGAGTCGAGCCAACTGCCTACCCATTTCTCGAAGCGATTCGGGCAATTTTTGAACCTCAATTTATCCGGTCCTATTCATGCTACATGTCTAAAATTTCTATTATGCATAGATATCAGCAATATTAGTAAATGTACTAACTTTTATGTCGTTACTGTCCTAAGTTCGGATGTTATTCGGATGCAAACTTCTTCGATTTTGTCACTTACCCACTCATTCACTCACTCACTCACTGACTGATGATCATCAAATCTCAAGGTACTTCTCGTAGCCGTAGAAAGCTGAAATTTGGTACACAGATAATATTTTACCCATATATTCTAAGAAAAGTCTAAAACTCGTAAATTACCATATATCTACCCCTTACCTACCCCTAACGTGAAATCGCTTTCTACTCTAATAACTTTATATACCTCAGATTTTCATTGTAGAGTGAGCTTACTCGTTTACTAAGCTTAACTAATGTGTTAAATTTTCGTTCTTTCCATTTCTTACTTTGAAAGTTATTGAAATTCAAAAGTTTATTTCGACTACGACATCCAAACATCATAATTTCACTGTACTTCCAGTAATCGTAGAAACAAGTAATTTGATACACATATACGATTTTATTACTAAATCATAAGAAAAGTCTACTCGTATTGACGTCTTTAATTCTGAAATGTTCTTATTCATTGATCTTCAAATGGAATCATTACATTTGAGCTGCGATTCAGAATAAGCGATAAAATTATAAAAGGAAATGAGATCCCACAAAAACAATTTTTGTAAATACAGGCCAAGTCTCGTGCTCGTATAATCACAAAATATTATGAGATCTCCTTCTGAGCCAAGTCTACATTTTACAACGTGTATTCACTTCACTTTGTGAAACAGAATGGTTTCTCTCGGTGTCATAGATCGTTTATTTAGAATAAAGAAAAATCTGATGACTTTACGCACGTCATAATTTTTACTACACGTGTGAATCGGCTACACGGGTGGCAGGGGCCGTGTGGAATGCACTGGGTGGTTTTTTAACCCAATCAGATGCAACACCGGGATGTAGGAGCAATGTAAAAGAATCTCGTCAGTTAAAAGTTCTCGTAATTAACTGTAGAAGCGTTTGTAACAAACAACCGGAACTTGAATGCGTTATTTGTAGTACAGAAGCGGATATCGTTATCGGTACAGAAAGTTGGTTGAAACCGGAAATAAGTTCCACCGAAACTTTTAAAGATAGCATTAACGTTTTTCGTAAAGACAGATTACATTCTCATGAAGGTGGGGTATTTATAGCTGTGAGTAAATTTCTCCCATGTAATGAAATAGACGTCGATACGATCTGTGAAATCATATGGATTAAACTCAACGTTGCTGGGTCAAAACTCATCATAGGTGCCTTCTACCGTCCACCCGATTCCGACATAGCTATCGCCGAGGAGTTAAGAAACAATGTAAATATTATAGCTAGCCGTTTTAAGGATCATGCTATGATTCTAGGAGGCGACTTCAATCTGCCTTATATTGACTGGCGTAATTACGTTCACATCACAGGTAGCAGGGATAAGGTAGCTTCTGAAGTAATTCTCGAGTTGTTGTCAGATAATCATCTCGAGCAGCTAGTTAATGAACCTACGCGGTGTAATAACGGTACCGAAAACATTTTAGACTTGCTGGTTACCAACAGGCCAGAATTATTCACCGATATTTCAACGACCACAGGAATAAGCGATCACAAAGCGGTAATTGCGACTATCAAATTAACGACCAAGCGAAAAAGGAAAAAAGGGCGAATTGTATACAGATTCAATAAGGCCTCAAAGGAGTGTTTTAGAACCTACCTGAGGAATAATTACCATAACTTCAAGTCAACAAAGGACACCGTTGAAGAGATGTGGCATCGTTTTATACATATAGTCAGGGAAGATATGGAAATACATATACCAAAGCGGACAATAAAGGGGGAGAATGATCCACCGTGGTACACATGCGAAGTCAAAAGATTACTCAAAAAACAAAGGAAAATACACGCACGCTTCAAGAAGGAAGGGGTGTCGCAGCGATTTAGAAACCTTAGCTGATTTAAGAGGACGTATTAAGAATGTAATGCGGGAGGCCTTTAACGATTTTCACTCCAACTCTCTCTTTAAGAGTCTCACAGAAAACCCAAAGAAATTTTGGTCGTATGTACGAAAAGTTAATTGTACCAACAGCAATATTCCAGCACTAATTCGTGAAGGATCCGAGGTTAATGAAAGCCGCGATAAAGCTAACGTACTAAATACTGTATTCAAAAATTCATTTACAATTGAACATAAGGATAGTATTCCCGTTTTCCCACGCCGTGGTGAGTCGGTGATGGAATCATTACGAATAGATACTGCAGGTATCGTTAAACAATTAGAGCTCCTGAAGTGGGGGAAAGCACCGGGCCCGGATGGAATTCCAGTAAGAGTATTTTCAGAGTATGCGGCGGAAATCGGGCCATTTCTGTCTGATATATTCAGAAAATCATTAGAAGAGCGAAAAATACCTTCAGACTGGAAAATCGCGAAGGTAACTCCGATTTTCAAAAAAGGTGATCGAAGTGATCCTGGAAACTATCGTCCCATATCTATAACATCTGTTGGTAGTAGAGTTATGGAGCATATTATATGCTTGAACATAATGAATTTTCTAGATGATAATAATTTGCTAACAACAAATCAACGCGGATTTCGGAAGAAAAGATCTTGTGAAACACAGCTGGCCCTATTTACACACGACGTAATGAAAGTTATCGATGCAGGTTCATAGGTAGATACAATTTTTTTAGATTTCCAGAAAGCCGTTGACTCTGTGCCACACAACCGCCTTTTAGCGAAGCTTCGAGCGTACGGTATATCGGATCAGCTTTGTGAATGGATAAAGGATTTTCTAACTGGTCGGTCGCAGTATGTAGTCGTTGAAGGAGAAAGTTCTTCTAATTTAGATGTTACATCGGGTGTACCTCAAGGAAGTGTAATAGGACCACTTCTTTTCTTAATTTTTATAAACGATCTCGGAGACAAAGTGAAAAGCCTTTTTAGACTGTTTGCTGATGATGCGGTTATTTATAGGGAAGTAAGAAATTTGGCCGATTGCTTAGAAATTCAGCGCGATCTTGATGTTATTTTGGCTTAGTGCGCTGAGTGGCAACTTACTCTAAATTGTAAAAAGTGCAAGACAATGAGCATAACTAACAAAAAGAATCCAATTGTTCAGAAATACGAGTTAAACAATACAGTTATTGATATGGTCGATTCTATGAAATATTTGGGAGTAACAGTACAAAGGAACATGAAATGGGACATACACATTAATTCGTTAGTAGGTAGAGCAAATTCTAGGCTGCGATTCATAGGTCGAATCTTGAAAAATTGTAATGAACAAGCAAAGGAGATAGCGTACAAATCTCTTGTGCGTCCACATTTGGATTATTGTTGTGCCATTTGGGACCCGTTTCGTAAGGGATTGATCGAAAGTATAGAGAAAGTACAGAGAAGAGCCGCTCGATTCGTGACCGCTTGCTACAGTCCTTATGAAAGCGTCACAGAACTGATTAGTAGATTAGGTTGGGAGTCTCTGGTAGATAGACGACACACGTTTCGTTTAAACTTATTGGAAAACATGCGTACTCCAACTTTCACTTTTGAGTGTAGTGAAATACTTCTTCCACCAACCTATTTGAGTCGGAAGGACAGCAAAGATAAAATTAGAGAAATAAGGTGCCGGACTGATTCTTATATGAATTCTTTTTTCCCTCGTACCATTAGGGATTGGAATGCACAGCAAAGAGATTAGCTTTGGTGCTGAGCACCCTCTGCCACCCACAATTTTGTGAATTGCAGAGTATATATGTAGATGTAGATGAAATTGAGGGCATAATATATACTTGTCAAATTCGAAAAATAGCGAGGGAAGTCTTGGCTTTTGCGTATTAATAAGTTTGATGAAGCAACAGATTTAAGGTACTTATATAGGTTAACTAAAACATGGAACGCATAATGGCCATTTTTAAAAAATTCTAAATAAGCTATCTATAACACCGAGAGAAACCATTATGTTTCACAAAATGAAGTGATTACACACAAGGGTGGGGGGGGGGGTCCACTTAGAAAGTACATCGATGTTTTTATTCGATGTAAATCATCGCAACCCTGCATCGATGTTTTTAGATGCATCGCCTAAAACCATCCATGTTTTTTCTACGTCGAATACTTTTATGTTTTTCTTATCTCAACAAATACAAACCAACAATATTCGTAGGAAAACGTCGTTTCAATTATCTCTTACCTGTTCCTTTAAAATTGCCAAGAGAAAATGTGACTATAGTTTGACATTCACCATTTCCAGTTGAACGCAGATAGTTCATTGTCTATCGTTTGGTTCGTGTGAACACAGAGTAACGCTATACCAGTAGTGCAGTGCTGTAGCAGTAATGATGTGTTTAATTTCATGCTTTTTTGTTTATGGCTTTACACCTCGTCGACGTCGAGGTCATTAGAGGCGGGAAAGGACTGGGGGCAAGTAACGGGAAGGAATTCGGCCGAGACCTTTTTAAGCATTTACCTGGAGTGGTTTGGGAAAGCCGTGGAAAACCCAAATCGGGATGCCCAGACGTTGAGTCGACCCCGCGTCCTCCAGAATGAGACAGAAGTCCCTACAATAGTCAATCTGACGTTGCGGCAAGCTGGTTTATATCTAAATATTGAGTAGTATCACGTAATACTAAAATGTTTTAGAGGAATCATATCTTATTTCAATTCACAGCAAACATCGGCAAACAGTAGGGGTGAACATAAGAAATTGATTTTATTCATTCACTCATACGGGCAGCATAGCCTACCGCCAAGAGAAATTCATCTTCACAGTTGTTATGTTCCGCTGATTGCTCACAGGTGTCAGCACCTGCTAATGACATTTGCTTTAAATTGAAATAATTTATTTTAATCTTGAATAAATTTAGTAATCTCAAACATTTATTTCTATTATTTTTTTCATTATTAGCCAGTGTTAATTTTTTTATTGATTCGATGTTATTATAAAATAATCGATCCATCGAATAAAAAAAATATTTGTAAAAACATCGGATCAATCCCATGTATCGTATGGCAAACATCGAATGGATACGATGCATCGATGTTTAGTGAATATCCCTAATACACACTGCAAAGTGCAGACTTGACTCTAAAGATCTCATAACGTTTTGACACTACACGAACACGAGACTTGGCCTATTATTACAAAAATTGTTTTTGTGGGATGTTAGATATTCCGTATGACCCAACACTTGTTTATTGGTTCCAACGTCAAAATTTATTATTTACTTTGCTTGTATCATCGTGTGGTTTAGTAAGTTCTCCATTTATCATGTTTAACCGTCCATATTCTAACTCCTTTCGCAAGTAACTATTGAATTTTAGTGATGCAGTGTTCAGGATATCAGTTTCTTAAATCGTAGTGCTGATAAAGGAAAGTGCCTTCAACTGTGTGGTCAATTTGAAATTTACTAGCAGAAATGTAGCAATCAGGGAAGGGCCGCCTGCGAAGCTCAGAGAGAAAGCCGATTGCTGCGTGGCGCTTACTCGAGAGCAGAGCAAACATGGCCAGCCAGCCGTCTCGGAGCTATCCACAGCGGTAGCTGTCGGTCTGAGGGCAGACCTGTTCGGTGTAAACTTACCGACCACAAAAAGGAAGCTACGGTCTAACTCGTAGTATGATTTGCTTCCCCTGTGCGCAGTACTCTAATCATTCCACCGAAGTCAAGTGGAAACCGAAGCAAGATCTATTGTATTTATTTGCGAAGGATTTGTTAGTACCGTACGTCATAAAGCGTTTACATTGTGTTCAGAAAAAAAGTGTGGGCCATATGACGCACTACAGAAGAGAGAAAATTTATGGATTTAGTCTCTTTTAAGGGAAGGCATTTGTTGCTTTAAACATCTGTTGGCCTGCAATTCCACAATTTAAAAAGCGAAATGCTAATTACAAGCCGTTGTCAGGATCGTAATGGATATATAGGTTTATTAAAAGGAAATTAGAATATTTTATTGGAATTCATTTCAGTAGCGAGCAGGCCAGTCTTCGCAAGCGCCGAGCTGAGCGCAGTATTGTTTGTTAGGAATGTGCTGAGACGCTGACTCGATCGATATTACTGGTTGGAACTGACTCTTTGACGTCAATAAAGTTCACCTTCGAGGTAGCAACGAATTATTAGCTCTCACTCTGCGGGCAGTCATTGACGAGTAGATAGCTCATTCTGCGCGGGCAGATTTCATCAGCCAGTATGGGTTTCTAACAGTAAAACCGACTCTCTTCGCTCAAGTCTGTTCACCATGTAGGCCCTGCAAGATCACGGGGGCGGCATACCACCAGCCATTTAGCTTGCCATCCAATTATACAATAATCCATTAGTCTACGAGTTCTTACTCAGTAAGATGCAATTAGCATCTTAGATAGGCGCTGTCGGGAGGATCCTAGCAGTCATGTTATCGGCTGTATGTTCACGGCTTTCAATGACATTAAATGGGACCTCATAACCGTTAGATGCCTGTTATCATTCATAATAGGATAGAATATCAGCTGGTCATCTAACACGTACCAGCCTTCCCCTATCCTGGTTGCCGAACCTACTAATCGGCTGGTGTCATATTATGCCTGACAAATTACATCTTATTAATTAGCCCACAAGACGCAAGAGCTCAAGATCATCAAGATAGAAGAGACTTCTGCATCTGCAAGAACGCCACGAGGTTAGTTACACTCTCCTCTAGAGTCCCACCACAGTTAAAGTCAACAACGAACCCAAATCTATCCCTCGGCTACCCTGTCAGTCCTGTCAGTCAGATAGGGCTCTTACACCGTGATAGATGGATAAACTTGTATGATACCTCGGAGCGTACTGATGCCCAACTTTACGCCATCTTGTTTTACTAAATTCGTTATTAATGAATGTAATTTTTCTCGGCGTTGTTTATTTATAAACGTTTCTCGGGAAACAAACCAAGTAATGTTGTTATTAATGCACAATATTTCGGCGACTTTATTCTCCGTCGCCATCTTCAGGTGCAGTTGCAAGTCTTGAAGTCTGCCTTGAAGTCAGCCTTGAGCGTGTTGTTTTTAAACTGGCATGGCAACGGCAGATGTTGTTATGTTGCCTAGCAGCATCTCAGATGTCATTAGACGCCCGCGGAACACAAAAAGCAGAGCGTTGGTGATGAGCAGCCTCAATAACAGGAATCCATGCATCACTTATGTGGAATCCACAATCCCTGTTTACCAACTCAGACGCGAGGCGAATTTCAAATGCTTCTTTAATGACGCTGTCCCAGAAGCCTCTCGCATGTGTCAACACCTTAGTCGCTTCGAAATAGGGATTGCAATCCAGCAAAGCGGGATCCCGCAATCCCGCGGGATCCCGCATCATTAGACAGTCTGGCGGATCCCGCACAAAATTAAGCGGAACCGCAATCCGCAAAATCCGGCGGAAACGCGTGTCAGTCTGCGTGACTCGCTGTCCCACTCGGTCTCTGTCGGATATTTTGCACTGTTTGCCTGCACCCTTCCAGTTGGCATTTGACTCATGTGAACAAGCGTTTGTTTTTGTCACCCTTCGTCATTCGTAAGTAAATAAATACACTTTTACGTATTCATCAAAACTTACGTTTGTCTCGAGTACACATTTCTGTAATTTGAGTTACGGTGCGTATTTAGTACGATTTTATAACTATATAATTATTTTTTAAGTGTCGCACACGTTATCTGAACTATACGGTTACAGCTTTTTATTCACGGTTTCATTATTCCCATTTTCTGTATTTGCAGATAAAGTAATTGTGACAATTGTGTAATTTTAACGATCGCGTACCTATTTATTTAACAGCTATCAAAAGGAAATTGTATATCCTTTGACTTATTGTTGTTTTGGCCGCTGCCTCAATGCGTTTCTTTGACGAAAGCCACCTGCTTACATGTGCCGCTCAGGATTTCGATTAATCCGTCTTCTCCTTGTTATTATTTCGACTAAAGGTAAAAAAAAGTTATAATGAAATTTTCACGGGTGTATCGACGAATTGTGTTGTAGGAACACCATACTTCGACCGATGCCTCACGTGAGTAATTTCGTGTGTTTGCAATGAAATCCGGAGATACAACCTTTGAGGACTTCACTGCAATCATTCGCCGAGAAAGTCTCCTTTCTTACTAAAAAATAATAATTTCCACTCTAAAAACGTCGTTACGCCGCATAAGTAAATCTGAAATACTTGACAGTTTACGTGTTGGTGAGTAGTTTCTTTTAATAACATTGAATCAACTGTAATATCAATCAAGGAATCAGGAGATATAATAATGAATCACGCAAAAAAAGACCAAGTCTCGTGTTTGTGCAGTGACAAAAAGATATGAGATTTTGTTCTGAGCCAAGTCTACACTTTACAGAGTATATTCACTTTGTGAAATGGAATGCTTTTCTCGGTGTTATGGAACATTTATTTAGAATTAAAAAAAAAAAAAAAAACTCTCGTAACTTGGCCGCTAAGCAAACCATATTTTTAAACTTATGTGATGTATTGTAAGGCACGTAATATGACCTAAGACTTAATATTTTCCATTTTTAATATTTATTTAATAATTGGTTTAGATTAAGAAACAAAAATGTAAAACATCGAAATACACTTAAGAAACGTTAAAAAATTTTAATGCCATTTTGTCAATAAAAATATTGTTAACTGTTAATTTTTATCATTTAACATTAAAAATTATTTATTAATTTAATTATTATTTAATTTGTTAACGTTTTAAGTAACTATGTTTTAAATATATGCTTTAAAAACTGTTTGTACCAATCCCGCACGGATCCCGCGGGATCCCGCGGGATTGGCACTTATCCCGCGCGGATCCCGCGGGATTGAAAACACTGCGGAATTGCAATCCTTACTTCGAAATCGAAACCATGTCCTTCTGTCAAACTATGTTCCGCCACTGCTGATTTGTCTTTTTGCCCCAGGCGAACATGTCGGGCGTGTTCCAAACAACGTTGTTGTACGCACCGTATGGTCTGACCGATGTATTTCTTTCCACATTCACACGGGATGCAGTAAACTCCGGGTGTACGCAGGGCAAGGTCATCTTTTGGAGAGTGCAAAATGTTTCTCAATTTTGGTGGTGGTAGAAAAATGGTCTTAATGCCATTTCTTGCCAGGACTCTTCCGACCCTAGATGTTGTGGCGCCAGAGTACGGCAAGAAGGCTAATTTATCGTGTGGACCATTATCGTGTTTATAAGGTCTACGTTTCATTTCCCGGAATGCCAACTGTATCTGATGTTCATTGTATCCATTCTTTCTGAAGGTATCACGGAGATGTTTTAACTCACTAGGAAGGCTGTCTTTATCACATATTGCCCGCGCTCTGTGGACAAGAGTAGTTAGTACTGTATTGCGCTGTGCAGGGTGATGATGACTGTGCGCGTTTAGGTAAAGGTCTGTATGCGTTGGCTTCCTATACACCGTGTGTCCCAAAGTTCCATCAGATTTCTTTATAATCAGAATGTCCAAAAAGGGCAAGCGGCCTTCCTTTTCAACCTCCATCGTGAATTGTATGTTTTTGTTGACACTGTTCAAGTGAAGGAGAAACTTATCTAGATTGTCTCTACCATGAGGCCAAACAACAAATGTGTCATCCACATACCGAAAGAAGGCGCTGGGCTTCATGGGGGCACTTTATAACGCTTTCTCCTCAAAATGTTCCATATAGAAATCAGCTATAACAGGTGACAGGGGACTGCCCATTGCAACTCCCTCGACCTGTTCATAGTAGTGGCCGTCATACAAGAAGTACGATGATTGTAATGTGTGGCGGAACAGCTCAACTAACCTGGGCTCGAAGTGCTGTTGTAGTAGAGCCAGCGTATCAGTCAGTGGAACCCTGGTGAAGAGGGGAACCACATCGAAGCTCACCATCAAATCCTGTTGACGTAGGTGAAGTTCTTTAACAGTATTAATAAATTCCACCGAGTTTTTTACATGGTGAACACATTTTCCCACAATTGGCGATAACAGCCCGGTCAAGTATCGAGCCAAATTATAAGTGGCCGATCCAATAGTACACACTATTGGCCGTAATGGTGTTCCTTGTTTATGGATTTTTGGTAATCCATAAAGTCTGGGTGGAACAGCTGCGCGGGGTTTTAACTTTTTAATAGTGTCTTCTGGTAGCCCAGAACATTTCAGCAGAGCTGTTGTTTTCTTCGCCACCGCATTGGTCGGATCTTTGGACACTTTTCGGTAAGACGCGTCCACCAAAAGTTCTTCTACTTTTCGTTGATAATCTGTCATCGTAAGAACCACCGAAGCGTTCCCCTTGTCTGCTGGCAGGACGATAATATCTTGGTTGTGACGCAATGACCAAAGTGCTTTACGCTCAGCAGCTTTGGTGTTGGGCTGAGGCGGTTTGGCCTTGCTTAATATTCGGCTGGTTTCTCGCCTTATCTCTTCAGCAGTGCTCACAGGCAAACCACGAACGGCTAGGTCGACGCCAGTGAGAATTTCCCTGTATGGAATGGTCTTGGGTACTGGCGCAAAATTTTGCCCTTTAGATAGAACTGAAAAGGTGGCAGCGTCCAATTCACCACCACTCAGATTAATTACTAAATGTGGAAAGAAATACATCGGTCAGACCATACGGTGCGTACAACAACGTTGTTGGAATACGCCCGACATGTTCGTCTGGGGAAAAAAGACAAATCAGCAGTGGCGGAACATAGTTTGACAGAAGGACATGGTTTCGATTTCGAAGCGACTAAGGTGTTGACACATGCGAGAGGCTTCTGGGACAGCGTCATTAAAGAAGCATTTGAAATTCGCCTCGCGTCTGAGTTGGTAAACAGGGATTGTGGATTCCACATAAGTGATGCATGGATTCCTGTTATTGAGGCTGCTCATCACCAACGCTCTGCTTTTTGTGTTCCGCGGGCGTCTAATGACATCTGAGATGCTGCTAGGCAACATAACAACATCTGCCGTTGCCATGCCAGTTTAAAAACAACACGCTCAAGGCTGACTTCAAGGCAGACTTCAAGACTTGCAACTGCACCTGAAGATGGCGACGTTGAATAAAGTCGCCGAAATATTGTGCATTAAAAACAATATTACTCGGTTTGTTTTCCGAGAAACGTTTATAAATTCGTTATTGTTCAGCTACCACAGGTACTATAGCTGTGGCCAGAAGTATTGGCGGGCGGCTTGAAACGCACCGTTACCAGATCGATTGTGCACTTAACAGTAAATTCACCTGTTAGTTTGTAGTAACAGTTCGCTCGTTGATGCTCGTACTAGATAACACAGGACGCTCAGAGTTGCCATTTTCTAGCGTTAAAGAGAGAGCGCTACCTGAGAATGTTCCGAAGAGCGGCAACAGCGCGATTGCACTCACCCGCGAATCTCCCTGGCCACAGCTGCTTAATATATATAAAGAAGTTGTGTTACGTTACAGTGGAAACAGCATCAAATTTGGCATAGTGGCTCCCGAGAAACATATTTAAAGTTACAGCACGGTGTCTCATTCTTTTTTCAGTGATTCTTCGATGGTATTATTTTGTACGTATCTTTCTGTGTAAGGTTACTCAGTCACAAGAACGACCTCGCTACTGAACTCGTGTGATTCCGTCTCTGATATGGGCCGTATGACGCACGACAGAAATGAGAACATAAATGCATTTTGTCTCTTTGAAGGGAAATAATTTGTTGCTTTAGGCCGGTCGTCCACTGCAAGCGTATTTGAGCGACTGGCAGGTCTCGCGTAGTCGCGCGTATTGATGCGACTGATCCCAACACACGGTACGTTACTGAACAGCGTCCACTGCGAGCGATCTTGAGAGACCGATTGTAGCCGACGGCAGGCGACGAGCGACTGGTCCTACTGGAGTTGGATTAATCGCTTGTAGCAGCTGTTACGTATTCTACGCTCCACGTTACTTTTCGTATATATCTCCGTTTTTGTTCGTTTTACTCATCAATATGGGTAGTGAGAAATTAATAAGTGTCGTAAATGAGAAAATACCGTTGTGATATATGAGATACACGTGATATTTAGCGAAAACTGTGGGGAAAAAGTTGCAGAATAAATGGATAGTAAAGATGGTAGGTAATGTTGACAAGTCGAATATCATAGGTACTTTAAAATTTATAACCTGTATACTTTAATGGTACTTTTTGAGATTGCGATATTTATGATTACTCTACAGTTACATTTAAATTACATATATAAAGTATACTCAACAGCTGCACTATTACATCAAGTACACCTGACAGAAAATATCTATAAAATTTGTATTTCTTGAATGAATATTTGTATTCTTTAGAAAGTATTTCCGACAAGATTACAGAGTTCACAACTTGATGTAATCATTCCGTTCGCATCTATCACAATCCAGTCTTAATTTATTTTAAGAAGTTCAGTCGCATATTGCCTGATGCTGTATCATTATGTAACTGCACTCGCATATTTGTGGTTTAACTAACGTTTCTTCCATGCTATCACAGCGTAGAAGACTGCAAACATATTAGATACACAGATAAGTAGCTAAAGATTCCTTATGATTATAAGATGGGACAAAACTGTTTGTTGATAGCTTGAAGTGTAAATAACTTGCCATAACGTTTGAAAATAAACTCAGCTAGGCAGAACACACTGACAGGTAGTAGGAAAGGTTTATAAAATCCTTCATTTGCTGAAGAGGGTGAGGAAAGAATGTACCAAAGAAGGCGGGGAATTGGATTACAAAACATTAGCAGACCGTTGCTTGAATATGGTGGTGTAGTTTGGGAGCAAGATTTTGGTATCAAATACAGGAGTTGGAGAGAGTGCAAATTGTGAGTTTGTGTAAATTACCGCAAGACCCAGTCCGTAATTGATGTGATGAAGGAGCTGGGTTGGGAGTCATTGGAGGAAAGGAGGAGGGTGAAGAGAGTGCTAGGAATGTACAGGGCATATGTTGGTGATGGGGCTTGGAGGGATATTGGTCAAAGAATTAGGAAGAGTGCATGGAAGGGAAAATATGACCATGAGTACAAGCTGGCACTCCGCACTCGATTTCAAGCATAAGAGAGTAGGATTTTTTTTTTTCTGTGTGTGTGTGTGTGTGTGTGTGGATACGAGCGTCAGGGGCTGGAATAAATTATCTAGTGAAGTGATGAATAATTTATCAAAACGCTGAAGGAATTTAAAATTAAATTTCGTAAATGACAGAAGTAGATGGGGGAGGAATTTAAACACTCAAAGGATATAAAATGATAAAAAATACTAAGAAAGTGGTAATTAGATGACTAGGGAAATTTCCACCGGAGCATACGGTCCATCGCATAGTAATATTGAGTTTTTTCAGTGTTTTACTACTTCTAAAGAACGTTCCTCTTCATAGGTAACTGGCAGTTTGTAATAAACTGAGCAAGTTGTCACCGATAAGGACATCTCCAAACCCATCTTTTCCATATTCATCGCCCAGGTCCGCTCAATGAAACACTCCAGTTCCATCTCTGACGCCCAGAACAATAGATTACGAACCACCTGAACCCGACGACGCTGTTCACTCCTATCCCAGTAAAAAATATTTGTAAAACTTTAAAACGTGCCAAAAAAAACACGGTGTTTGTCTAGTATTTGGTAAGGAATGTAAACAGTTTTGTTTCTATTATAGTTTAGTTAAAAAAGTTTAAGAAATTATTATTATTATTATTTGAAAATAGACCCATAAAACTAAATTATTATCATTATTTGTTTCTGGATTTTCGCCTCGTCTACGTCGAGGTCATTAGAGGCGGGAAGGGACTGGGGTAAGGAACGGAAAGGAATCCGGATGTCCTTTTGAATGAACCATCTCGGTATTCGCCTGGATTGAACCGGATGGCTGGACGAGGATTTGTAGGTGGAATTCTCCTAATAAATTCCGTTTTTCTAACATTGAATTAATCCAACACGAACGATGTCTACGATGCGTCGTCAGGCAGGGACATTCCAATAAATAAGTGGTCTCTCCATCAATTTCACATAATTTTGAAACTCTTAAAATATTCGCACGAAATCACTAGCACAACTGTTGCCCGCGAGAGACGCGGTCGAGAACTGCTGCAACAATCACAGTCCCATGACTTAGTCGGCTACAGTGGACGGCCTCAGTCGGTCCTTGTCACCCCATTCAAAGTCGTTTATAGTTGCTTGAGTTGTTAATCGCTCAATTACGCTTGCAGTGGACGACCAGCCTTAAATATCTATTGGTCTACAAGTCCGCAATTTAAAAAGCAAATTACAAGCTGTGATATACAGATAAACATATATGCTACCTCGGAGCATATTGATGTCCAACGTTTCGCCTTCTTGATTTACTAAATTCGTGTCATTGCTCAGCTATCACAGGGACTAAGTCAATGTTTAATAGATATAAAGTAATGGTATTACATAACAACGGACATCACATCAAATTTTGTTGAGTGGTTCTCGAGATATATATTTAAAGTTACAGGATCGTGTCTCGTTCTTTTTCCAGCGATGCTTCGAGTGTATTTGTATGATCATTCTTTGTAAGGTTTCTCAATCACAAGGATGATCTCGCTACACAACTCGTGTAATACCGTGTTTGGTGATACATTTTTTCATTAGTGTCATGCTAAGCTGTCACCATAAAAAAAAACAGTGTATAAGTGACAACGAAGCCGACTTAGGTAGCGTAGGGGCTAGAGTGCTGGCTCCACGTGCCGAAGATCGCCGGTTCTAGTCCGGCCGAGGGCAAGGATGTGTGTGTGTGAATGTCGTATCCGTGTAGTAGTGTCCTTGTGTTTCACACTTAGTAACAACATTGTGGAGACACTAATATATTGAAAGAATCATGATAATCACATTGAGCAGCTGGCCGTGTGGCTTCAAGTAGCCGAATGCCACCATCACAAAAAAAGGGTTGACAATTAATGTATTTTGTACCTTGTACCTACAAACTCTTAGATGAAGAAAAACTCACAGTTATAACACATGTAGGACATATTTTAAAGGTAAACGTTTTTAGCATATTTTGGTGTAACGCTGAGGACTAAAAATTCAGCAATATCTGTCGTTATCCTAACGACGTCTATCCGATCTTGTGTACAGATCCGGTAACTTAATTCAAGAGCGATAAATGTTTCTTAGTAATACCCTTACAATACCTGCGCGTGTATGCGCCATTGATTTGCAGCTCACTGATACATGACACATGAATAATTCGCAAATGGGTGTTGCCGCAGTGCAAAATCACCAGCTCAAGAACACCAGCGTGAGCACTCCAGTGTCGGCACACCAGCGTTGCTACAACAGAGTCAGCACACCAGCGTCAGTACAACAGCCTGAGCGCAACAGCGTAAGGCCTCGTATCCACTTGAGCACGCTCAGGCGAATGAGCCGCTCAGTGAAGCGAGCGGCTCAAGTGTGGACGCCTGAGCACGCTCGCAACGAACAACAGCGAGCGCGCTCAGGGCGAGCCGATCGGGTGTCGGTATTTTGGAATGCTCAAAGGCGAGCCAGTGTTTGTTCGGCGCTCAGTGTGGACGGTATTTGGCGGTTTCTACAATGAGCGCGAGCACGTGGGACAGTGAAACTTGCTTAGCTCTAATTGGTGCGTATGAATCAAAGAGGGTGTTATGGGATAGCTCCAGAATTATAATTGAACTAAAAAATAAGGTGCATGGCGTGAAATCAGCGAGATATTAAACTTTAGTATTGATGATGTAAAGAAAAAAATAACAAGCCAGCTAGGGTCATTCAGGCGAAAACGATCAAAACAGAAGAGAACTTCTATAACGGGAAGTGGTAAGTCTTTTTTTTTATAGTATTTCTCACAGCTGAACGGATTTTGATTGAATTTGGTGTTACGAAATTCAGATCGTAAGTGCCTAAAATAATATTGATTTTGTGCCAGACAATATAATTGTTTTACCAATTTTATTGAAAACTTGAAATCAATGCCATAATTAAAAAAAACATAAAAATAACCTTTAAATCTATATTTGTAAACACAAATTAAAAATAGGTACCAGCCTTCATATAATTTTGGAGTGATTCAATAGTGCCATCACAGACTACCCGTACTAAACTGATGATGCTTTGTTTATATACTTTGAACATATCTGCAGGCTTGTGTAGGGACTTCCTGAGGCTAGGAATCTTAAAGTTATAAATTTTATCTTCTGGTGGGATCGCCTCACGCATAGGCGTATCGTGCATTTTAATATGAGGTCCAACTAATGACAGCAAATGTTCGAAATCGATCTCGTAAAGTTTTGAAATAGCTCATTGTCATCTTCTAAAGTAAATTCGCGAATTAAATTATTAAGACAATTTCTTCGCAGACGATGATTTTCTCTTCCATCAACTTGGTAATTTTCTTCTCTGTTTTGACATCGTATGGATAATAACAAAGGCCGCAGCTATGCGTGACGACACGTCAATAGCCGAGCGTTTTCTGAGCACTGAAGCCAGGCTCGTTCGACCAAAATTTCTTTTTCCTTGAGCACGCTCGAACGAGCGTGAGCTCATCAACGTGAGCTCGACAGCTTCCGCACAACAGCGTGAGCACACCGTCGTAAGCACAATAGCACCATCACACCAGTGTGAGCACAACAACGTGAACGCTTCACCGAGCGTCGTGGGTGAGCGGTAACGCTCTGACCTCGCATTCGGGAGGATGCGGGTTAGAATCCCCGTCCGGGCATCCAGATTTGGGTTTTCCATAGTTGTCACAAATAAGTCCAGGCGAATGCCGGGATGCTTCCTTCATAACGCCATGGCCGAATTCCTACCCGTTCCTTGCCCCCATAGTTTCTCGCCTTTAATGACTTCGACGTCGACGAGCCGTATAGTTATACTATAAAGCTGTGAACTAGAGGTGGGTAAAGTGGCTCACTAAAAAGAGCGGCGCTCATTTGAACACACTATGAAAAGAACTAGTTTTTTACAACAGTTCACTAGCTCAGTTTAAACAAAAAGAGCAGTTTTGTCCATTTTGAGTGTAGTATCTGTTCGTTTTATTTACATTTAGACTGATTTCTTAGGTTAATCCCACATCTGTTATTTTCATTTATTTTGAAACAGTTTTGTTTCTTAAATACTACCGGATTACTTTCACGCAGAAAAGCTCTTTCAAAGCGTCAATGAAATTGTTCGGATTGCTGGGAATATTTGAGAGATAGTTAGAGGATATTAATTTATTTATAGATACAAAGTACAATCAATTTTAAAGAACTTTTTGCTTTAAATGATATGAAGGTTACTGTTCACAAATAAAATTTTACTTATTTGGCCATTCAGCACACTGCTTCATTTTTCAATGCGAATTTGTCGAGCATTTGAGAATAATCTTTCACAAGGCACGCTTGTAGTTGTTATACACAAAGAGAAGCAGAAAGAGAAGCGGAGCGGGACGTCAGATTCGAAAGAACTAGCTCTCCAGTGGCATTGCTCCGCGCTGTGCTGAGAGCAGGAATCGGTGAACGTCGCGAACGAACCAGCTCTTCCAGCGTCGAGCGCTTGGGATCGGAGAACGACGCGAACGAACTAGCTCTTCCCGCGCCGAGCGTTCGGGATCGGAGAACGACGCGAACGAACTAGCTCTTCCCGCACCGAGCGCTTGGGATCGGAGAACGACGCGAACGAACTAGCTCTTTTCGCGCCGAGCGCTTGGGATCGGAGAACGACGCGAACGAACTAGCTCTTCCCGCGCGAGCGCTTGGGATCGGAGAACGACGCGAACGAACTAGCTCTTCCCGCGCCGAGCGTTCGGGATCGGAGAACGACGCGAACGAACTAGCTCTTTTCGCGCCGAGCGCTTGGGATCGGAGAACGACGCGAACGAACTAGCTCTTTTCGCGCCGAGCGCTTGGGATCGGAGAACGACGCGAACGAACTAGCTCTTCCCGCGCGAGCGCTTGGGATCGGAGAACGACGCGAACGAACTAGCTCTTCCCGCGCGAGCGCTTGGGATCGGAGAACGACGCGAACGAACTAGCTCTTTTCGCGCCGAGCGCTTGGGATCGGAGAACGACGCGAACGAACTAGCTCTTTTCGCGCCGAGCTCTTGGGATCGGAGAACGACGCGAACGAACTAGCTCTTTCCGCACTGGGTGCTGGAATCGGAGAACATCGCGAACGAAGTAGCTCTTCTCGATCTTCGGGATTTCTTATTTTTTCAGAGCGGAGTGGATAAACAATAGACGGCGTGGAACTAAGAATAAACATGGGTTGGGCGAGAGTGGCAAAGCCGAAACCGACTAATTGTTGGCGCACACTCAATTGAAGTTAAGTTCAATCGAGACCGACACACCACCGTCATTACCGCTTCCAAGAAGAATTATCGTTCGTTTTTAGTGAGTGACTGCTCACTCGCTCTTTCAAAAGAACTGTTCTAAGGATCTGGATCACTCGCGAACGACCCATCTCTACTGTGAACTCTTCAGCGTGAGCACACTAGCGTTAGTGCAACAGTGTTGCAGATCAGCGTCAGCACACGTGCATCAGCACAACAGAGTGAGCACACCAATATCAGCACAAGAGCGTTAGCACGCATTTGTGAGCACAACAGCGTCATCAGACCTGTGTGAGCACAACATGGCGTACACACCAGCGAGGGCACAACAGCATGAGTACACCACTATCAGCAAAACAGCGTCAGCAAAACACCATGAGCATACAGCGGTCAGCACAACAACGTAAGCACACCAACTGGAGCACACTAATGTGAGCACATCCGCGAGCAAAACAGTATCAGTACAACAGTGTGAGCACAGTAGCGTTAGCATACTAGCGTTTTCACAACTTCGCGAGTGCACCACTATTAGCAAAACAGCGTGAACACATCAGGTATTTCACACCTTAATCAAAGCGCTGCCTTGGAAATTCTAACTTTCCTGGAAAGCGGTTGGTAGTTATGGCCTAGGATAAGTCGGGGAACTAAAAAATAAAGTTATTTTCTTATTTCCCACATAAGTAAGGATTGATGTGACTACCTTTCCAATTGATTAATGCCAGTGGTTTACGAACATTTTAAAACCCACTGATAGCTTTTCCCGGCGGTTCGAATCCCCGTCCGGGCATCCAGATTTGGGTTTTCCATGGTTTCCCAAATCACTCCAGGCAAATGCCGGGATGCTTCCTTCAAAATGCCATGGCCGAATCCCTTCCCATTCCTTGCCCCCCATCCTTTCCCGTCTCTAAAGACCTCGCTGTTAAAGAGACGTTAAGCAGTTAAAAAAAAAAAAAGCTTTTCCGATCTTGGAACACTTTGAACGTTTTCCGTTCTTACTAAGACATGAAAAGTTTTTAAACATTAAGTTATACAGGCATTTCAATACGTCAAATTGGTAAGGGAGGGAAGTAAACTTTTTCGTCTGTCCAACATCGAAAGCTTTCGTGCTGATTTTATTATCTCCCAGTTCATGCTATACTTGAAGTATCCTGCTTACTCCTTAGCGGTTTCACTTGACAACTGAGTACCCGACTTGTTGGAATTGATTTACCACTACAGAATCTTTATTCGCCCAGTAGGAAACATGTGTTCCAAATTTCATCAAAATCGTTTCTGCTTTTTCCGCAAGTAAGAAAAACGCAGAATCATCCCAAGCCTTCGCAGACAGGGTTACGTTGGGGTGATTTACACTTGCAATGTTTGCAGTCACCCAATAAGAAACATTTGTAGTAATTGTAAGTTTCATCAAAATCAGTCTAACCTTCTAAGAAAAATATCATTTAATCTATTTACATTTATTTTTTGTAAAAATAAAAGATTAATTTTACAAACACTCCTAACGTGAGATCTACCTCTTGATTTTTTAGCATTACTGTTGTTTGAAGGGCGGCAGTCTGAAATAAAAAGTTGGCGCGAGATTTACGTCTACCTCCTCATCCCCTCCCTGGGGAGATTTGATGAGATTTCGCCAGACCGCTCCCCCACCCGTCCCCCACGTATTTTAGATCACATAATGAATGGACACCCCCAAAATAAAAGACGAAAAGGAATGGATAATTTAGTCGTAAATATGACTGTAAACATATCCCATTGTCACTTTCATAGACATCACACCAAATCCGTAAGGATTAAATTATTTTTATGTTATGACAAACTTATTATTACGTACTTGCGAAATAATATACCAGTTAGAAAATTGAATAAAAATTCATTTACTCTTCAATGTTGCTAACAGTATGGTTAGTCAGTGTGTCGTTATAAACACTATATAATATGTTGATGATTCTTTCGGCCCAGGTCCTTAGTTGCTATGATAACTGTTTTATGGGTTATGTTTCCGACTTGCAACTAAACAAATGATTTTGATAGCAGACGCGTTTCGCCTTTATTCAAGACTTCTTCAGTGTCCTAGGTAAACATATACAATGATGTTATTTGATTTTTGTACAGTTTTCTGATATTATTAACTAGGTATTTATAGTTTTTATATAATATATTCTGGTTTCATTCTTCTGTTATTTGTTTCCAAATTTACTCTTTCGGTATTTCATAAACACCATGGTAGTGTTAGTAAATAAACCTTAAACTTCCTTGTTTTTTTTTGTTTTCTTTGAAGAGATTCATAGTTCTTTAAGCATTTAAGGACAATTGGCATGCTTATCAACCTGAAGCCGGCTACGAATATTGGAAGCCGAAATCCCGCCTTAACGAGAAACTGAATCACAGCTCTGTAGCTGAGCGATACATCACTGTCCCGCTTCCGTGTGGTCACGTGGCCCATGCTAATGACATCATTAGCCATTAATGGCCGTGAAATGAGATTTCACTACCGGTTAAAAAAACAATTCTCCTTGCGCTAAATATACACGTGTAATCCAGCAAAGCTCATTAATTTGACTGTGGCCCTTGTAACTACAAAAAACATGATAGCACACCCGTATTTATCGTTCAGTATCATATTTGAGAAATTCGGATGGTAACCGTTAGAACATTAAAAACAGCTAAGTGTCTATTTTACTAGAATGGACTACTCAGTTAGATGATGAATTTTACAGCATTTTTATTTTTATAAACAGTGGAATTATTAAACAAAATCATAAGAAATATACTTCTGTATCTGATTAATTCTTTAATTGTTTTTTCTCATGAAGTAATTCGTAAAAATCAGTACAGGCCGTAGTAGGACTCTGATTTAAATCTTATGTGCAAACAGATCAGTTAATTATTGAACTACAGGTGAAATGTTTTGTTCTGAATGGAAATTAGTTTTAACACAGAATCCTTCAGTATAAAGCAGTACGTATATGTCTTTACGTAGGTTACATAAACTATCAATAATAGAGCTTCTAGTGGATCCTCAATAAGAATAATAAAAAAAAGAAATGTGGGTGCGGAAGGCGATAAAACTCTGTTTTCTTTTTAAAAATAACGTGGCAGTAATTGGCATTAACATAGGACTCAATGGAGACACAGTTGCTGGGAAGTTGCTCCGTGTGTAGGTATATCACATTTCATTCCGAACCTTGAAAGTATTGCTGCACAATGTTATAGCGAAGAATGTTAGATATCTAAGCCTGCAAATTTTAAAACTGACAATGAGCACATAAGTTATTTATTTTATTTTGAATGGTTGGCTATTTGTTTTTCATTTTGTGAAGAAACTGTAACACATCTCACAACATTTTTGAACAATTGGATGCGAAATAAATCTCCTGACTTCAAAAGTTTGTTGCTGACAATTTGAAATCTGACGATAATAATTCCACTACCTGCCCAAATAGTATAGATTCACGGGCAACGAAATCCGGCGAGGAGCCGTGAAAGTTCTTTGCACGAATCATTTGAGTTATTATGATCACTTTTAGTTTTAGTCATTTTTAGATTTATAAGTAGTCTTTCCAATACGTACAAGATCCATCACCGAAGTTTAGCGAGTAAAGATGACACCATTTGGGAGGGGTTTGAGGTGATTCGATTGTTATCATACCATGCCGCGTTCTCACTCCCCCGATTTATTACTGACTCCAAAGGTTCCACAAACACATACATTTAATTTAATTTTTTTTTAATTGCAATGGAGCACAGGCTCCGGTGGCAATTTCCCTACACACCCATCTTCACCCTATCCTGCACCCACCTACATTTGCCCTCTACAAATTTTATCTTTAAATTCCTTCAAAGTTTTCGGTAAATTATTCATCATTTCTCTTGGTAACTCATTCCAATCCCTGACACCCTTACCTAAAAAAGAGAATCTTCCCACACCCTTGTGCCTGAAATCGAGTGCCAGCTTGTGGTCGTGGTCATCTTTACCCTTCCATGCACTACTTTTCATACCTATTGCAATATCTTTCCATGCCTCATCACCAGTATATGCCCTGTACACTCCCATGACCCTCCTCATCCTCCTCCTGTCTTGCAATGAATCCCATTCCAGCTCCTTTATCATATCCGTCACTGATTGCATTCTGCGATAATTTCCAGAAACAAATCTAGCAGCCCTTCTTTGCACCCTCTCCAACTCCTGTATTTGATACGTAAAATGAGGGTCCCATACTACACTACCATATTCGAGCAATGGTCTGGCCAAAGTTTTGTAACCCAATTCCTTGACTTCTCTCGTACATCCCCTCATAACTCTCTCCAACAAGTGCAGAACTTTGAAACCTTTTCCTACCACCTGTCCTATGTGTCCTGCCCAGTTAAGTTTGTTATCAAAAGTAATTCCAAGATATTTACATTTCAAGTCTTCAGCAAGCAATTCTTTCCCCACCTTATATTCATAATTAACCTTTTGTTTTTTATTTGTGTATCTAATAAGCTGACTCTTCTTTGCATTTATCTTCATTCCATGTTTACCAACCCAATTAGATATCCTGTCCAGATCACCCTGCAACTGTTTACAATCCTCTATCGGTTTGATTCTTTTATACAGCATTATGTCATCTGCAAACAATCTAATTTCAGATAGTAAACAATCAACACAATTATTCATTAGAATAATGAATATCAATGGTCCCAATACGCTACCCTGTGGCACACCCATTTTTACTTCAACTTCTTTTGATACTACATTTCCTACCCTAACTTTCTGTTTTCTACCTTTTAAAAATTCTTCTACCCAGCAAATGACTTTCTTATCCACTCCAATGGTTTTTACCTTATTTACTACCATTTTATGGCTTACTCTGTCAAACGCCTTAGACAGATCTAGTGCTACACTATCAATTTGGCCTCCCTTGTCCATTTCATCTGAAATATCATGCATATATCCCACCAACTGAGATTCGCATGAATATCCTTGCCTGAAACCATGTTGCCTGCTTGAAAACCAATTACGTTCCTCACATATATTTCTGATGTGGTTGCATATATATAACGGAACCTTCCAATTCAATTTTCATCCACTTTCAAATGTTCGAGATGTTAGAAATTCCTGCACACGTATTAAGAACAGGAGGCAATACAATAATTTCATAGCAACGTACTGCTATTTTCATTACATTGACAGCAACAATAGAAAAGTAACGGAATATATCAATTCGATTTTCACCCATTTCCAGATATCCGAATTGTTTGAAATTTTACACATGTATTGAAAGCGATGATAATATGGTGACTTCTTAGCTATGTGCTGATATTCTTATTACTTTGACAGTAACAACAGAAAAATTGTTAAATGCAATGTAATTTTCTATTTCAATGTACACCCACTTCGTGATGTCCGCATTGTTTGAAATTTTGCACAACTATTATGAATCGGTGACAATACAATCATTTCATAGGTGTGTCCTGATGTTCTCATTACTTTGACAGTAACAACAGAAAAGCGTTTTGAATGCAACAGAATATTTCATTTCAATGTTCACCCACTGTCTGATTTCCGAAATGTTTGAAATTTTGCACATGTATTGAGAACCGATGACAATACAATAATTTCGTAGCAATGTCCTGATATTCTCGTTACTTTGACATAGGAAAATGGTTGATTGTAATGGAATATTTTCTTTCAATGTTCACCCACTTGCTGATGTCCAAATTGTTTGGAGGTTTGCTCACAGATGTCGGAATTGTTTGAAAATATGAACATAAATAAAAATATAGTTTTAAAAAACTAAAAAAGATATTTAGTAGCAATATGAACTAAAAAGTTAAAAATAAAACCATAGTTTAAAAAAACAACAACTAAAATACACATTGTTGCAGCAATGTGAACTATAAGGTTAAAAAAACTCTTTAAATTTAAAAAAATTTGTTCAACAGTGCTAGGATGTTCCAAACTTCAGTAGAAGTTTTTTTTTTAATAATTTAAAATAAGGACAAAGTCACTGACTAAAAGATTAACTTTAGTATAAAAACGCGTGGATTGCTAGATATCAGCAATCTTAAATTTTTTGTCACTAGATGTTTCTAAAGGTATAGTCATTATGAATTAGTAGAAAGCACCCCACACTTTTTTTTACATTAAAGTTAATTTTTTTAATCAGAGAATTTGTTCTCATTTTAAGCTTATTCAAAAATCTTCTACTGTATTTTGGAACATCCAACCGCTGTTGAACCAAGTTTTTCATATTTAAAGATTATTTTTAACCTTTGTAATAATCTCTTTAGGTGGGGGTGGCTCTACCTTTTAGACACCCTGTATGGCGTCAGCAATTGAAACTTTTCTATCTTTCTCTATCAATATATCAATATTAAGCCTCGCACATGACATGCCTCAGGGGTTACAAGAATATGAAAGATGGGTAACAAAAGACATGAATTTTATTATACAAATTAAAAGACATCCAACTTTGACATGTGAAATTTGAATACTTTAAACAAGTATCCAGCTAATCAGGGTAGCTTCTCAGGGGTATTTTCCGGGCTCTTGATATGTTGCACTAAGTCTCACTTTTATAGGCACATACCGTGTCCGCGCACTGTTCACTGCCGGCGACGGGAAATGAACCTCGGGCCCACGGAGGATGGCGGTGGTCTCGCAGTCCCTCCTCTCACCACGACATACAGTCCAGAAGTGTCTCGTCTCCACTCCACCTCCGAGCAGCATTCCATGTAACAGCATACAAGAATATCCGAGTGGCGGGTCACTATTGTCTGTAGGTTGGCTGTCCCTGTTCTTATTGTCAACAGCGCAGCGGGTGGCTTTACGAACCGGCTCGCGGCTTCCGCACGCCGAAAAATAGCCCTCGCTTTATCTGTCCACACTGCGTCGCTTTGGAAACGTGACTTATTACAGCTTGCCGACCAACCCACCTAAATTTAAATTCCATGGAATTTAAATTTGCTTATAAAGTCTTCTCTGCAACTTTGTTCTCAGTTCAGTTCCTGCCCTCTTGATAACAATACCCTTGATTTACAAAGCCATAAAACCTTGCAAACTTATAATTTCATAAGATATTTACAACATTCACCCATTTTCAATCAAAATTCCCCTGCGGAAATGTCATGTGAGGACACGTTAAAGGCGCCAAACTGTGAATGTTTACAATACAACTCGCTTCGTGTGCAAAACTCCCCAATGCATCAGCCATCCAAAGTGTACCATCCACATAACAGCAGGGTCCAGCCTTAATCTATCATTATACATTATACACACAACATAAAAAATATACAACACTAAAATAAAAAAACAATGGTTCACAGTACTTATGATAGTGTCATAAGCACTCACTATAGATTAACAATGGAATGTCTTTAAGTGTTACAGGTCCATCAAAAATAAGAAACTACGGACATTTTTACGTGAGGTTGTCCCTCCACAACTCTTCCTCTACACAGCTGAAGTCTGTTAACCTATAACCTATAATATATGCATTTTATACTATTCCAAAATATTAATTGAGAACATGGTGCTCTGAGGAATCGTTATGAACTTAAAATTTCCAAATATTAATCTCCCATACAGAATAAAAGATAATCCTCAATAATTCACATACACCTTCAAACATAATACAATTACAGATGAAAACTCGTGGCAATATCAATCAGTGCCACCCAGTAATCACATAATGATCCAATTTCTTAGAACATAATTACATCAGACTATAGGGTGGAATAGTACTAGTCACTGTCTTCTAATATATACAAAGCGCAACATAACAAAGCTCATGCTACAAAACCAATTACTCTAACGACATATCATCACAACATTTGTACACATAAATCGAATCTAAGAGCATTTACTAACACGACTCATCTATTTACAATACAACAGTATTAAAGACAAAACTTCAAACACGCATTAATAGGCGAAGGTAGTTGCCTCTTCACAAACAAATAGTCACCTCACCCCGTCCATTCACCCAGAACAAAGTCAAGGACACACACCTGCCGGGCTCTAACTCCACTCAAGAGACTAGGGGATTAGTCTACCTGCTGGTTCCCCTATTCCGAGAAATTCACACAAACACTGCTGACCCCCCCGCTGTCAGGGACAACATCCGCCCCAGCTGACATTCCCAGATTCGCAACAAGCTACTTTCTCCTGTTTCTTCTCGGCATTCCATATCCTCAGTAGCCTACTTAACTTTTTGTCACTGCTATAATTTTGCCAATTTTAACATTAAGCTACTTCAGTATATCACCAGTCCTTTTGAACCGTACATCCTTGGGAAACAATAATTGCGTGTAGTGGGACATTTTACTCATCTAAGCGGCCTTTCGTATGGAGATGGTGATGTTTAAAACTTACGATCTTGTTTCTCTCGAACTCACTTTGGTGTTCCCCTTTTTCATTTACATCTTCATGGGAGTAATTACCAGAACTTCAGGAACATAAGATAATCATGAATTTTAACAATTGATGGCTTCCTTTTCTTAGTTTACCGGTGACTGTTCTGCGAGAGGCTGTTCTTTATTTAATTAAAGCAACAATCCACTTCTGCCGCTTTTTGGCTATTCCAGGGATTGAGCTGCCCAGCTTAAAGAGGTGGACTTATTTGCCACATTAGAAGACAGCTGTAGACACTCAGTTCCCACTTCAGCCTATCTGCACATGACACATCTGCGCCTTTCTGACGCCGTACCTCTCTCCGACACACTACGTAAACAAAAAGGAAGTTCTCTTTTCATTGAAAAGACCATCTTATGTGTATTGGTTACTCCCGCGAGCAACATTTCGTTCACAACCTTATCGTCATATTTAATTCTGAATTTGACCGCTATATTATTCTCTTTCTTGCAGATGAACACTTTTGATTTTCATTCCCACGCCACTTGAAGCGCACTATTTATAAGCGAGATTATTTTACAGGATGTAGCGTTTTCGTAGCCTATCAAGACATTACTTCTTCTTTGTCCCAACTTTTATATTCCGATCTTTTTTTTCAGTATTTAACAGCGGTAGCGAAGTCAGTCAGGTCAGCAAATCTTACGCGAACTCTCATTACTTCTTCATCAGAACTCACGCATTTCATCTTGAATGTGTGTACACGATTTTCTTACAAAAAACTACCGTTTACAGAATAGACTATTGTACTTCAATCCACTATACTACCTGCTTAAGTCTTTATTAAGGGCCATATTTACATCCAATACAAACAACAAGGTATCTATAAACTCACATCAGTGTCAATTCCATCGAGAAAGCATAATAAGTCTGCTGGTTATGAGTTGACTTTAATCGTCTGGAAACGATTTTCACACCATCGTTCCCTCTCAACCTCAGAAGGGCGAAATCACGGCATTGAGCTCTTATTTTTCCAACCTTGAAATGAAAATACTTCACGCTTATGTTGCGGCATGCTGCTTTTTGAACATGCGTCGTCATGGAACGTATTCCGTGAAAACCATTCATCTTCGGCACCTGTGCCGAAATCTTTTCATTCAGTGGAACACCGGGCAGACCCCTACCGTGAAATATCTGTTCATACAAGACACACTTAGATTTTCGGCCATCTGACAGGTCTAGTATAGAAATCCCAATCACTGAACATGTCTTTGCTGTTTGAATGAAGTGAATGTACTGCAAGTCCATACGTTCACTTCCTACAAGCGTCACCTTCGGCGCCTTGACATATCTTAGTGCACATGCTTGCAAGACATTCTCTTTCTGATCCCCTAGGATATACAGTTCATTTACAAATTGTCTGGAAAAACTCTTCTGCGTCTCACCGAGACTTTTGCATTCTTCTTTACACTCGGCGATACTCTGGCGAACCTCACTGATCTGCCCTCCGATATGATTCATCCTTGTTTCAGTGCTTGCTTGTACATCAGCGACTCGCAGTTCCAATTGGTTTGTTCGCGCTTCCGTCCGTTGCTTCCATTCCAACATCTCTCTTTGCTTCTGTGTTGACTGCTCGTTAACGCGATTCACGGCGCTGGACATTCTGATTTGTTCTTCCTGCATCGTTTTCAATATTATCTTGACTCCCCTGAGTCCTTCAGACACGGTATTCCTTATGTCACCAACCTCCTCTTTTATGAGTACTGCAATTTCTTCTGTGACTTCGGACTTTAGCCGGTCTTGTCCGCTCTTTATCTCCGACATCATCGCGAACAAACGGTCAAATTTGTCGGCTTCGCTCGGTGGATTTTTGGCTGGCTCCGGCTGTTGGGCAACCATTTCTCCAGAAAAAGACATGGTACTTTCATCCCCTTTTCTCGTTACGCCCAAGATGTGCGAAACGGGCATCGCTTCTTCGCAATTTGAAGTGCCGTCTTTGATTTCCATGTTAACTTATGTGTTATCTCCCATCAATTGAGAACACATGAGACTTGCAACGCTGATCTGTCTGACATTAATTTTGCTTCCACAACAGGACAACACGAGCACCATAAACTCTCTAACAAACATCGTCAAACAATGAAACATCAACAAACCATCAATTAGCATAAGACACATATACCAATTACAACGCTGGTTGGACCGCCAGGCATGAAAAACTCAACTCACAGAACAGGAAAGCACTATCAAAATCCAATTGTCTAAGCACCGAAACAAATGCGAACATCAACAAATATCTTAAAACCCACATATATCAGCTATCACATTTTTTTTTTCTGACCGCCAGACATCCTTAACTGCAGTTCTACAGCAGTATAACTCAATGAACATGACATTTTCCAAATAATGTCAACTACTGTAATGAAAATCAATATAGGTCACATCAGTGTAACCTGGACATACATTCTATCTCTCTATTCCAACACCGCTGCTCTTACAGTCAAATTTCACAACCAAATACCATTACCATAAAAAAAATACATAGATAAAGTGTGTGAAAACAACCGATAACCAGCTCTGCAGTGTATCACACAAGTACTTGCAATAATTCATCAATCGACTTCCACTCTCGGACAACACAATGAGCATGACATATTTCAATACACATCAACCAACAGTTCTTCAATGTATGACACATGTACAGCCTGTAACTGCGTCCTTTTCGCCCTTACAAATCCTAGCTGTTACAAGATACAAACATTACACATGACATAAATAATTGTACATGCTGGATTGCTGCTGTTACAGCCACACTGGAAAATGCTGAAAACACAGAGAGTTCTACTCACTATTACGACTTGTTTGCAACATATCAAAAAAAATCGGGCCGCAGGTTGGCGCGCCATATGTAATAATCTCTTTAGGTGGGGGTGGCTCTACCTTTTAGACACCCTGTATGGCGTCAGCAATTGAAACTTTTCTATCTTTCTCTATCAATATATCAATATTAAGCCTCGCACATGACATGCCTCAGGGGTTACAAGAATATGAAAGATGGGTAACAAAAGACATGAATTTATTATACAAATTAAAAGACATCCAACTTTGACATGTGAAATTTGAATACTTTAAACAAGTATCCAGCTAATCAGGGTAGCTTCTCAGGGGTATTTTCCGGGCTCTTGATATGTTGCACTAAGTCTCACTTTTATAGGCACATACCGTGTCCGCGCACTGTTCACTGCCGGCGACGGGAAATGAACCTCGGGCCCACGGAGGATGGCGGTGGTCTCGCAGTCCCTCCTCTCACCACGACATACAGTCCAGAAGTGTCTCGTCTCCACTCCACCTCCGAGCAGCATTCCATGTAACAGCATACAAGAATATCCGAGTGGCGGGTCACTATTGTCTGTAGGTTGGCTGTCCCTGTTCTTATTGTCAACAGCGCAGCGGGTGGCTTTACGAACCGGCTCGCGGCTTCCGCACGCCGAAAAATAGCCCTCGCTTTATCTGTCCACACTGCGTCGCTTTGGAAACGTGACTTATTACACCTTTTAGTTCACATTGCTACAAAAGAGAGTAATGTTTTTCAGCTGGTGAATATTTTGTTTCGCAATTAATACTACGAAGAAACTAAAATCAGACCGTGTCTCATATACCATATGTTACCTGATTACGTGGATGTAAGTAAGAGCTATACGCCTTAAAGCCTAGCGTGAAAAATGATTCACAAGTTTAATTTACCTAGGAAGGATATTCATGTACATAAAGTGATATAATAATATTGACCTATTCTTGGCGGCATGATTTATACCAACGGAATTTCTGAACTATGTGATGTTAGACTAGGATATTTATTCCTATTACTGCAATGATGCCATAGTTAAGTATCGAATCGTGTTAATTCGGGCACAACACAACAATATAAACAGTTTTAGTTCAATGTTGGTAAATTTTGTTAAAAATTTAGAATGCACCTTTTCAATACATACTTTGAGAAGCTCTTGAGGATCGCTTCTTGGTTTGATTTCCGCATTAAATACGTCGTTACTGTTTCCGAAACATTTATCAGGGAAAGATAAGTAGTGAATTTACGTGGTAATTCGATAGTATCTTACTACCAACAGAAAAAACTTTTCGACATCGGATTAGTGATGCTGTCAATATACTACCCACAAATTATTTACATTTATGGAACTGTAGTAAATTGTCTGCAGTAACCAAATTCTGTTACAGGGCAAAATGAATGGAAAACACAGTATCTGTACTGCAGTTAATATGTACCACCAGGTTACTGACTGGCAGTATGCATACACTACAGAAAAATGCTACATGGTTAATGAATACTGGTATTCGGAGGACGTGAGCTTATTTACAGTTTGGTCACCCTGATTTCGGTTATTTATGGTTTCCAGAAATCACTCCGGAATGGTTTCTCGTTAAGGCAATCGCCGAATTCCAAACATTCTTCGACCCTCAGCCCATACACTCCCGACTTTAATGACTTTTAAATTGACGAGCAGTAAAGTCCCGAGAAAAATAAGTTCTTTAAGATTGTACGAATATCCTTTGGATAATTGCTGGCATCGGCAGATGCAATCGGTTAAATACTAAACAATATTGATGATGTTATCGAGACGATAACTCTACAAACAATCTTTATTTTCAAAGATCTTTGACATTCAGAATAATATACAGTGTTGGACTTATTTCTTCCAGTTTCCATGCTCCCGGATGAAACTATCATGCAGATGCAGTTTTCCCCCCGCAACTGTCCGTGAACGGGGTTGCAAAACGCTTAGAATGTTGCTTACGAAGGAAAATTATATTTATTCTTCTTAGAAGGGCCGTAGAAAGTAAGCGAAACGATTAACGTGAACTATAAAACTTAGATAAATAATTGTAATATCAAAAGAAAGTTTAAAAATTTATTATTTTTCAGTGAAATTCCCTGCATGAAATATACTGAAGAATTGTACCCCTAATCTCTTCTATGGTGAAATAAGATAGTTCTGTAAAATTTACATGTCCATAAAATTTACTTTTTTCCATTCCTGTTTTCGATTTCAAAGGAAGCACTCAACACGACTTTGCAATTATCTACCAATCGCCAGAGTGAAGCGAAAGCTACAACTTTCAATCGGACTGCCACGCGGAGTTGTTTCATTTGCAACTCGGTTTTTGTTTTGTTGGGGTGGTGCCACTGAAAGCCAGCATTGGCGGCTTTCTATCTCAAACCCTCCAGCGATAATAGGGCGTGCGCATTTTGCAGCAAACCTGTTACATTAACTAAACCGAAAACATGGTAACGCTTTTTGCACCTGTTTTTAATCTGAAATGTATCTCATGAAACTCTTTTTGTTTCTTTAATTTCAAGCACCTCTGCAGGGCACCTAGCCTTTTTTTTGCCGTTTCATCCGCAGAACGCTGATACGAAATGTTGCTAAGCACGGCAGGTTAAATTAGACTGCGTATGAAGTTTGAGAACCACAAAAAAAAGTTGGCGAAGAGCTTTGCACGTCTTTTTCCTCTGGATGTAATTCACCGTTTAATATGAAGAGAGGTTGAGAACACTTCTCTGGCTTTGTGAATCCAGAGAACGGCGAGGTAATAATTCTGCGTACGGGAAAAGAGTCTCACAAACGGGACGGTTAGGAAGAACATTTAATCTGTTTGGCAGGCGAGTAATATGAATTATAGGTTGCTGGAAAGAAAAACCCGATGTACTCACATTTTAAATATCTCAGCCTGAATTGTTTCCTAGGTTGTTTACTATCGCCTGACGTGATTTATTGATAGTTTCACTCGCTGCAGATATAGTGAAAACAATAAAAAGCATGAATCTGTAGCACATGGTTTCATATATAGATCGCGACACTTTATCTTCCATGTAATTATTTTTCTGTAACAACCACATCGTTTTCTGGGACGAATGACAGAAAGGAAAATATTTTTTGTGTAATTTCTTAGTCTCGCTTCTTGTAAAACTACAACAGTAGGAAAGTAAGCATATGAAACAAAGATAAGTAAAAGAAGGGGTTATTCAATATAAAATGGTCCAGAATACAGCCATCCAAAACTTTGGCTGCGTGAGATATTAAAACCCGTCCATGGTGGGGGAGGGATTAGTTCTCAGGTCTGACATTTGGTAAGAAGCGGACTAGACTCTCGGTCGTAACATCAACATTTGTTTTGTAAGGTTTTCCATTATCACTCCAAACGAGAGCTAGAATAAATGCGTCAAAAAGCGAATTTCTTCTTGTTCCTTGCCCAATCCTCTCCTGGATCTATTAGACCTGATATCAGCCAGCTGTAAATCCCTAATTTTTAAAAAGAACAGTCCTTTAGTAACCTAATAATTCTGTTTTAAACAAATTCATGTTCCTGATAAAAAATAAAAATATTAGAAAATATGTTTACAATGTATAAACACAATAAATATATTATTTTTCTATTCTTCCTTTTAATATAACTGTAACGCTTTATTCCAGATTTTCTTAGTCAAGACTGATATTGGTCTATTTCCTCTTAGACACTCCCTTCTTTTCTCCTGTATTTTGACGTAG